>CM053596.1:112466869-112484703 GCA_028646575.1 Pseudocheirus occidentalis
GATCAATGTTCTGGGCTGGGGGGTAGGGGCAAAAAGGGGAGAAAATTTGTAACTCAAAACCTTGTGGAAATGAATGATGTAACCAAGAAAATAAATTAAAATTAAAAAAAAAAAGAAAAAAAAGAATTTCCCTCAGTTTCTGGTGACTCCTTGTCCTAGAGCAGTGGTTCTCAACCTTCCTAATGCCATGACACTTTAATATTCATATGTGGGAGTTTCTGCATGTGGAGACAGATAGAGAAGTGGTGTCTCGTTTCCTAATACCATCAGAAATATGTGTTTTCTGATGGTCTTAGGCAACCCCTGTGGCCCCTTTGAAAGAGTTGTTTGCCTCCCAAAGGGGTCGGAACCCACAGGTTGAGAACCGCTGTCCTAGAGCCTTCAACTACCCCTATGATCTTTACAATATGGAAAATTCTCTGTTAAGGTACACTCTCTTTTCCCATTGGTGAGTGCCTTCCAGAGTGTTCATTTTGTGAATGATCTCAGGCCATGCATCATTCTCTCCTTGCTTTATTCCTGATTCCCCCATAAGATTTTAACTTCTTTGAGGGCAGAGGGCATCATTCTTTTTGGTTGTGTTTGTATTTCCAGGGCTTAGTATAGTGCTTGGCGCATACTATGGTCTTAATAAATACTTAATTTCTTCCTTCTTTCCTCTTCTATCCTTCCCTCCTTTTTTCTTCCTTCCCTTTCATCTTTTCTTCTTTCCTTCCTTCTTTCCTTCTACAATGTCATTTGTTTCTATAAACAAAACGAATGCCACATCACAGGCCTTCATATACTGGTATCCAATTGCTCTTCCATCCCTTTCTTCTCTGCTGTAGAAGAGGAAAATAGTAAACAAAACAAAACAAAACAAAATGAAACAAAAACTAACTCATGGAACCAGACTGTGAAGCTTAGGATGCAATGCCATGTGCTTCTCAAATATCTTCCTTCTGATCTCAAGATGGCAAGTTAGAGAGTACCGTTTTCTCAGGGCTTCTGTTGTCTCTCCACAACTTTGAAGTTGAGAGCAGAGACTGTTTCATTCTTAGTGTTTTTATTCGCAGAACCTATCATAGAATGTGGGACATAATAATGAAGAGGAATAAGAATTTTTTCAGGGATTTCTAAGAAATCCTTGGATGGTTCTTTTAGTCTGAAATGAATTCCCGGACTTAAGCAATCTTGGAAGGATTGTAAAAGTTTATTGTTATGCATATCAGCGAGTGTGTGTGTGTGGGGTGTCTTAGGATACCTTACCTGTGAAAGTGCAGGAGTTAGTGATAAAATTATATAGTAATAAAACCATAAATCAGGTATCAATTATGCTAACTAGGTGAACGAGGGTGGGATTAGGGAGGAGTTAAGGAGTGGTCAGTGCTTAAAGCAACATGCACTTTTTATATCAACTGTGCAGGCATATTGCCCATAATTCACTGGGAGAGAGCCCACGGGGCGGGGGACAGCACTACCATAAGGTATGGTTTTTGCCTTGAAATGTCACTAGGTCATTTTGTGGTCAGGGCTGACTGAGAGGTGTGTAGTCTGTTACTCATCAAGGTCCTGTTTGAGAAGATGGATGTTGGGAAGCTAGACTAATTGGGGATTCAGGATGTGCCTAATTGGTGAGGAGTTATCTTACTGATAGTGAATTGAAGGATTCATAGATGTAGCTGGAGTACATTGAAGGATTCATAGGTGTAGCTGGCCACTAGAACAAAGGAGCTATACATTTCTCTAAACTAAGGGACTGTTTTATAAAATGCTATAGGGAAGGATTTATAGGTATAGCTTGTTATTGTACCAAGTAGGGATAATTGCAGCTAGGCAGAGTGCTGGCTTAGGGGAGAGGCAGAGTTAATGGTTCCAGGCTGGGGGAAGCGTGACTTTATAACTTAATTATAAAAGCTGGTATTACAAGTACAGGTACCCAAGCACAAGTGAGATTTTTACAAACTGAAGTTACAACTGAATGTTACAAACAAAGGCACCCCAGCACCCCATCAGTAAGACCTGTATGAATGAAATGCGCGTGCGCGCACATGCGCACACACACACACACACACACACACGGTTTAATGAGCTAAAATTCCACCATTTCCACAAAAAAGGAAGGTAGTTAAAGTTTAGCTTGATTCCTCTATGAAAAAAGTTTACTAAGTAGTTTTGTAAATAATCACAGAGAACATTTGAAAATCTAGTGTGGTCTTGGTTCAAAGACCTTTGGACTTGAAATCATAAGAACTAGGCTCAAGCCCCAGCTTCAAAATTAATTAATGATATGATCAAAATTAGGAATAGGAAATGGGGCTAGACCTTTGATTTCTTTAGTATAGGAAATACCCAGATAAGGAAACTTCCTCTACCAACACAAGTCATCTGTCTGCAACTTATAGTCTTATAGAGATGCCTAGAGCACTGACAGGACAAAATCATTATATGTCAGAGGAAGGACTAAGCTTTCCTGTCTCCAAGGCTGGATCTCTATCTACTGCTGCTCTGCCATGCTGCCACTCATGACCATAAGTAAATCACATAAGTCATATAAACCAGATGAACTTTAGTTTCTTTCTTTGTAAAACAGGATGGTATTTATTCTGTTTAACCCTTACAATTTAATTTGCCTCCATTAACATTAAACAAGCACCTGTTATATACAAGGCACTATGGAGAACATTGGTGATATAAAGCCAAAAAGAATTAACTGCCTTTATCCTCCAGGAACTTGCATGCTTCTGAGTGTTTGGGATGAAAAAAACCTCATTCATAATTTAGTCAAAAACCCAAACACACAGAGATCTCTTAGGATAAGAACAGGAGTTTATTCTGTTCCCCAGAAGAAGAGGGTGGTCTTCCCCATGACTGATCATGGAGGAGAGGCCCCAAGGTGTGGGGGAACAAAGTTTTTATACCCTAACACAGCAGGGCCATAGTTACCCCAGTGTCTCTCACTCACATTGGTTGGGGGAGCCAGCTCAGGCTGTCCCTGACTCCCACTGGCTGGGAGAAGGGGCCCACAGAGGCTGGAAAGCAGGCAAAGGACTGAAGGTGGGGGATGAAAGATTCCTGAAGGGGGTTGCTGCTGATTGACATCAGCAATGGAGGAAGAAGAGGAAAATTAACAATCCAAAACTGCCTGAGAAATTTTCCCTCTCTCCAGACATGAGGGTTGGTGATACAACAAGAATACAAATAAATACATTTAAGCTATTTGTAGGAGAAAAAGAGTACTAGTAATTCTGGGGATTTGGAAAGGCTTCCTGTAAGAGGTAAAACTTGAGCCGGGGATTCTAAGATACAAAGGCAAATAAAGAGAACATTCTAGGAATAGAGGAATCTGAATAATGGGAAAAGAGGAGAAGAAGGAATGTTTAGTTTACAGAATAGTTATTACTTCAATTTAATTTGCCTGCAACATGGAAGATGTGAAATGTAGTAAATAGGAAATAAGTTGGAAAAGTAGGTTGGAGCCAGATTGTGGATGGCTTCTTATTTTATGTTAGAGGAAATAGGATACTAATGAAGTTATTTTTTAAATAGAAGTGCTATTGTCAGTTCTGTTTTTTTAGGAGTACTAGTTTATAAACTCTGTGGATGGTGGTGATGAAGGAAATGGGAATGACTAGAACAAGAGAAACCAATTTAGAAGCTATTATAATAATGTAGATGAGACATGGTGAAATCCAGGGCTAGAGAAGTGGCCATGTGAATGGGAGAGGAGACAGATGCAAGAGTTTTGCAGTAGACTCAACAAGACATAGAAACTATCTGGATATGAAGGTGAGGGGAAAGCAAAGAATCAGAAATGACTCTGAGATTACAAAACTGGATGACTGGCAGAATAGTATTTCCCACCCCCCCTCAAAAAAAACAAGGAAATTTGGAAGAGTAGTGGAATTGAAGGAATGACAATGGGTTCCATGTTAGCCATGTTGAGTTAGAGACCCTAGTGGATCATAGAGGTGGCAATGTGCAACTGTCAGGTGAAAATTTGAGAATAACATTCAGAAGAGAGATTAGAGGTGTTGTGAGGAAAATACTTTATGAACTGCAAATAAAATAAGATTGTGAACAATTCCCATTAAAAGGGAAAATTTTTTAGGAGGAAAGGAAACAAGCATTTTTTGGGACTACTAAGTGTTGAGCACATAGTGAGAAGTGCTTTACAAATATCTAATTTGAACCTTACAATAGCTTGTGAGGTAAGTTCTATCATTAATGAAACTGAGACAGGAAAAGGTTAAGTGGCTTGCACAAGCTCAAAAGCTAGAAAGTTTGTGAGATTAGATTTAAATTCAGGTTTTCCTGATTCCAAAATCCAGTGCCCTAGGCACTTTGCCACTTACCTGCCTTTTAGACACCTGAAATATCCATTTGCAAATAAATGCTCATGCTAATTATAATTCTATTTTGTGCCATAATTTAAGTAGGTCCCCTAAGGATCTATATCTTATAATATTTTTGATAAATCTTATGATATATACTTGATGCTCTACATTTATAATATTCTACAATTCAAACATTTCTTTTTGGCCTTTGAGTTAATATACATTTTTAAATTTTAACTAATAAGCACAACATTTCTCAGGACAACATTACATTTTATGTGAATTTATATTTTGCGTAGAACATATGTATAGTTATATCTGCAATTATATAGTTTCATTTATATTATAAGTGGCAACAGGGTGCAGCAGATAGGCAGTAGTCTTCAAAGTAAAAAACACAGAAATTCAAGGCTCCCCTCTGATATTTATTAACTGTGTGATTCTGGGGAAGTCACTTAACCTCTCAGTACTCTAGGTAAACCTTTAAGCGCCCAAGTTACAGAGAAAGTGCTGACCCATAATGTAGGAAAGATTTTGCTCATCTGGGAGTTGCCCTAAATTAAGGAATCACAAATCCAATTCCCTATCCTTACTCTGCTCCCAGATTTTTTAATAAAGAATTCAAAATATATACATATGTACATATGTGTTATATGTACATATACAGGTATGTTATTTCAGTAATTATTAGAACTTTAAATTGATGAGGATTTGAAGAAAATTCTCATTCTTTTGATAGAATAGCCAATGAATAGAGAAATTAAGTTACTTCTCACAAATGGGTCTAAGATTGTAATATGGATGGTTAATGCAATCTTAACACTTTTGAGATCGGCAACTATAACTGTTTAATTCTATAAATAAGCAAGCAGTGAATAAATATTTTATAACAGTGCTAAACATTTTTTCTCTTTTCAATATTATAGGTAGAAATTCTTTTCAAAGTGTCACTAGGCAGAAAAAAATGAGGCAGAGGTTAAATAACTTGAAAGGAAACAAAGGAAGTCATTACCACTACCCAGCAATATTTTTTTCTTTTTTTTCTAAGTGCATTAAAAGTGACACTCCTCTTATCTTTATATATGTACTTATAATTTAAAAAAATATTCAGAATATCTACTGAATAGACTCATGAAGAAGAAGATAGTTGGCAAGATAAGTTTGAAAAAGGAAGTAGGACAATTGGAGAACACATCAAATTGAGGAAGTGGTTAGTTATTTCAGTGGTCATGGAGAACATGTTCAGAAGAAATACAAAAAGAATTACCAATAATTCTGAATTCATATGTCAGAAACTGAAGACCAAAGGAGCACAGGTTGTATTTTCATCACTGTTGTTCATTGAAGGTAAAGGATGGAGAAGAAAATAATGGTGACAACAACAACAACCACAACAACCACTAATATTGCTTACTCTGTTCTAGGAACTGTGCTAAGCACTTTACAACTGTAATCTCATTCGATTTTCACAATAACCCTGGGAAGTAGGTGCTATTATTTCTCCTGTTTAAATAAGGAAACTGAGACACATCTAATAAAGGATAAGTAACTTGCCCCAGGGCCACACAACTAATAAGTGTCTGAGGTTGAATTTGAACTCAAGCCTTCCTTATTCTAAGCCCAGTGCTCTATCCATGGTACCACCTGGTAAGTGAACAGCAAGCCAATAAATTCAACCAGTCAGTCAATAAGCATTTATTAAGTGCCTATAGTGTGATAGGTACTAGTGCTAAGTGCTGGGGGAGAGGGCGCCACACTGTGTCAGCACTGAAAACTCAGAAAAGGTGGTGCCTGGAGCACAGCTTAAACTATAGAAATGAAAGAATACTTGGCAGTAATGGTGTGTTCTAACAAAGGCAAGGAAGAAATCTTATGCAAACAGCATGGCAAATGTGTCGAAAGGATTTTAAAATAAAAAGGATTGGAGAAGGAAAAGTGTTTGTGTGTGTATGTGTGTGTGTGTGTGTGTGTGTGTGTGTACACATAATATGCAGGATACATACATATATCCTTCATGTTAAATACTTCTATAAATAGTTACAAAGAAAAAATAGAAATACACCAAAAGGAGCCACAGGGCAAACTCATGATCTCAAATGTCTATACACAAATGTTCAATGTTTAAGCAGCAAAAAAGAAGAAATAAAGATCCTAATGAAGGAAGCAAATTTGATCTCATGAATATCCCTGAGATTTGGTGGGAGAAAATCTATATCTGGACTTTAATTCAGGATGCATATTCCCTATTCAAGGCAAAGTAGAGGGCAGCAATGTGTATTTTTTTTAAAAAAGGTATATAAAAAGAATAAAAAGGAACAGGAAGGGTGTGTGAGTCAGGAAGCGTATCAGAGTCTATAAAGGTAGAAGAATGGTGGGAGAAGCTGAAGTGGTTTTGCAGTGCTTTTGGAGTCTACTACAGAGCTCCTAACTAGAAAAAGGGAGTTGAAGCATGTGAGACACAAGAACAGGTCATAGAGATTAATTTAATTTATTTTATTGACATGATTATGAAACTAACAGATGAAAGAGGATACTATTGATGTAGTTTACTTAGGTTTTATCAAAGCTTTTCAAAATTTCATACTATGCTTATGGATTAAAATGAAAGATGTGGAACAGATAAGTATACAACTAGATGAATCCAGAACTGATTGTTTGGTCAGACTCAAAGTGGAGCTGCTAATGACAGTAGGTATCCAGTAAAGTATCTTAGAGATCTGTGCTAGACCCTGCACTTTTAACTTAAAAAAATCAATGACATGGCTGAAGGAATAAATGCCTTGACTTTTTTTAGTGACATAAAGCTGGATGAGAGGGGGTAGTTTGTACAATGGACAATAAAGTCAGGATCCAAGAGATTCTTGACAGGGTAGAGTATTAGGTTGAAACTAATAAAATAAAATCCAGAAGGGATGAATATAAAATCTTACACTTGGTATTAGACAAACTGATTGCACAAGTACATGCTAGGGAGATGTTCTGACAAAATGTTTAAGGTCTTGTGGAGTGAAAATGTAATATGAATAAATAGTATGATATGGCTCCCAAAACAACAAAATACAAATAAACAAAAAAAGAACCCTGCATTCAGAATGACACAGCTTTCAGGAATAGGGAGGTGACAGTCCTGTTATATCACTTCTATATCAAACTTCATCAGGAGTACTGTGTTCAGATCTGGACACCATAGTTTAAGGAGGACATTCATAAGTTTGGGAGTGTATAAAGTAGGACTACTGAAATGACAACTTTGAGTTCATGTCATACAAATATCAATCAGAAGAAGCTGACATATTTATCCCAAAGAAGAGAAGATCTGAGGGTGGAGATGAGGTCAGGGTGTGGGTAATAAATGTCTTCATGTATTTGAAAAGCTATCATATGAAGAAAGAAAAAATAAACTTGTTATGTTTAGCCACAGAGGACAAAAACAGCAGCAATGGGTAGAAATTATAATTTAGGTTTCAGGTTAGGAAAAAAATTCTCAAAATTAAGAGCTGTGAAAAACGGGAAAGGATTGTCTTGAGAGGTGGTGGGCTTTGCTTCCTTGGAGGTCCTTGAGTAGAGACTGGATGTCCACTTGTGAGGTATGTTGTAGCATGAATTAGTTTTGTGTATAGGTTGAACTACCTGATTACTGAGGTTCTTTAAAGTATCAATTTCTGTTATTTTAACTGATTTATTTATGCTTTCTGTACATCCAGAAACATAGACACACTGAGGTATTTAGAAATATAAAGCCATTTGGGAGTATAACAGCCTTGGTTTCAAATACATCCCTTTGCAACCACCCTCAGTTACTTTTTTGTGACTGGTAAATGTTTCTGGAAAAAATTCCTACATGTAAACTCAGACTTGGAAATCTGGGTTCTAATTCCTACGTGAGCAAAAGGTGGGTATGTGACTTCGGATAAGTTAGTTAATGGCTTTAGATTTCAGACTTCTTGTGTATAAAATGGGAATATAGGATTATTAATCTCTATGGTTCCTTTCATTTCTAAAATTCCTTGCTTCTATCATTTAGGTCAAAGATCAGTTATTTACAACGTACAATAAACTATGACAACAGAGTAATGAAACTGATTCCTTCTCATTCAGAAATAATGCTAATGGTAAATATTCAATTTATATCTTCATCTTCATTTTCATGCACTAATTAATCAGCTTTCTACAAAAAGTTCAATTTGCTATAATGATAAAAAAAGAAATTAAAGTATGAGGTTGGCATTTGTCAAGAAAAGGTTAGTTATTTTCATTTCAGTTATAGGACAGCTATTTATTTCTTTCACACAAAAGAAATGCTTAAAGTAAAAAAATATAAATCCATGTTGAAAAACACTTTAAAAATTTCAAAGAGTAATATATTATTATTATCACACTTACCCAGGTGCTTTATATTTAAAACATTAAAACTATCCTGAGATTGCTGAACAGACATTACACCTTCATGTTGGCTCTGTTCTGTTTGGACAAATTTCTTAAGGTCTTTGTCTTTTGGCAAGCCAGATCATGTCTTAGGCTTATTCTCCTGGTAGTCATCTCTTAGGAGGATGTAATTGTCAACAACCTTCTACTACCAGGGAGTTTTGACTGAGGAAATTAGAAGTGTCTAAACTTTCAAGGGGAACAATTCCCCAAAGTCCTATAATGGAATTTGAAGATCTTCTTGTATTGGCAAGCTAACCCAGAGCTTGTGAATCCCACAGTGGGATGGATTTGTTGACATGATGAGAGGGGGCTGAACAGGGAGGATCTGGTGCTGTTTACAGGGAAAAGCTCAATTCGAAAGAGTACAGAAGAACTTCTGGGAGCAGCACTGGACAGAGAGAGAGAGAGAGAGAGAGAGAGAGAGAGAGAGAGAGAGAGAGAGAGAGAGAGAGAGAGAGAGAGAGAGAGAGAGAGAGAGAGAGAGAGAGAGAGAGGGAGGGAGGGAGAGAGAGGGAGAGAGAGAACTGCTGGGAGCCGGAGTTACTGAGAAAGAGAAAGAACTGCAAGCCAGAGCTGCCCAGGACTTCTGAGGGCCAGTTGGAGCTGCCAAGAACTGGGGAGGCATGAGTGTGGTGCTGGTACTTTGTCTATCTGTTTTGATGTTACTTTGTCAGATTGTTGATGGAGGCCTCAGATCTTGTTGTTGGGTCTAAGTTGATTTCATAGGCAGAAGGTGAATTGATGAGGATGCTAGCAATGTGCAAGAATATTATTGTGGCTTTGTTAAGCTTTGTCTTCCCAGGAACAGAAACTGTGGGAAGTAGAACCAAAGAAGCTGAGAATTTGCCTTGGCTCAAGATGAAAAGACTTCTCCTTGGGTACTTAATTCTGACTGATGATATTGTAACCTAGTTGTGACCTAGGGGTGAATAGCCTTTGTGCTTTGTGACTGACTAAATGAATGTACTTTGTTTAAGAAGAAAGACTTTTTGATTGAAGAAATTAAGACAACGTGACCAGGGGGTGGACTTTGTGATCGACTAAATGAATGCACTTTGTTTAAAAGAGAACTTTGACCTTTGCACTTTATGACAGAATTAAAGACTTACTAAATGATTGAGTCACTAAATGAATGTACTTTGCTTCAAACTATGTCACCATTTTGATGAAAACTATGTGGCCATTTTAGTGTTAAGTTGGTGAGTTGTGACATGGTGAATGCTATATTTTGATTTTTCTGTGAATGTTTTGCCTTAATTTGTTGCTGAATAAATGGAGAATTCACTATGCTTGTAATCAGAACCTTGAAGGTTGTTCACAGCAGCAGCTCTCTGGGAAGCTGCCCAAATTTGGTGTTATATGTCCATTGCTCAAAATTATTGATCACCTATACTCACAGAAAGAAACACAAAGCAGAGGAGACAGCCAGAGACTTATAGTCCTGTTTTAGGTTTGCACAGGTCAGTAACATATGTGGTTTAAAAAAATTTTATTTCTAGTTTTCAGCATTTGCTTTTATAAGATTTTGAATTCTAAAAATTTCCCCCTTCTTTCCCTCTTCTCCTCTCTCCTCAAGATGCCATACAGTCTGATATAGGCTACATGTGTATGATCATAGTAAACATATTTCCACATTAGTCATGCTGTGAAAGAAGAATCAGAACAAAATTTAAAAAAACCGTGAGAAAGAAAACACATACACACAAAAACCACAACAAAAATGAGAGAAAACAGTATGTTTTAATCTTTGTTCAAATTCTATAAGTGTTTCTCAGGGTGTGGATAGCATTTTCTATCGTGAGTGTTTTGGAATTATCTTAGATCATTACATTGCTCAGGAGAGCTAAGTCTAACAAAGTCAATCATTGCACAATATTGTTGTCACTGTGTACAGTGTTCTCTTGGCTTTGCTCACTTCATTCAGCATCAGTTCATATAAGTCTTTCCAGGTTTTTCTGAAGTCTGTGTGCTCACTATTTCTTACAGAAAAGTAGTATTCTATTACATTTGTATACCATAACTTGTTCAGTCATTCCACATTTGATGGGCATCCCCTCAATTTCCAATTCTTTTCCTAACAAAAAGAGCTGTTATAAATATTTTTGCACATGCAAGTAGTTTAGTCATTTTAAGAGAAAACTAAATAAAATGTCTTCACATGGGTAATAACGAATGGGCTTTACCTTGACACTCTTACTAACAAAGTAGAGGGGTGTGCAGTATGTTCAGACAAGACTAGTGTAAGGACTACTGAGTCCTTTTCAGAGGTACTGTCCAAGTTTGGTGTCCACCGGATCCACCAAACTCTTACTCGTGGCTCCAAAAATGCTGTAGCATGCAGAGGTCACTCCACAATAAACTGTTTCGGAGCTGAGCTAAAGCAGGTTGAGGGTAACTGAGGGTTCTCAAACTCATCAATGACTTAGGGAGTGTCTACCCAAAGCATGTGAAGACTTTCCCTGATAGAAGGGGCAGAAGAGAACAATTTGTTCCAATGGCCAAAAAGGCAGCTGAAGCAGGTGCTGTGAAGTGCTTAGAGCTTGGTTAGACATTGAAGATACCAAGGTCATTCACTGTACCCCAAGACACCACCAGTTATCTTGACTCTGTCCTGATACTAGAGTGTAATGACTCTGGAAGAGAGAGTGTGTCTGTTGAGTTCGTGTAACTCCATCTCACTTAAATCCAATTTACTCACAAATCAAATGACATGATTCATATAATTTTACCATTTTTACCTTAAAGTCCTGTGTTGATAGGCAAGTGATAAAACAGCAGGTATAAATATACTGGGAATTGTAGTCACAACTCAACACATAGGGGATGCAGGAAATAGGGTGAACTTTTCATTGGAAGCAGCAGTGAGATTTGGCAGCCTCCTGAGCATCTGAGCAACCTTTTAAGGGTAGCACTGCTCACCTGCTGGTGTGAGGAAAGGGCTAGAAAAGATATCCTAAAAAATATCTGCTTACCCAACTCTACCCTGATTATCAAGGCAGGTGGGGGTCCCACCCTGCAGTTGAAACACACACACACATACACACACACGCACAAATATACAAAAACATCAAAGATGGCTGAACTTATCACTGGTACATGGAATGTGGGCACCCTTATAGACAACATGAAATCCAGTAGACCCCAAAACGAACAGCTCCAGTTGTGAGAGAATCCAGCAGGTACTGTATCCAAATAATAGCCCTGAGTGAAACAAGGCTGGCAAATGAAGGCCAGCTTACTGAAGTAGGAGCTGGGATACACGTTTTTCTAGAGTGGTCACAGTGAAGGAGAATTCTATGAAGCTGGCACAGGTTTTGCAATAAAAACTAATCTAGTCAATAAACTTGTCTGCCTACCAAAAGGGGTGAATGACAGACTCATGACAAATTGATTGCCACTCGAGGAAAAATGCCATGCTACCATGCTTATGCTCCCACCCTGATGAATACTGATAAGTTCAAAGAAAAATTTTATGAAAACCTGGAGGCCCTGATTATCAACGTGCCAAAAGAGGGCAGTTTTATAATTCTGGGTGACTTTAATGCTAAAATACGGAGTCTGCCAGACATGACAAAGAGTCCTTGGAGGAATGGAATTGGAAAAGGCAAAAACAATGGCCTCTTACTATTGAAAATTTGTGCATCTCATGGTCTTCTCATCACCAACATTGTCTTCTGTTTACCTAAATGCAATAAAACTTCATGGATGCACTCATTGCAAATATTGATATTTTATAGATTATGTGATTTAATAGAAGACAAGACAGATAGGATGTGAGAGTGATGAAGGCAATGTGTGGCACAGAGTACTGGGCTGATCATAGCCTTATCCTCTCCAAGTTAAGTATTTGCATTCAACAAAAGCTGTGGACTCAAAACAAAATGACTTTTTGCTTGACTTTCCTGCGTCCCCTATGTGTTGAGTTGTGACTACAGCTCCCAGTGTATTTACACCTGCTGTTTTATCACTTGCCTACCAACACAGGACTTTAAGGTAAAAATGGTAAAATTATATGAATCATGCCATTTGATTTGTAAGGAAATTGGATTTAAGTGAGGCAGTTGCACAAACTCAATAGACACACTCTCTCTTCCAGAGTCATTGCAGTCTAGTAGCAGGACAGAGTCAAATGACCTCAAAATTAATGTCAATAGATTAGAATGCTTCCTGGAACAGGAACTGTTTGTTGTTAACTTGGAGGGAAAGTTGAACCAACACACAATTAGCAATAATGGGACAGAAAAGGAATGGACAGCTTTCAGGGACTTGGTATATAGCACTGCGTTTGCTCATCTGGGTTAGAATACTCACAAACATCAAGACTGGTTTGATGAAATGATAGGGAAGTTCAGAAGTTGCTAAAAGAAAAACAAAAGCTCCTCAGGGTTTGCCAGCAGGATAGTTCATCCATCTCTAAGAAGATAGCATTTAATTCCAACAATAGTAAAGTACAAGCAAAGCTTAGAGAGATGCAGGATTCTTGACTCAGTAAGAAGACAGAAAAAATTCAGTTTTATACTGACTATTTTGTGGAGAACTCACAGAGGGCAAGTGCTCACATGGTGATCAGAAAAAGCAACACAAGGTCTTTCAAGGTCTCTCTTAAGAACTTTGGAATTGATTGAATGACATGGGAGACACTGGCATAAGACCACCCTGCATGTTGTGCCCTCATTAGAGAAGGTCCTATGCTCTATAAGTAAAGCAGAATTAAAGTAGCTCAGAAGAAACATGAAGTATGAATTTAGAGAATCCACCACCAAATGTGCAAGTGGACTATTTGTACCTAACCTGAGCTACAGCATTCTGAGCTCATATTGGTCTAATCAGCTATAGCTGGATGCAGTATAGCCTGACTCTAACATAGTGATGTCATTTTGTTCCTCTTTGAGAATGAAGAATAACAACCAACAGAGTGGAAGAAAGACTTATAATGGGAACTAAATAGTAAACTAATTGCTTTTCTCTCCTCTTCATCTGACTCTTTGTATTTATACAGTGCCTCTTACTGTACAACCACAACCATGGCCTTTGTTTTGAAATCTTGAGATATTAAAAGAGATATAAAAGACTGTAAGAATGAAAATATATAGCAATATATGTTATCATAATATCATAAGGTAGTAAGTGATTTGGATCCCTAGAACATAATTTTTCCCAAACTCAGAAACTTATAAGATGAAAAGGAAAGAAAAAGGTACCATATAATTGCCTACTTTCTCTTTTTAAAAAACACCTTTCATCATATAAAAGAAAAAAGCACAATATAGGGGACAGTCTTATTGACTGGCCATAAGTAACCACAGTGGCTGTTATAGGTCCTCTGGGTAAATTCATAGCCCCCTCTTCAATTACAAGTGATCTCACCTGATACATAACAGAGATTATGGTATGTTTTTGGCGGGAACTCTCTCATTTACTCTTATTCTCACCTCAGTTCTCTGTCCATACAACCTGTTCTTTCTATTCTAAGGGTGAGGTAGGCATTCTCTCTTCTCTCTTTGAGTAAACAGAGTGACATAGCAACCACAAGTTAATGTGATCCTCATCTGAATTAATACAAGAATAGAACAAAGGA
The DNA here is from genome assembly GCA_028646575.1 of Pseudocheirus occidentalis. NCBI lineage: Eukaryota > Metazoa > Chordata > Mammalia > Diprotodontia > Pseudocheiridae > Pseudocheirus > Pseudocheirus occidentalis. The sequence continues at coordinate 112,481,192 of CM053596.1, forward strand.
AATGATCTTCTTGGTCACAATAAATTTGGAGATATTGTATTTATTATTGGAAGTCGTATTTTGGGAACGGCTTTGACAAACAAGAGCACTGTAATTATTATGGTGGGGGTACTTAAAAACATACTATGCTTGTTTAAATAACTGGGAATCTCTTAGTTTAGAGAATATATAGAAAAGTGAAGAATATGAAAGTTCTTTTCAACTAAATCAAAGGTTGAAATATAGAAGAATAATCAGATGCTCTTATTCCTGATGTTTATTTCCCCTGCATTATCATAATTCTCTTTCTTATTCCTCAGTTACTCCATTTCTTCAGTGTTTCCACTGTTCTGTCATCTCACTGAGATAAATGGTCCCTCCATCAGTATAGATTGTTGTCTACACAGGCCTTCTTATACTCTACAATTCTAATCCATGCTCTTCTATTCTGGATCTACCATTTGACATGTTCTACTCATAAGCTGTCTTATGTTTTTTGAGTACCATTGCACCTATCACTTCTCATTCTCATTGCCTGATCAGTCCACTTCTTTCTCCTGTCATATATTTCCTTAATTCCTTCTTTATGATTACAATATCACAAATAACTATAATAATTATTATTTGTATTCCATTTACTTCAAAAAAAAGGATTTGAGGTAACAGCAAATGTCCAAAACACATTTAAAAAGTATAATTGATAATATAAAATAAAAACAAAACACAAATCAACTAAAGGTAACAGAAAAAATGAATCTGGGATGAGTTAGTTATTTTATAGTTAAACACATAGTTTAGATCTAAACCTTTGGTACTAAACCTTTTGCACTAAAGCAGTAAGGAAAACTTATTTTGTTTTATAGTTATAAATGTGTACTAAAAGAAATCATTCAAGTTCATCTGCAGGGTGAACTTCTTCCCCTCCTCCCCTTTTGCCACTATGTCAAGTATTAAATTCAAGCAGGAATTTATTGTTGGTATTCTTATATAAGTATGTTGGGTAATATAATGGCAATGTCTTCAATGATGAATTTCCAAAAGATACAGAAACAGCCTTTAAAAGGAAATTTTCCTCTACTGACTCTATAAACGTTGAGGGTATAACATTAAATCCTAACTCCAGAGAGGCATTTCTGTGGGGAGTGAAGGTCATAATTACCTAACCTAGCAGAAAGATAGAATTCAGAGGACCTAGGGGAATGAATAGTTAACTTGTCTATTCTAACATATATGATGTCTCAAATCAAAGTTTTCACATGTGATGTGTCATAGTCAATCCATAGCTGAATTCTCTGTCTAAGGTTCAACAGACTGTGTTGTTGATTACAAAACAATTTTTATACTTTTTATACTACATGTGTAGGAGTTAGAGTTGAAATTCCTTTGTAAAAACCAGGCAATTATATTTAGACCATAGGTATAAATCTGGAAAATTTTGATCTTAGAAATCACCTATTCTGATTCTTTCATTTTGTTGACAAGGAAGCTGAGGCCCAGGGAAGTCAAATAGTGACTAGTACATCATGTGGATAGTCAGTGGGAAGAGCAGGATTGAAGCCCAGTTCTTTTAACTACAAAACCCATGTTTTCTACTCCTGATAGTACTAACATTTTTCTTTAAAAGGCAATTTAAATTTGTTCAAGCACTGGGACAAATACTTGGATGAAATTCCATCATCTTATGCCATAAAACAAAGAAGACATAATTTTGTTCTGAAAAATTAAGAGATTTTAACAATTTTCCACCTTGACCTCAAATGATCCATGTTATAATCTCTGCAAATCATCTGACATTGAGGAGGACTGCATCCTCATGGGCCTGTCAGGATGAGCTGTAAACTACACTTAAGTAGAAAAATTAATTGACAGGTTGAATAGAATTATTTGATATTACCATTTAAATTTTAACTTCCAAAGGTTTGACAAACAACATGGTTTGGTTTTTAGCACAGTTGATACCATGTTAATTTTTCTGATTACTCAGGAATTAGGATAGTAGCACATAACTACCCAGAAGATTCAGCTGCTTCTCAAAGTCAAGGCCAGAAAAACTAACTTGATCTTAGGTTGTAGTGAAAAAGGTATGATAATTATAATGAGGGAAGTGAGGTGGAAAGGAGAGTGTACCTAGTACATGGTGATATACTGGGAAAGAACTGAGGCTTCAAGGGATTAGAAGTCATGTTATTGAGGAATAAATATATATACATATATATGTATATGTACATATATATGAGATACATATCTCATATATATACACGTATATATATGAAAAGAGATTGAGGAGGAGAGAAAGATAGTGAGTTGGCACTAAACTTCTTGAGGGAGGAAGAGGAATGTCCTATAGGACAACAGGCAACAGAATTTTGATCATGTAGTATATAATGAATGAATTTCAAAGGAGATGTTATAAAGTGATAGAGTGAAAACCTGGGAAGTGGAAATTCTGAAGAAGAAATATTCCACCTCTTTCACCTTCCACCTCTGGTCAGGGAGATGAGTAGAAGTACAGTCATTGCTATAAAGGGCAGTCAAGGAGGCTGTGTTACCAGGAAGGAGCCAGGTATAAACGAGAGCCAGAAGACAGAAGGAATAGGAAAGAAAAAGATTTAAGATGAAAACAAGTTTGCTTCCCATGGCATTCTAGAGAGCACAGTGGAATGAATGAGGAGCTATAGAATATAGTGGTAGGTGAATTGAGGGAAAAGAGAATAAGGGATTGGGGTATGAGGGATAGAGTTTGAATGACAACAGCTAGGGGTTCAGAATCATTGGAATGGGGAGGGTATGAGGGGTGAGTTTGGAAAGATACATTATTATTAAAAATATCCACACAGTTTCAACCCTAGTACATGTGACTTCAAAGAAGAGTTATTATATTTGGCATTCATCAATTATAATGATGAATGAGTTTGATCAGATGCCTCCATGTTTTGTGTTTTGATTCATGAAGTTATTTCTAGAGAAATGACCTTTAGGCAAGCTATGAGGAAGTCAGCCAAGAGACAGCACTTCACAATGGAAATAATTCTCATTCTGGAGTCATTGGGCTTGAAATTCAATTTTGTTTTTGACATTTACCACCTGTGGAACTTGGGCAAGCCACTTAAGCATTTTCAGTTTTGTTTCCTTATCTAGAAAATGAACATATCAGACTAGATAATCTTGATATCTCAAACTCAGCAGTTATAAAACAGATTTCATGATTATATATCATCTTTACAAACCTTCCTCTCTTTTGAATTTTTCTAATGCTGTTGACATTACACCTTCCTCCTACTCATCAAAATTTATACTTTCAGCCAAATACTCAATTCCTACTCTTTCTCACTCATCCCACATATGCAACTCTTGAATTTCTTTCTCTAAAACATCCTTTGCACAAATCTCTCCACTCTTATAGACACCACCTTAGTTCAGGCACTCATTATCCCTCAATTGTACCATTGCAATAATCTTCTAATAGGTGTCATTGCTTGAGGTCTCTTCTGTACCTGAATCTGTCTTCCACACAGCTGCAAAGGGTTTTTTTT
>CM053596.1:112485203-112525593 GCA_028646575.1 Pseudocheirus occidentalis
GAATGCTATTGTGAACAGCTTCTAAGATTTGGATTACACAGTAATAGTGAACACTCTGTTTATTCCATTACAAATCAAGATTCAGTACAATATTCACAATATAATATTCTCAATATTACATCTTATTACAGAAAGTCACAATATTTAGAACAAGGAACAAAAGAAGAATCACCTGGTTTCCCTAAGGGGGAAATCCTTCTCACTTAAAGATTCAATCAATCAATTAACAATAGAATAATCACCTGGTTTCCCTAAGGGGGAAACCCTTCTTACTTAAAGATTCAATCAACAATTCACAATACACCAATCTTCCACTCATGGGGCAACCATTAACTTAATCTGTCACTCATCTAGCAGTCAGCCACTAAGCTAGATTTCCAATTACTAAATATCATTAGTCCATAATGTGGTCATTAGAAAACCACACAAACTTCCCACCTCTTGATTTCCAGGAAACCTCAGTTTAGTCCAAGGAGAGGGCTTTCCTTCATCTTGACTCTGGGAAGCCTTTCTGATTCCCTGGATCCCCTTCCATGGTTCCAGCTCCCTCCTGAGTCTGCCAAACAATCACCTGGATTCAGAATCAGACAGCTGCCAGGTTCTTGTCCAGTCCTCAGAGGTAGACAGCTCTCAGGTCCTTGTCCAGTCCTCAGGGCAATCCCCGGCACAAAACCCTTCACCACTTCTGTTACCGGGAACTCAAGGATCAGCCAGTCCATGAATAAACAGTCTTATCCTATTCATGTTTCAGTCAGATTCCAGATACTGGGAGAGGAGCTTTCTCTCCTTTTCTCTCCCTTTCTCTCCCTCTCTCTCCCTCTCTTTCCTTCTCTCTCCCTCTCTTTCCTTCTCTCTCCCTCTCTTTCCTTCTCTCTCCCTCTCTCTCCTTCTCTCTCCTTCTCTCTGTCTCTTTCTTTCTCTCTCTGTCTCTCTCTCTCTCTCTGTCTGTCTCTCTCAGCTGGCTTCAGTCTCCATGAATCTTCCTTCACCAAGGAGCCAATTGCAATTCTGTCCCTCTGTTTCTAGAATTCTTCTTTATATACAGCACTGGCCTCCTGTCTCAGCCAACATCATTCTTCCAAGTCAACAGGGGAGTTCATGCCTTCTCAACAATGGACAGAGTTCATACCTTCTCAACAATGGATGGAGTTCACACCTTCCATACTTAACCCTAAGTTACTAGGTGCTATTTAGCCCTAAGTTACTAAGTGCTAAGTATCTGATAAACTGATTACCAGTACACTGTTATGTCAGCAACAGGAGACAGAGTTCACATCTTCTGTTTCTTTCACAGAGGTTTGATTAGTTACTAAGGGCTAAGTACCTGCTTACTTAGCAGGCACTTTGTTACTTACATAACAAAAAGTGTCTGCAAATTTAAACTAATTACCATTATAGTGTAGAACATTCACTTCTTTTGTGGCTTTGATTAATTCTGTAGATCTCTGTTTACTTGTAGATTGTGGGAACTTTTTCTCAGGAAATAGCATGGAAAGCCATTGAACTAAACATTAAGATACTTTGATTCTAGTCTTAGCTCTGCCACTAATTAGTTGCCTTACCTTAATATAATTATTTAAGTTCTGGGCCTCAGGTTCATTATATGTAGAATCACATCCCTTTCTCAAAGAAGAAAGAACACACCATACTTTTTGATGTACTTATCATATTTCAGTTTGTATTATCTATGTACATGTTGTATATCCCCCAATTGATTGATAGAGGATTGAAGATAGGGAGCACATCACATCCATTTTTATAATTCCCACAATGCACTAAAGATTATTAAATTTTATTTCAATGATTCAATGAATAGGGTTATACTAGATGACTTGTAGGATATCTTCCAACTCTGAGGTTCTAAATTTCTGTGAGCTGTATGATGTTTAAGGACTATTGCAGTGCTAAAATTCTCTGATTTTTTAACTAATTAAATCAGAGTATAAAGCTGAATTCACTCATCTTAATAAAAATGCATATCTCTACTTTACTATGCTCTTAACATAAAAATGCATATCCCTATTTTACTATGCCAATACATCCATGTGTCCCTCTATGTGGGTGCTCCACCCACTAGTGCAGTTTTCTTAGCCCCTCCTCATTCATATCATAATCCTTCCTTGGAAACCACTCTTCCTGACTCTAAATGATCACCTAAGAAGTTCCATAGAAAGCTCTTCCACTTATTTCTGATTACTGAGTCCATTCTGTTTATGAATATCAGGTCATAGCAATTAAAACTGATAGACAATATGCTAGTAACTGAGAGAGAAAGAACAAAAAATAAACAGCTCTTGCCTTCAAGGAACTTGCAATATACTTAGGAATAAAATATGTATTATATGGATAAGTAATTTTGAGGAAGTTATTAAAATTACTCCCGGGATAAGTAAAGGCTTCCTGTAAGAAGTGGCAAAAGAGCTAAACCTTAGAGGGAATTGAGGATTCAAAGAAGTAGAGATAAGTTCATTTTCTATAATGGGACAATCTGTGCAAAGGTTCAGAGGAATAATTGGAAATACCCAATTCTGGGAACACTAAAGTAATTTTAGTACATGGAATTATATATGAAGTACATGGATCAGAGCAAGATGAAATAAGACTAAAGAAATATGCTGATGCCCCATTGTACAGACTTTTAAATTCCAAATAGAGTAGTTTGCATTTCACCACAGAGGGATAGAGAGCCACTGATTATTCTTTGGCAGAGAAGCTATAAGGAGTAATATGATTGTAATGCTACAATTATAGCTCATATTTATATAGCACTTTAAGACTTAAAGGATTTTGAATATGAGAAGGGAAGAGAATAACCATCTATATAGTGCCAGCTATGTTCCAGGCATTGTACTAAACATGTTTACTATTATGTCATCTGATTTCACCTCATAAGTAGGTGTTACTACTCTTCCCATTTTACATTTGATGAAACAGAAACAAACAGAGCTTCAGTGCTGTAAAGTTAATCACTAGCAACTCTCCTGAGGACTGCTACTGTAAATAACTTTAATGATTTAATTGCATAGTATAGTGAACTCTCTATTTGTTCAGCAATAAACTAAAGCAAAACATTCACAACAATATAGCTTAACAACTTATTACTAAGGTGGTCATATAATCTTAAACAAAATGTATCATTCAGTAAGCCACAATCTCCTCACTCAATATAAAGTGCCCTTCTAAAGTCTTCTTTCATCTTGATTGCAGGCTGGCTTCAATCTTCCTTAAGGGGGGTAATACCCCTTAAGTCAATCATCCTTAAAGGGTAGTGGAAAGTACAAAAGTCATCCACCCCTAGGTCATAGTAAGTTTCAATCATCATCAGTCAACACTGAGTACACAAGTAGAGGTCCTTTCATCTTAACTCAAGGCTGACTTTCAGTCTCCATGGCTCTTCTTCCACCTGCTCTTACCTGGATTCACATGCAGTCATCTCTCAGCTCTTGTTTTATGCCTTAATTTTGGGAACAGCTTCTTCAAAGTATATGTTTCTAAGAAGACAAAGTTTAGCAGAGCCACAATACTTACACACAGTAAGCTTAACAGAGTTACAACAATATTCAAGCACATTGCTTGCACTTATCATCTCAATTTGCTTTGTCTCAGAAATCAACATAAATCAACAGAGTGCTTCTGTCTGACAAAGGAACACCAACACAGAACAACAGAGAGAGTGCCTGCATCACAAACATCCTCTCTCTCTCAATTCTGCTTAGTCCCAGTTCATGCTCTAGCTTTTATATGCTCTTCTCCTTCCTGTTCCACCCTTTTGGCAAGTTCCTTCCATTGTGGGCTCCATGTGATGGAGCCTGTTAAGGGCAGGGAATGTCTCCAAACTCCCTTAGGTCTCTTAATGGCAGCACAATGTATACTGTTTCCAACAAAGACGATATAATCACAGGCTAGGCTCACAGGTACTTGAAAAGCTGAAAAAAGGAGCTAAATACTACTTTACTTGCTGTTGCAATAACTGAAACAAGGAGCAAAGTGCCACTTTGCTTGCCATTAAATATGTCTTGCTCAGGGCCCACAGCTAGTAAGAGCATGAGGCTGAAATTTAACTCAGGGTTTCATGATTCTTCACCCAGCACTCTATCTCCTGAACTATCTACTGCCTTTGCCTACTTAATATACAAATTGATTTTGGTCCTTGTGTATTAAGTGGAGGACATCTTAAGGGAATGCGTAATGATCAAATTTTTGCAGTCACTTCACCATTATAACCTTTAATAAGACTTCTTAGTAGTTCTCTGGGATTCTTTTTCAAAGACTATCAACTATTTAAAACTCCATGATTTATATAGTGTTTCTATTAATCCAATTATATGAGTGTGTTTAGCCAACATGATTATACTAATGCTATATATGTATCCATGTTTCATATGACCTGTCTGCATCAGTATATTCTTATTAAAAAAAACTATGAAGGTAAATATAAATAATATTGAAGGGCATTTTTTACTATCTTTCTCAGGGTTGGTTGACCCCAACTTAACACATGGCTATTCAAATTCTCTTGAAGACCCATCACAGGTTCTACTTTCTCCAACAAGTTATCTCTATGTCTTCCTAGTTGAAAATTATTTCTCCCTCCTAAAATTTTCTAAAAGCTCTTTGTCTAGAATGTTCTTTTGTACCTACCAATGTGACATTGTACCTATCCATGCACCTATTTTAGCCAACTCTGTCACTGAAAAAATTGAGATCAGAGACTGGTAGTAGGCTTTATCTTTGTGTCTCCAATATGGAATACACTTTTGTAAACATGAATTATCATAAATCCTTTAAATTAGGTTGATTTGAACTGAACTTAATTGAAAGCAATGTTGTATTTCTAGATATTCTAATTTGTATTTCCCAGATACTAAAATTTCCTTATATCAAATTGAATGAAATTTAATGAATTATAGATTATATATGAGACAGCAACTACTCCATGGGCAACCAGCAATGCATATTAATAACAACTCTTAAATTCAAGTTTGTTGCAGGAAATCTGTCCTTGCACAATGTAATTAGGCTTTGTACATTTTACACAACAAATACGTAAAATGATAGGAGTTTTTTAATACTATGATTGTGTCAACTTAGAAAAAGTCTTCATCTAAAAATTCTTTCCACCTATACATATTGGCAATTCTTAAGAAAAATAAAGTTTTATTGAGCTGCCTGGAGCACTGGGACATTAGGTGAAATGCCTCTGATCACATAGCATCTTTGTACCCAAGGCAGGACTTGAAACTAAGCCTTTCTGGCCAAAGTTGTCCCTGAAATAAATTCAACATATCACTTTTCCAAGCATCAATTCATAGCATTTGCAAAGATAATAAAAGCAGAGAGCTTTCTCTATGATTATAGGAGAACAAAAATGTTCAATAACTTAGAAGACAGCCTATGTACTAGCATTTTTGTAGATATTAGGCATTATTGCACAAAAGACATAGATAGCAGAATTCATTCACAGAGGTTTATATTTTCATACCAAAAATTCAAAAAAGAAAAATAATCATTACTTAGTTATTTTTAATATTTTTTCTCTGCATATTTAGCTATAAAATTAATGGTGAGAATGTGTTTTGTGATTGACTCCAGGTATGTCTGAAAAACTGATACCTTTAGAGAATTAAATATATTTTAACAAGTTTCTGAAAATTACAGAAATAGTAAGTGGAATCAGAATCATAGTTTTAAGTTTGGAAAATATATTCAGGGCCATCTAATCCAACCCCTTGATTTTACAAATAAGCAAAGTTACAGCTAGAGAAGGTAACTGATTTAGTTGAATTCAAAAAGCTGTAAATGGGAGAATTAATTTTTTAACTTATGTTCACTAACTCCAAATCCAGTTCTCTTTCCACTGCACCACTTTTCTCTAAATTTCCTTGTTTTGCCAACACATAGAATGTGTTTTAGAGAATTCCAATAATTGCCAAGAAAGAAGATACTGTCTATAGTGTCCTCAGGAATAAACCTTTCAAGGAGTCTTTATTCTATCACCAACTTCTCGAAATATTTCTATTGGCTTCTCATCTGGGATTTTGGCAAAGTAGTCCAATAGGCATTCTGATCCTGTGCTTAGTGCATAATCTGTGCAAGAGAAATATGTGAACATGCAAGAAAAACATCAACTCCCAGTCTCACTTGCTTTTAACTATAATTAGTTACTAATCAATGTTGACAGATTATGGGATCTTTGAATTAAGTATTTGTTTTGGGGGGAGGGGAGGGACAAGGAAAATATATCAAGAAAGACATGTTTTGCTGTAAACATATTTCCTATATCATTAAGATGGTATTTTTTGAAGAAGCTTTTCAATCAGTCAGGAAAGGTCTGTCTCATTAGGGTGGGAGGGGAGCAAGGTCCAAGAGCAGCAGCAACAGTTGCTGCAAAAGGGAGCCCATACCTTCCACCCAGAAGAAGCCAGAATGGAATCCTACACTCTAGAGAAAGCAAGCAGCTAAACCCTGAAGCCCAGTGAAAGTCAGTAGTAGGACCCAGAACCCCAGCACAAAAACCTTGAGACAGTGCAGGACCAGAGCTCAATCTCATATTAAAAACACAAAGTCACAAAAAGGCAGAAAAAAAGTAGAAAAAACTCAAAAAAGACCCTTGACCATAGAATGTTACTATACTGACAAGGAAGATCATAAACTTAGAAGGCATAAGCTTAGAAGAGAATAATAGTGTCAAAATTACTACATGTAAAGCCTCAAAGAAAAATTTAATTTTATTTCAGGCCCAGAAAGAATTCCTGAAAGAGGTTTAAAAAGGATTTAAAAGAGCACATTAGAAAAGTGTAAGAAAATTGGAAAATGAATGAGATTAACTCAAGAAAATAATGAAAAAAGAGTCAATAGCATGGGGAAAGATATATAAAAATTTACTGAGGAAAATAACTGCCTAAAAACTGAATTGGCCAAATGGAAAAAGAAGTATGAAAGCTTGCTGAAGAAAATAATTCCTTAAAAATTAAAATTGAACAAGTGGAAAGGGACTCTATGAGACAACAAGATAAGCTGAAACAAAATCAAAAAAGAAGAAAAAAGAAAATACAGAGAGAATTAAGTCAAATTTATAAAAATAAAGGTCATTCCAAAATTGATAAATGTTCAAAGGATATGAACAGCAGTATTCAAACAAAGAAATCAAAGCTATACGCATATGAAAAAATACCCTACATCACTATTGATCAGAGAAATGCAAATTAAAACAACTCTGAGGTACCACCTCACACCTATCAGAGAGCTAATATGGCAAAAAAAAAAATGGAAATATTGGATGTTGGATGGGATGTGAGAAAACTGGGACCTGAGTGCCCTGTTGGTAGTGTTTTAAACTGATCCAACCATTCTGGAGAGCAATTTGGAACTATGCCTAAAGGGTTATAAAACAATGCATACTTTTTGATCCAGCAATACTACCGCTAAGTCTAGATATCACAGACATTCAAAGAAGGGGAAAGGGATCTATTTATACAAAAAATATTTATGGTAGCTCTTTTTATGGTGGCTAAGAATTGGGAATTAAAGGGATGTCCATTAGTTGGTAGAATGGCTAAACAAGCTGTGGTACATGATTATAACAGAATATTATTGTGCTCTAAGAAAGGACAAGCAGGATGATTTCAGAAAAACCTGGAAATATTTACATAAACTGACTCAGTGTAGCAAAATGAATAGAGCCAGGAGAACATTGTACACAGTAACAGTAATATTGTTTGATGAATAACTGTGAATGACTTAGCAATTCTCAGCAATACAATGATCCAAGACAATTAATCCAAAGGATTAACGATGAAGCATACTATCTACCTCCAAAAAAATAACTGATGTTGATTGAATATAGATTGAAGCACAGTGTTTTTCTTTCTTTTTTTCCTTCTATTTGAGTCTTCTTATACCAAAGTGGAAATGTTTTACATTATGGAAAGAAAATAGGCTGAGAGAGTACATGCATCTATTTATAAATATAGATACGTGGCCACAGATATGTGTTTGAGTAATGAGGGAAGGAAAGTGAGGAAGACAGTGAACCAGGTATTTAATTCATGCAGAAAGGAAGGAGAATACCTAAGAGCAGGCAAATAACATCTACCAGCATCTTTAATGGGTGATAAATTTGGATTGAATATACCTCAAAGGAGAAATAGTTGCCAGGTAATGGTGATAAGGGAAGAGTTTGGAAGTGGGATTGGAAAGCAATAGTATGACTCCTCTACCACAACCAGTAAGATGGAGGCATGAATCTAATAAGTACTGGAAATGGTGGCCATGGATACAGTGTCATCAAGAGGGAACCAAGTCTCAGTGAGACCCAGAAGATGGAGAGAGTTAGAAAGGTTTAAGATGAGAATGTGTGTTTATAACCTTAGCAGCTAAGTGGCACAGTGAATAGAGCATTGGACCTATCACAGGAAAACCTGAGTTTAAATCCATCCTTAGACGCTAGCAGCATGAACTTGGGGAAGTCAACCTCTGTCTGACTCAGTTTCCTCAACTACAAAATGGGGGTAATAATAGCACCTACCCAACAGGGGTGTTGTGGGGAACAAATGAGATATTTGTGAAGTATCTTTATAAACCATAAAATGTTTTATAAATTTCAGCTCTTTTTACTATATCATGAGCCTCAGACAGAGTGGATTAGAATAAGGCGACTCAAATTTGAGTATTCTCTTCAACCTTTCTTAAGCATTAAATTGCTCATTTTATTTAAGAAAATATTACAACTACTATCAGAGACTCCTGTTTTCTGAACCTGAATTAACCCCAATGTTGGGACATTGGTAAGTGGTGGGTTTTTTAAATCCTATGTGCTGAAAGTTCTTGGTTATTCTATATGCTCAGATTTTGGTGTTTTCCTTTTAATTGTCCTTTTATCAATATGTACATAAAAAGAAGCAATAGTTGTATTGTGAAACAGATGAAAGATAGTTCAGAGAAACAGTGTCCAACTAACCTCAGGGCTAGATTGATAAAAATGTGTCAGACATTGTTACCAAAATCTTAAGGAGGCAATATGAATCAGACGTAGCAGTTTTCCCTAAGATTTGTCACCCTGATCTGCAAGGAGAATGGATTATTAAATATAAAATGTCACTCTGCTGTGATTTCTTTTAAAAAGATGGTAATCTTTTTAACATTAAAATTCATGGCTTAAAAATCAGCTTTCCTTTGTACCTTTATGGCATTATGGATGGAGTTCAGGACTAGGAGTCAGGAAAAGTTGAGTTTAAATCTGACCTGAGATACTTACTAGCTGTATGATCCTGGCTGTTACTTAACCTTTTTCAGCCTCAAAAGCACTTGCCTCCCAAAGCTGTTGTGAAATAAAAAATGAGATGATATTTCTAAAACATTTTGCAAAGCCAAACTCTCTATAAATTCTAGTTCATTATTGTTGTTATTATCATCATCATTTAGTTTACATATTGTACTAGCTTGGATTCTTTTTAAATTTTAAGCTAATGCATAAAAGTAAAGAAGAAAAGAAGGACTGGAGGATGTATTTTGATTCAGAAGGCAATTTAAAATGTTGTTTATGAGAAAAGACTTTGTAGGGAACAGAATACTTAAGTGCCATTTAGTTTCTACCTGTAAATTCTAAAATGCAATATGGAACTGAGTCATGCTCTATTCCCATCTTATTTTTTTTATCAAGGGTCAGAAGAGGTACAATGAATTATTTTTCCATCAAGTTTTTAATAAGCATGGCCATGAAACATTTCCTTTGTTAAAATGCCTTTGTAAAAACAGTTTTAAAATATTTAAATAGCTGAACAAAATATACTTTCTGTCTCTTATGTCTGAGTAAAATATTTTAAATTAATAATAACTGACATTTATATAGCAACTTTAAGGTTTGCAAAGTAACGTGTGTGTGTGTGTGTGTGTGTGTGTGTGTGTATTCCCTCATTTGAACCTTACAGCCAGTATATGAGGCAAGAATGGTAGGTATTGTGTCTTTTTATAGGTGAGTATTCAAGAGTTAAATTATGTATCTGTGATTGTGCAACTGATTTCAAAATAAAAAATGGAACCTTACTTGATAGAATTTATCTTTTTAAGAAGTAATGCAAGAGGTAAAGAGGGACAGAAAGAAGTGTAATAATATTTAGCTATTGCAAATACCTTGCACTGCTTGAGAAGCAGAAGCCTACTGTTAAAGCCATCTTTCCCTTTCAAATACTATGGTTCTTCATTTCTTTTGTCAGGATCTTCGGTCTGATGAGAGCTATATTGCTCATTATCTTTTAGATTATCATCTGTACAAGGAACTTCACTAATAGACTTATCATTGCTGGAAACAGGTCTCTGCCTCACACATTGCAATTGCAGCATTTACATCATCAAACTCACTATCTGAAAACTCAACTATCGGATGAGTCAGATAGGATGTTTCTAATTAGTCATAAAATCTGTTCACCAGAGAGTCTCTTGAACGTTTTATCAGTAAGGACACAAGCAATGCTATATTGTTACGACAGCAAAACTGCAAATTCTGAAAATCTGAAAAAGGAAAAAAAATGTAAAATAAACATATGCAAAGATAAATTTTTATTTTACTGTATAAATACAATATTCTCTAATGGGTAAGAGAGGAAGAAGGTGAGCTACGTGCTCACCTCCTTAATGGACAAGCCTCAAATTAGTGGGACATTGAAAAGGTTTCACCAAAAAATGGACCATAACATTTGAACATTCTCCAAAAAGTGTTCTATCTAGATCCAGCTCTACCTTCTGTAACCCAGCCTATGCTTCTTTCACATAATAGCTCTTGATTGTTATTTTCAACTATTTTAAGTGCTGTCAAGTAGAGAAGTGGACATGTATGCAGTAAGACTGACTGAACATTTGAACCTAGATTTTAAAAAACTATACACTATTGCCTATCATAACACTTTTCCAATTTAATAGATATTTATTGAATGAATGAATGAATGAATGCTGAGGAAACTCCAAAGAAAAAGCTCTCTCTCTTGTCATTTTCACCAAAATAAGATAGAAAATGTCAAGAATATTTGTCCCTTAGAACTTGAATCCATGTTTTCTGATTCCAGGTCTTCCTTCTCCATCATGACACCCCCTCAATAAAAAGATTATTAATATGAACCTTTATGCACTTTCTCAAATCCCAGGCCACTCTGACAGAGATGGTGTCTTTTGTACATCTTCTAATTTGTCTATATTTACAGAAATAACAGGAAAGATAAAATCTTCTCAAAGCTCCACTAGCTTTCCACTAGTAGAAGAAATTTTATGAATATAATGTTCATTTCACATACATTTTTCAGGTTTCAAAACTCACTAGAGATCAAGCTGATTTGACATCTCAGAATTAACATTTAAAAGCATATCCTTTCTATAAAAACAAAATCTTCTTACAATATAGCTACTTAACAGAATCAGAGCAAGATTTTTTTTATCACAGTCTGAATTTCATTTCCAGGCGGGTGTGCACAACATATGTAATTATTGAGCATTGAGAGTCAGAGGGAACCATTAATTATTTTAACAACCTTTGTAATTTTCAAGTTGACCAGGCTTGGTTTCTTAAACAGTGGCCAAAATGCAGTAAAAACAATTGCATTCAATAAAAGGAAACAAAAGTAGAATGTTGTTGTTATTCAGTCATGTCCAACTCTTTGTGACCTCATTTGGAGTTTTATTGGCAAAGATAATGGAGTGGTTTGCCTTTTGCTTCTCCAGTTCATTTTACAGATTTTACTGAGGTAAACAGAATTAAACGACTTGCCCAGGGTCACTCAGCTAGTAAGTATCTGTAGCCAGATGTGAACTCATGAAGATGAGTCTTTTCTATGCCAGGCCCAATGCTTTATCAACTGCACTGCCTAGTTGCCAAAAACTAGACAACTCTTATGTTAGTATTAGAACTGATCCAATCAGTATACAGGCTTGATTAGGGAGACCCCTGATCAACTTGATGGGTTGACAAAGTAGTCAGCATTTGGGATTTGAATTGCCTTTCCCTGTAGTGGAAATGGAAGATCTATGTAATTAAGCAATTATAGATCCATTTAGGCTTCATTGAAAAGAAATGATCAAATCTCAGTAATTAAGGATGATCTTTTGGGGCTTGAAGTATTAGGGGTTAGGGCCACTCCTGCACACAGAAGAGTGAGTAATAGCACTACAAGCACACTTGAGAGATGGTGCAATTGGGGCAGCCTGAGCCTCTCACTGAACAACTAATGACTGTCTTTCAACAGTGTCATATTGTAGGGAAAGTACTTTTACCCATGGAGAGGGTGGGGGGAAAAGAACAAGCACTTATTTTTTTTTCTCAATTGCATGGAAAAATATTTTCAACATTTTTTTTTATTTTGAGTTCCAAATTCTGTCCCTTCTCCATCCCTTTCCTTGACAGGGCAAGCAGTTTGACATAGATTATACATGTGCAGTCATGCAAAACATATTTTTGTGTTGGCCATGATGCAAAAGAAAACATAGACCAAAAAAGAAAATTAGAAAAATGAAGAAAGTTTAAAAAAACATATGCTTCCGTCTGCTTTCAGACTCCATCAGTTCTTTCTCGGGAGGTAGATACCATTTTCCATTCTAAGTCCTCTGGGATGTTCTTGGATTGTGATATTGATGATAATAGCTAAGTAATTCACAGTCTATCATTGTCAATATTGCTGTTACTGAGTACAATGTTCTTCTGGTTCAGATCATTTATTAGTTGCCTAATATATGCCAGGTTTTGGAGAGGCAGAGACATAACATCTCTACCAAAGATATAGCAGCCATGGACAAGAGAACTATGTAACTAGGTAGTAGAAATTCCTAAACCAAATTTTCCTGGATAGGAGAGGAGGATTTCTTGAATAGAGTGGATCAATCAACAAGAATTTTTAAGTGCTTATTCTGCGCTGGACAAAATTTAAGGGCCCCAACTCTCAAAGAGTATGCATTCAAGTAAGAGAGAAACAGAGCATTCATATGTAAGTATATACAAAATAAATTCTTAAAATAAAGGTACTTAAATACAAGGTAGTTGAGTGGGGAGAGCACCAGCAATTGATGGGATCAGGAAGAGATTTGTGTACAACGTAGT
This sequence comes from Pseudocheirus occidentalis, assembly GCA_028646575.1. Lineage (NCBI taxonomy): Eukaryota > Metazoa > Chordata > Mammalia > Diprotodontia > Pseudocheiridae > Pseudocheirus > Pseudocheirus occidentalis. Next base: position 112,498,282 of record CM053596.1, read on the forward strand.
GCTTGAGCTGAGTAGTGAAGAAAATGCAATATTCTCTGACATAGAGGGAATGAGGAAATACACTGCAAGTAGTAAAAAGGCACAAAGAATGGTCATGGAATGTTCCTCTATGTGTGAGGAACACAGTAGAGTCCCATTTGGCTAAACCATAGAGTATGGGAAAGGTAATCATCTATAATGAGACTAGAAAGATACAATGAGGTCATTTTGGGAAGAGCTTTAAAAGCACAATAGAAGAATTTATATTTTATTGTAGAGGCAAAAGTATGTGGGATGGAGAATGAGGCATAGTGGGTAATGTGGAAATCAGGAACTTGGGAGACTGGATGAATATTGGTATTCTCCAAAAAAAAATAAAGAAAGAAGTTCAGAATTACAGAAAATTTGAAAAGAAAGATTATGAACTCTGTTTTGGCCATGTTATATTTGAGATGTCTCTAAGACAATTAGTTTTAAAAGCTCTTACAGTAATGCAAATGTTAGTGGTAATGCAAAACTGGAAATGAGAAAAGATATTGGGCCTGGGCATACAATCTTTCCAATGACATTTTGTTATCACTCTCTTTTTTTACTTGAAACTTTTACTCATTTCTTGTAAGGAATGATGATAAGAGCTTGCAGACTAGGCAAAATGACATCAGACTTCAGCTATTTCCCTGGAAGATACCATATTTTATGTCAATTTTCTGGACATTACTGCAATTGCACATGTTTAAACAGAGACAAGTTTTCCATGTAGATTCACTAGCATTCTCACTGTGCTTTGATCTATTTGGAATTTGACTAATCCATATGTATAGAAATGAATCAAATGCTTTGAAATAATCAATAAGAGTATTTTAAATAATACGGTCCTTAGTGTTGTTTTTTTCTTCAGTATTCATGAAACTAAGTGTTAGAATTTTTAGCCCGCCCCTTTGACTCTCCAGCCAATGTTTTCTTGTGTTTATATATAGTGTTTTATTTTTTTCTCAGTGGTACAAGCCTTAGCTGTTTTCTAGAAAATATAAACATGTAACTGGCCTATATTCAGGAAGATTCCTGATGTTCTCATCTTTTGGTAATAAATATGTGATGCCTTCTGTTAAGAAAAATGGAGCAGGCTTGAATCAGGAAGGAAGCTGGTAAAGTGCTCTGTGAGCAATTCATATGCTACTCTGAAGCTTTTGAGCCAATAATTATGGATCTTATCCAGACTGCCACTTTCCCGTTTTGGAAGGAAGCTGGAATTCCAGGCACCTCCCTTGATGCAGTCATTCTGTTGCTCATATTGACAGTGCATAAGCTTTTTATTTTGCATTTGACCCAACCTTCACTTTTGTGATTCTCTTCTACTTTTGACCATATAGAAGACCAGAAATTCTCCATATCATCCTTCTTCAGGGTTTGTCTCTCTCCTCTAATTTCTTTTCCTTTAACATTTCTGTGATATAGTTTTTAATTAGTTTGTGGCTTTTTTGTTGTTGTTCTTGTGTTGCTTTGGTTCTTTATAATGCCTTAATCCTTTGTCTTTTGTTGTCAATTGTTGACAAGAACTTCTGATATATTTTTTTCTGGTTCCATTTTTCGTGTTTCTTTTTGTTATCTTTATTCAGGCAATATATTGTACACATTTCCTACTATATATTCCTTGATGTTGATATCATATAGCTAAATACTTATGTAATTTTCCAGTATTTTTGCATAACTCTTTGATAGTTTTTTTGAGCCACTTCTGCCATTGAGGTATTTGATATCTAACCTTAGAAGCATTCCTACATAGCTCTTCTTACATGATCCTGTCATGGCAACAGCCACAACATATGCTGTTATATGCAGATCTTGAGATGTTCTTACATTCTGTCAAATGTAGGAGGAAGTTTCTTCATGATATTTATTCACAGATACAAGTTTTTTGAAATACTTTTTTAAATAGCTGTTTTGTTAGTTGGAAAAGGGCTTTTTGAAATTGCATGCTAAGAATTCTTACTTCTTATTCAAAATCATTTGAGACATTAGCATTATTTTTGCCCTCCATTTCATTATTAGATAACATTCCAGACATTTGTATTAAGCATTATGAAGTCTTTGCTTATAACTTGGTAAGATCTGTTTCCAGTTCTGTTATGATGTAGTCCTGGTACCTAATAAAAGTTTTATCTTTCATATACAGTTTTAGTTTGTGGGTTATTTTCGTTTCTGATTTATTCCTATGTGTCTTGCCTCCTTGAGACGCTAGAAGAGCACCATTCACTCTGCTGTCCTCCATGTCAAGATAATCACTGACAGTTCCAAGTAGGCCCAGTCTACAACTCTATGCTCCTCTATCAGTTCTTTTAAACACATAGGAACAGTTACATTACACTGGTGGAAATGTTAATCCCACCAGTGGTATTACCTTAACACAATTGGATGATATGTCAAGTTCTATGCCATACTGTTATAGATACCATAGAATTCTCAGAGTACTCAAAATATGGCATCCTGAGAATTCTCTTTCTTTCATACCAAGTTCTTGGAGATTTTTTTAATGCCACTCAATTTGCCTCTACTGTTTGACGATAACATCAACAAGCTGCTTCAAAACAGCAGCTTCTTAACTGGTTCCCTTACCTCCCGTTTCTTCCCATTTCAAAGTTTCATGCACAGACCCTCAAGAATATTTTTCACAAAATATCACGTTCATTATATTACTCTTTTGCTTAAATCCTCACCATTGCCTTTTAATTTCAAACATTTCAGCATGACATAAAAAGCTCTTCCAACTATTGCCCCACTCTAACTTTCCAACTTTTTCCTGATATTCCTCTAATACCATGACCATGCTGGTCCTCACTGTCTCCTGAATATAACAGAACATTGAACTAGATTATACTCTAAGGTACCTTCCAAATCTCAATTCTATGATCCTGCACTCTAGTTATCTTTTTTCCTTTGTTAGGTAGTCACAGTGGCGGCTATTTCAAATGGTTCCTTAAAAAGAATTCCTTCTAACACATACTTAAAAAGTGGTGTTCTGGGCTTTCTTGACAATCTCTGGTGAATGAGTACTCACTACCTCCCAAGGCAGTTCATTCTATTATAAATGCCTTTAATTGTCATGACGTTTTCTTTACATCAAGTCTATATTCTCCTATCTTTAACTACTATTTACTGCACTTAGTTCTGCCCTCTAGGACCAAAAACAACAAATCTAATCCCTCTCTCTAAGGAATAGTTCTTGAAATACTTTAGAATGAAGAATTCATCCTTCCCCCAAATCTTGTTTTCCCCAGGCTAAACAACTCTATTTCCCTTAACCAGTATTCATATGGTGCTGTATAAAGACCCTTCATTACAAGCTGGCCTGAGAACATTCCTCCTTAATTTTCAATTTATTCAATTTGGGCCAATGTTACAACCTTCCTAGATGTTTTTAAATCTGTCATTCAGTGTGCTATCCATACTTCTCAACTCCATGACATTTGCAGATTTGATAAGCTTGACACTTATCATCCTTTCAAAGGTTTCATTTTTCAAGTATTAACATTTTTTCTTAGAAGTACAAAAGATTAAAGTTGTTATGTAGAAAGATTTTAAAGAAATGTAGAAAGGTGTGTTTGGTGGTATGTCATGAACTCAGATTTTTTCTCTTTTAACAATTATTTCTGTTGTGTAGGCCATAAATTCTGCTTTCATGATGTTTTTTTTCTTTTTAATCATTCAGGAATATTCATCCTGTTATGGTTCCATACTCTCTTTAGAATCCATAGGATTTTCTGCCTTCTCAGGTTTGGATGGAGTTTATTATATCTTTCAATACTTATTCATAGACTTCTTGATTTGGTTAGCTTACATAGAAGTCATATTTCCTTCTATTTTTACTATTTTCCCCATTAGTTTATCTCTTTGTACTCAAAGTCATTGAGTGTTTTTCCTCATGGGATCTTTAGTAATTTCTTAATTTCTTCCATATACTCCCCTGTAATTAATTTTCTGTCTTCTTTCCTACCATGGGCTGGAACTCAAAGTTGTCTCATAACTTTCTACTCTGTAGAATTCACTTTTCACTGGCCTCAGTTTCTTCCACAGATGACTCCTGGGTAAATAGAACTGGCCTTAACTGGATTCCTCTCCCCTATACATCAGGCCAGGTGGATCGTCTCACACACACACACACACACACACACACACACACACACACACAGGCACCATATCCCTATTCCCTTTTTCCCTCAGTGCTCTGACTGAATAAAATTGTAGCATAGCATCCTGTCATGTTGCCATTCTAGGTAAAGAAAGCTTCTGGCTTTTGGCTTTGCATGGCATAGGAAGAGGGACCAAGGCTTAATTCAGTTGCAAACCCATGAGCAAGTTTGTGCAGCCGTGGCAGAGCATGATGGTTGATGAACAAGGAAATGCTGAGTGGGAATGGTAGGAATTAGGGATTAGCCTTCTCTGTTGTTAGGTCATTAGGTTGTTACCTCATCATTGTTATTAGTGTCTTAAATATTGGAGACAAATGAAATTTCTTTATGTCTTATGTATAATTCCTTTTTAGAGAGATATGAGAGGTTATACAGAGTCAAGAAAATGGCTGATCCTCCTTTTTGTTAGTTACATGAACCAGGAGTTGGAAATGTGGATTTGAAATAATGTTGAGTGACAAAGGCAAAACCAGAAGAACAATATACACACTGACAAAATAATATTTATAATAATTAGCATTCACTTCCCTCCTACCCTATCTACATCCTGCCCAAAGCCACCTTTTCTCTGAAACTTTCTAAATAATTCTAGCACCCTTCCCCCTTAGAGTATGCTGATATGTTTAACTGGCTCTCCAGGGAGAATATGTATTCATGAAACATTTTTAAGTGTAATAATCATCATTAACATTTTATCCATAGTTTTAAGTCTAGAATATCAGTGAAAAATCAATAAAACTCTTATTTGTAGCATTTTGCTATTTCTGAGGTATAAATGATCACTTTGAAAATTTTAACAATTGATGCTCATAAGCCAACTTGAATTGCCTTCAGCACAGACCTGCCCATCTCTGATCTAATAAAATATTTACAATCTATAGAATTTGTATAGAAATAGGTGGATTTTTTTGTTTAAATGCTTCATCTGTCTTGTCCCTTGAATAAAATTACATGCAAGCAGGGACCATATCTTATCCCCTATAAAATCTAGCACAGAACGAAGTAAATAATACATATTCAATATTTATTTGTGAAACTGAATTTCAATCATACAGTGAACTGCCCATTTAAAACTAATTACTTTCTTTTCTGAAGATGTTTTCCATACTCTGTTTGATACTTTGTGTAAATCGGAAAAAAATTTCTCATATCATATAAAAAATACAAACTGACAAATAAATATCTACCACAGACATATTTTTTCTGTATGAACAAGTGTCTATTAGGCCTCTAACATGGACAAAGCACTGTCCTAGGTTTTGTGTCCACTTCTTTTGCACAGTGCAAAGAGTTTTGTCTTTTTTCTCTATTTACTTATAGATACATGAGCATAAATGGAAATACATTCTCACTCTAGATATGCATCGTGCGCCTACACTATGAGCAGTGTGTATTTATACATCTTTCCTTTAATATTCAAGTTAAGACTTTTTTCCAATAAATAAAAAGTCATCAATAATGCAGGAAAAAAGGAGCCAGGATTATGGCAGAAAGGCAGGAATACTCATGAGCTCTCCCAAATTCACCTCCAAACAACTTTATGTAAGGTCTCAAAACAAATTCTGGAGTAGCAGAACCCACAGAAAGAAGGGGTAAAACAATTTTCAAGTCCAAGACAACTTAGAAGGTTGGCAAGAAATTTCTGCCATACCAGGGTAAGAGTGAAGCACAGTTCAGTTCAGACAAAACCCTGGCACAAGCCAGCAATAGGCCACACCTTGGCAAGCAAACAGTAGGCATGGGAGCAACTGAAACAGCAGCAGCAGCTTACAGAGCTCTCAGCCCACAAACAGTAATGGAATTGAAAAACTATTCAGAAGTAGCTTATAGAGGCTGCTTTGCTGGCTCTGGGTAGAAGAATGGTGTGTAACCCATTTGCAGATCTGAATTGTAGTCTTGGGTCTTGGTCCCAGGTCAAGTAGGAGCACTAACACATGAGAGGTTGTGGCCACAAGTATGTGGGAAACCTGGTCACAGTTCCAGGGCAGAAAAGAATGCTAATGATTGTTTACAGAGCATAAACCAGGAGAGGAGTAAACACATCTCTCCTTAGATCATACCACCTTGGAAAAACTAAAAACTTTCAGACCCCCAGAACTAGCTCTGGAAATATTTGTTAAAAAAAAAAAAACCTTAACCTTAGGACAATGTCTTCTTTCACACCAGGAATGGAGTCCAACTTTAACATAAGATTAACAGTCATGAATAAGTTAGAAAATGAGCAAACAACAAATGAGGAAGCTAACCACAGAAAGTTACTATGGAGACAGGAAAGATCAAAACACAAACTCAAGAAGACAACAAAACTAAAATTGCTACATTTAAAAGCCTCAAAGAAATATGTGAATTGGTCTCATAGCCCAAACATGATCCCCAAACAGGAGAACTCAGAAAAGATTTTAAAAATCAAATAAAGAGGTAAAGGGGAAAATGAAAAAAGAAATGAGAGTAATGGAAGAAAAATCATGAAAAAAATAACAGCTTGGTAAAGGAGGCAAAAATAATATGAAAGAAAACAACATCTTTAATAGAATAGAACAAATGGTAAATGATAGTTTTTAAAATCTTCTGAAGAAAATAACTCTTTAAAATGCAGAATTGACAAAATGGAAAAGGATTCAAAAATTCACTGAAGAAAAATACTCCTTTAAAAATTGAATCGGCCAAATGGAAAAGAAAGTACAAAAACTCAGTGAAGGAAATAATTCCTTAAAAAACCGAATAAGGCAAGTGGATGCTAATGACTCCATGGGACATCTATGAAACAGTAAAACAAAATCAAAAGAAAGAAAAAATACAATAAAATATGGAATATCTCATAAGGGAAACAAAGAACTGTAATAGCAATTAATTTGAATTTGAAGACCCCTTTTTTGTATTGGCAAGTAAGCGGGGACTTAGCACCTTGTTTCAAATTAAGGAAAGGTAGCAGGTACTTAGCAGTTAATAATTGATCAAGCCTCTGTGGGGGGAAACCGAAAGTATGAACTACTTTCTCCTCTTACTGATGTGACAAGAAGGGGTTGACTAAAACAAGAAGCTAATGTTGTGTGTCTATAAGAAAAGCCCCAGAGAAGCAAAGTCAGAATTTTTTGAGACCAGAATTTGGTGGCAGAATCTGTTCTGCTGGGGAGAGAGAGAGAGAGAGAGAGAGAGAGAGAGAGAGAGAGAGAGAGAGAGAGAGTTTCTCTCGGCAGCATCTGGAGACTAGGCTTCTACTGCTGGACTGAGAACTGAATCAGAATTTTCTTCAGACAAGAATCATGGAAACTTAAGTTGCTGCCGCCAGGAAGGCTGAAGAGGAAAGCTCCCCCACCACCACCACCACCACCATCACCCACCAGGCTGGATAAAATGATTTGGATTTTGAAAACCTGGGAGGAGTGATTTTGATTCTGGGAGCCAGCTGAGATTTCTTCTGGGTCCTAAGGCCAGCTGAACTTCTGGAGGACTGAGGAAGTATGGCAATAGTGCTGATATTCTGTTTGTCTGTTTTGATGTTGTTTTGCCAGATTTGTCTGCTGGTAAAGGATGGTACTGTTGTTGCAGGGGTCCTGGAACCTTGCTGTTGGCTCAGAAGCCCTGAAGAAGGATTTTCTTTTTGTATGTTTACAGAAATCCTAGAAGAGGGTCTTGATGATGTTTTCAGGGGTCCTGAAACTGTTCTGTAGGCAGAGTGAACTGATGATGACACTGGCAATGAATGTCATGGCTTTGTTAAGCTTTGTCTCCCCAGGAACAGAGATGGCTGAGAACTTTCTTTGAGTCAAAATGAAGAAAAGATCTCTCCTTGGGTATTGAATGCTGTGATGATTACATGGTTTACTAGTGACCTAGATGTGCAGTGTTTGTGTATTTTCTAATGATTGTACTCAGCAATTAATGATACTTAGCAACTGATTGCTAAATAAGTGACTGAATTAACCTAGTGTGCCCCATGAGTGGAGGACTTACTATTGTGCTTTTAGATGATTGAATGACTGAGTAAGGAGGCAAACCTCCTTAGGGATAACAAATAATTGTTCTTTGTTCTAAATATTGTGACCACTTTGGTGAAAACTATGTGGCTGTTTTAATGATAAGCTGTTGTGCATTTTGTGATTTTCTGTGACAAGTTGTAATATTGTGAATGTTGTGCCTTGATTTGCTGTGAATGTTTTGCTTTGATTTGTTATGGAATAAATAGAGTGTTCTCCATACTCTGTAATCAGAACCTTAGAAGCTGTTCACAGAAGCATTCTTCTGGAAAGCTTCTCATGCATGGCATTACAATGACTCACCAGGAAATTAGATTGAGGAGAGATAATGTAAGAATCATTGGACAACCTGAAAGTTATGACAAAAAATAAAATAAAATAAAATAAAAGCCTAGACAGCATTTTTGAGAAATCATTAAGGAAAATGCCCTAATATTCTAGAAATATAGAAACTGAATAGAAATTGAAAGAATCCACAGATCATCTCCTGAAGGAGATCCCAAGCAACATCATTACCAAATTCCAGAGCTCACAGGTCAAGGAGAAAATCCTTCTAGTAGTCAGAATGAAATCAGAATCACACAAGATTTAGGAACTTCTACATTAAAGATTCAGAGGGCTATTTTCTGAGCCCAGCAGAGGAAGCCCCATCCAGAAACTCAACATGTCATTTACAAGATCCAGGCAAGAAAGATCTTCAACTCTCATGGAAACCCCATTGTTGAAGTCTACCTCTACACTAAAAAAGATCAGTTCTGAGCTACTATGCCCAGTGGTGCTTCTACTACAGTGGTTCTCAATCTTCCTAATGTCACAACCCTTTAATACTCATATGTGGGCATATCTGCAGGTGGGCCAACCCAACTGGAGATGGATAGAGGAACATTGTCTCAGTTCCTAAGATCATTGGAAATATGTGTTTTCTGATGGTCTTAGGCAACCCAGTTAGACCCCCAAAGAGGTTGCAACCCACAGGTTGAGAACCACTGTTCTAATGGTATCCATGAAGTTCTAGGGCTCTAAGACAATGAAAAGACCTGCCACATGGGGAAAGGAATCTCAAGTGGCTGAGCACATCAATAAGACTATTGCCCCAACCCTGATGAGCAAGAAACAGAATGTTGTGGAACAGGAGATCAACAAATTGATGACAGAGATGGATGGCACTGAGAATAAATCTAAATTTTGTGCAAATGCCATATTGGACTTGCCTCTGGCTGTTTGTAAGACCAGAGCTGCTGAGAAATGTGTCTCCCTGTACCACCATATTGCTGACCTTGCAGGCAATGATGAAGTCATCCTGCCAGTTCCAGCCTTCAATGTGATCAATGGTGGCTCCTATGCTGGTAACAAGATGGTCATACAGGAGTTTATGATGATCTCTATTAGAGTAGGAAACTTTAAGGAGGCCATACACATTGGAGCTGAGGTCTACCATAACCTGAAGAGTGTGATTAAGCAGAAATATGGACAGGATGCCACCATAGGGGATGAGGGTGACTTTGCTCCAAACATCCTAGGGAACAAAGAAACTCTTTACCTCCTAAAGAATGCTCTTGTTAAGGCTATACTGATAAGGTCATAATTGGTATGGATGTTGCTACCTCAGAATTCTTCTGGTCTAGGAAATATGGACTTCAAGCCTGCCAATTATTCCAGTAGATATATATTCCTTTCTGAGCTTGGGGACCTCTACCAGAGTTTCATCAAGGGCTATCTAGTAGTGTCTATTGAAGATCCCTTTGACCAGGATGATTGGGAAGCTTGGAAAGTTTTCACTGCTACTGTAGGCATCCAGGTGGTAGCGTATGATCTCACAGTGACCAACCCCAAGAACATTGAAAAGATTGTGAAAGAAAAAACCTGAAACTGCCTCCTACTCAGAGTGAACCAGATTGGTTTCATGACTGAATCTTTCCAAGCATGCAAACTGACACAGTCCAAATGTGGGAAGGAGGGGTAATGGCTTCCTATCATTCTGGGGAGACTGAAGACATCTCCATTAAAGACCTGGTGGTGGGTGCCTGCACTGGGCAGATTAAGACTAGTGTCCCCTGATGATCTGAGCATCTGACCAAGTATAACCAGCTTCTCAAAACTGATTAAGAGCTGGGCAACAAGGCTAAATTTGCTTGAAGAACTTCAGAAACGCACAGACCAAGTAAGCTCTGTGGCCAGGAGACCTAAGAGCTCACAGGTATCAGTCACCTCTGTAGAAGTCTGCCCCTAAGAATGGGCAGCACCAAGTACTGGACCAGTTTTGTTTTGGGAGCAGGGGCTTCTGCTGCTTAACCTCCCTCTCCCTTCCACCTTTCTGTGATGTTCTCAATGCTTCATTAGAACTATCTTACACTAGAGACTACCTGATCATCTGTCTCTATGAGAAGATCTTTGTCATCTTGTGACTGGGATAGAATGAGCTGTTCTCACCCCCAACCCAGGTGTTGATTTGTGAAGCCATGTACTTGTGATGGAGCCCTGATAAGCCCACAGGTCAGATCCCTAGTGGCTTCTATGTGTGGAATAAAAGTACTCAGGAACCCACTGGAAACAAAAAGGTTCAGAGGGCTTGGACTATGATGTTCCACTGGGCAAAGGAGCTAGAATTACAACCAAGAACCACCTAGCCAGCAAAACTGATTATCATCCTTCAGAGTAAAAAAAGGAAATGAAATAGAAGACTTTCAAGCATTGTTGATGAGATAACCTGAATAGAAATTTTGACTTTCAAATATTAGAATCAAGAGAAGCATTTTAAAAAGGTAGACAGAAAAGAGAAATCATAAAGAACTCAATAAGATTAAATTGTTTGCATTCCTACATGGTGAGATGATACTAACTTCTGAGAACTTTATCATTATTCAGGCAGTTAGGACTACATATAGATGGAAGACACAGATCTGAGTGGAATTGGATGAGATATTATCTAAAAAAATAAAATTAAAAGCTGAGAAAAAAGAATGCTTTGGGAGAAGGGGAAATGATATTCAGAATAGGGTCAATCATCTCACATAAAAGAGGCCTGAAAGAGGTTTTACAGTGGAGGGGAAGATAGGGAAAGTAGGAGGTAAGGCCTGAACCTCACTCTCATCAAAATTGGCTCAAAGAAGGAAGAACATACAAGATCAGTTGGATATAAACATATATCTTACCCTACAGGGAAGTAGGAGGAGAAAGTGATGTGTGTGTGTGTGTATGTGTGTGTGGAGGAGGTAGGGGAGAGCAATAGAAGGGAAGGTAGATTGGGGAGGCAGCAATCACAAGCAAAACACTTTTGAGGAGAGACTGGGTGAAAGGAGAGAATAGGATAAACTGAGGATGAAACAGAATAGAGGAAATAAAGTTAATCATAACTGGGGGGAAAGTATAGTAAGTTTCTCTGATAAATGCCTAATTTCTAAAATATATAGAAAACTGAGTCAAAATTTATAAATATACAAGCCATTATTCACGTGGTAAATGGTTAAAAGATATGAACAGGCAGTTTTCAGCTAAAGTAATAAAAGCTATTTACAGTTATACAAAAATACTCTAAATCACAGTTGATTAGAGGAATGCAAATTAAAACATCTGAGATGATACCTCACACCTTTCAAAACTGAAATTGACAAATGTTGGAGGAGATATGGGAAAATTAACATACCAATTCACTGGTAGTAGAGTTGTGAACTGATTCAAGTATCTTGTGGAGCAAGTTGGAAATATCCCCAAAGGGCTAAAAAAACTTCATGTACCATTTGACCCATCATTATCACTATATTCCAAAGAGTTAAAACAATAAGAAGGGAAAGGACCTACGTGTACAAAAATACTTATAATAACTTTTTAGTAGTGGAAAAGAATTGGAAATTGGAAATGTCCATCAACTAGGGAATGACTGAACAAGTTGTGGTTGGTGATTGTGATAGAATACTATTGTTCTATAAGAAATGTTTAGAAGGATGTTATCAGAAAAACCTGGAAAGACTTACATGAACTGATGCAAAGTGAAATGAGCAGAACTGGGAGAGCATTGTACACAGTTACATCAATATTGATGATAATCACTTATTATTGACTTAACTCTTCTCAGCAATACAATGATCCAAAACAATTCCAAAGAACTTGTGATGAAAAATGTTATTGACCTCCAGAAAAAGAACTGATGAAGTCTGAAGGCAGATTGAAGCGCTCTTTTTTTTTTTACTTTCTTTTGGGTTTATTTTAAACTCTATTTTCCTTCCTAACATGACTAATACAGAAATTTGGTTTGCATGACTGCTCATGTATAATCTATATCAATGTTTTGCTATGTCAGCAAGGGGGAGGAAAAGGAAGAAGGGAAAGAAATTGGAACTCATTTTTTTTAATGAATGTTAAAATAGTTTTTACATGTAATTGGGGAAAAACTTATATAGAGAAAAAAACATAAGAATTAGGCATACAACTTTAAAAAGCTAGAAATCTAAGCAATTAAGAACACAAACAAAAATAGACATTTTAAAAATCAAAAGGAAATCACAAAATTAAAAGCAGAAAAATAGAATTAAAAGATAATACTAAGAACAAGGGTTTGGGTAGAGGAGTAAATGAGAGTCTGTTAATAATTTGTTTTTTTTTCAAAGACAAGGAAAACACAATTGCCATTATCACAAATGCAAAAGGTGAATTCAGATAAAAGAAATCAAATTCCCCACCATGCCTACACACAACACCTTTCAACACAGGCTAGATACAATATGAAAAACTTGGAAAAGATTTAACAAAAAGAGCAACAAAGTTAAAGAATTGGAGAGCAAGAGAGGTTAAAGGTATAGGGGTTATTTTATCCAGGCAAGGAAAACTAAAAGGTTACCTTTTAATCCTCTTCCTATAGAATAAATAATTCAGCAGTAGTTTTTTTTGGTTTGTTTTTCTCATATACTTTAACTGTATTATTATTGTAGTTTATCTATAAAGAAAAATTGAAATCCTTCAAGGAGAAGGATCTTGAAGTCTTCCTTTCTAAAGAAAAATAGAATAGATACTTATCTGTCTGAAATGAACCATGTATTAGTAGAATGATTTATAAATGAGCATACAAAACAAACCTTCCCAGAACTCATAGCTACCTTCTCACTTCTGAAGAATAAGGAAAGTGTTAGCCTGCTTTAATTGTTCACCCCAAAGATCAGCATCCCAGGTAATTGAAAAAAGGGATGTTTTTAATCTTGTAGTAGATGACCTCTCAAGGTCACTTCTCTCCTGATGATTCTGTGCAGTATTATTGTAGAAAGGATTTTTTTTACAGTTCATGTCATTCTTATATAATTTAATTGATTAATTCATTTTGATTTAAACCTATAATTTCACACTCTCCCTTTAATCAATAAATTTCTAAAACGATAAACTCTGCAACTTGAAATTTTCAAGAGCTACCTGGGTGCAATGAGACTTTAATGACGGATTCAGGGACACAACCCTAGGTATATGTCAGAAGAAAAACTAAAATGTAGGTGTTTTTGAGTTTTGAGGGCACTCTTTCTAAAATGCCACATTGCCTCTTAATTCCCATGTTTACTTTAATATCAAAGATCTGTGTTCTGATTCATCTGTGTACTCCCTCCATCCATGAAGATCACAATTCTCTCCTAGCCTTAGTAGTTAAATTCATGATTGGCTGTGGCAAAAAAGAAAAGATCATCACCTGCTGTCTATCCCTCTGGTGCTGAGCCTTTCTATGCTTATTAGTTAGGATGGTCCTTGTACAGTCTGTCACTGTGCCCAAATTTGAAGCTTTTCAAGGTTGGCAAGACCTGCCAGAGTTTTGTATTATGCTGGCATAGCTTTTGAGAATCCAAGGTCACCTCCAGACCACAATTAATCATCAAGAAAGATTTCAGTGAAGGGTCTAATTACTACATCTACTGAATAATTTTATTGTACCTGCTACATTGACATTATTCTTCATATTGTTCCAAATTAAGTGGTTTTCAAAAGTCTTCTGAAATCCATCTTCACAGAATAATACTTCAAAGCACCCCACAAACTTGTCTGTGATAAATAGCAAATTCTGCATTTCGAGGGAAAAGGGTAGAGTTATAAGTTTATAGGTTACAGTTATAGAGTTATAGAATTATAGGTTGCAGCAGTAAACGTGTCTTGCCACTCTACTTTTTAGCCCCTCTCCTCTCTCTTTTATGCAAAAACATACTTATGTAGTAATAGATTGAATCATGATGCTTCCCATTTGTATTCACAATGTATAGCTGACTGCCTTGACCAAATAAATAAGGTATGCTTCTAAGTAATGTCATATCATTACTGAAAGTGGTTTTTTGAGTATGGCAGCTTCTTTTATTTTGGAGTTCTCACTCTTCATTCATGTTCTGAAACTTCTATATATTTGCACAGTGCAGTTTGTACAGACTGGGAATAGATTCATTTATTTCTATTTAGAGTTCCAAATTTGTTTTCAGAAAGATAGTCATACTCTAAACTCAGTACTCAATATTCAAGGTCATAGCTTTTTAACATGTATCAAATCCTAGTATCAGATGCTAAGAACATTCAAATTCTAGGGCTCCTATTTCAGTAGTTACAAATATTAAGAGACATATTGAGAAGTAATTTCTAAAGTAGAGTTGTACCATGTGAAAGTACACATCATCAGGCCTTCTATAAGACCACAAACATGTATTTCATCAGATGACATGAAGCTCTGTTTTTTGTGAAAGTCATGCTAGCATGAAAATAGATATATCTAGGTGCCAAGTAACAACAAGAGTCCATCCAGAAGTGCCAAAATAAAAGCAGTTGCTCAAGAAATATGACAAGCTAAGTTTGATTCAAGGTAAAAGAAAGGCTTCCAAGTGTGATTGCTAGCATTATTTATGTGGCTTGAGCCAAGTGAGGGGGGAGGAGAAGATGGCAAAGGAAAACCTATATTTTAGTACAAACATACATAATAACCAGAAATAATAAGATAACAATTGATGTTTTAAGCAAAGTTCATTTTGAGTCAAAGAAAATGTTAATCTGTGTCATATGATGGAATTCACACCATGATGATATATATGCAATGAACAGGAAAAAAGGGACAGTGTTTAAAAGAGAATTTAGGCATAATTTGAAAAGATAATTATAGGCAAATGTAACAAAAGAAAAGATTAAATGGAGCAATAAGAACTTGAGAATAATTATGTAATAATTAACAAGTACTCTTTTTCCATCTTGAGGTAGGGGGCAGGAAAGGAAAATGGGGTGAGAGGGGAAATGGCATAGAAAAGATAAATCCTAACAGCTGCACTGTTTTCATTGTCAAGTAATTTTATTATAAATATGATTTCAACAGCATCTCCATCTGTTAATATTTATTGTCAGCATTGTGTAAAATGCTTTAGTTATAGCAGACATAATCACTCAAGACACTCTACAAACAGAAGGATGATTAGCACTCTGTCTTTGGCAAGTTCCATTTGAAACTGTCTGGCTGTAACCAACACCCTAATTTAAAGGGAACCACTTTGGTGACTAAAGGTATCCAGTTATAGTGGGGATTTGGGCCAGAGGCCAGCTAATTTCTTGAAGCACCAGGGCATATTGCAGGTCTTCTTAGACTTTCTCCACCCGTGACTCCTTGAGTGCTTTTCAAACTATGGGGTTTGAACCCCATATGGGGTCATGATCCACAGTTTAAGAGATTAGAGTGGAGGGAATTAAAAATGGAAAACAAAACATTTAGTCCTTAAATCCAATCATCTGCCCAGAGGTATTTATAGAATCTTAGGTTCTTCATCCCTTTGGTTTTTTTTTTACTTTGTTTCTTTGGAGACAAAGCCAAGATGGGATGTTGGAAAAGAACAGTAAGAGTCATAAAAATTGACACTCTGAGCCCATTAACCTGCCCCTTGTCCACTAGTGTGGGTGACAGAACTAATTGCCCATCTTTTTTATTCAGATAGAATATCTGAGAAATATGGAATGGGAGAGCCCTCAGTTCTAGTATTTGCAGAAAGAACTCATTCCCTTAGTGAGGAGAATCGAGAGACAGAGAGAGAAAGAGAGAGAGAGAGAGAGAGAGAGAGAGAGAGAGAGAGAGAGAGAGAAGAAAACTTTGAAAAGTAAGAAAATAAATAGTTTTCTACTTTAAAAATTATTTTATAGGTCAGAAATAGAGATGGAAAGAATAATGATGATGTAGTTGTGATAATAATGTATATTTGGATCATCTACTTTTTGTAAATGCAGCACAAACACATCATCATTGTTGTTTCCAGGAGTCTTGCTAGTCACCTATTTTAAATGTTACTATTGTTAAGGCACTTTCAGTCATGTCTGACTCTCATTGACCCCATTTGAGGTTTTCTTGGCAGAGATACTGAAGTGGTTTGCCATTTTCTTCTCCATCTCATTTTACAGATGAAGAAACTGAGGCAAGTAGGGTTAGTGACTTACCCAGGGTCATATCACTAGTAACTACCTAAGGTCACATTTTAACTCAGGAAGGTGATTCTTCCTGACTCCAGGCCTAGCACTCAATCTATGCTACGTTGTTTTAATGTACAAAGACCATAAATATGTCAGAAATACTCTTAACGACCTCAGAAGCACCGTCATTTCCCTCCTTTGCATTCCCAGCACCTAGCAGATTCACATATCCTCTTTTTTTTCCTCAATAGTAGGCACTTGATCAATGTCTGTTAAATTAGCATGAACTGCTATTCCATATCATTTTATCTAATCTGAAATATATCACATTTCCTTCTATAAAGATTCTTCAGATCAATTTTAAAAGCATTTGTAAAGTATCTGTGACAAGCAAGGTACTGCTAGGAACTGAATATATGAAGAATAAAATAAATATTTCTCTCCCTGAAGAAGCATACCTTCTACTGGGGGTAACACTCTATGAACAAACTGGTGCTTATATGGTATATAAGGTCATAGCTTCAGCCAACTGATATCTAATTCCTATTGTTGCCCCAAGTGAGAATAATATATATATTATATATAATATGATCAATTATAAAAATAACTATCCAGGCTTTTGACTTCCTCGAGCATAAAGTAGAGGTGAGAGATGGAAGTTGAACATGATGCAGATTCCTTCAAATTATCTATCATTTACTAAAGAATTGAAAAAAAACACACTTTTAGTATGTCTCTTCTTGTCTTCTAGGATACTCCATACTTCAAGCTATAATGGAAAAAGCAGGGCAAAATGGTTGGCATGTCAGTGCCATATGTGTGGAAAACTTTAACGATGCCAGCTATAGGAGGCTTCTAGAAGATCTGGATCGAAGACAAGAAAAGAAATTTGTAATAGACTGTGAAATAGAGAGACTTCAAAACATATTAGAACAGGTAAGTCATATTTGTCACCTGGATCTCAAGTCTAGAAGTATTGCATTTGATTTTGGGACAATCTCCCAACTTTGTAGTTTGGAGACCTTCTTTTGAATTCTTGGTTTGTGAGAACCTTCTGCCAACTTGAATTTGTAATTTGATGTTTGGGCCTGGCTTGTGTCTCTTCCTTCTCTTCTGAATTTCTTAGAATATCTATCTTCCTTCAAAGTTAAACTCAAATGCTAATTCCTACAGGAGGCCATTCCTCATCCCTCTATGGGATGTCTTCACATGCTCTGGTGTGTCTTCACATGCTCTCAGCAGAATTACCTAGTATTTACTCTGTGTGCTTACTACATGTTTGTTGATTGGGTGACTGAGATTCAGGTGCTTTGTACCTCTCAACTAATAATTTTTATGTCCTAAGATTTCAAAAATGGTTCAAAATTTAAGGGAGCTAATGGAATTTTAAGCTGTAGATATGTGAAGGCCCTTTGAGTATGACCTTTGAGAATCACTAAATTATTTCATTCTTATCTTCTAAATCCTATAAAAGTCTGTGAGTCTCTCATAAAGAAAACATTTTTGATCTTTGGAGGACAGCATATGTGAAATGATAAGGAAAGTAAATCTTAAAAACTGACAAACTAGTGTCATGTACAGCATATTTTCTCCTAGCTGACCAGGGCAAATAGAAATTAAAGAGTAGGTATAAGTTTGTACCTAAGAAGAATCCCTTCAGAGAGCACTCAAATATATTTCTATGTTTGAAGAAGACAGGAAAAATAAAACTATTCTAAGTTATTGTGTTAAGCTATAGGAAAATATCATCAAACAATATGTGCTTCCCTTTTGCTTAACCCTGGATAGTATGATAATATTTTGAAAATCTGTATTTTAGGATGTAGTTAGTACTATTGTATCAAGATTATGGTGAATGTATGCCATCTAGTGGTCTAAAAAATGGTTGCTTATATTTACTAAAGATAGCTGTAAGGTTAGAGAGACTATATATTAACAAGATTGTTTTATTTGTTACTTACAATTTCACATGCGCATAATTAAACATTTTAATTTGTGATATAAACAGATATGCAGAAAAGTTTTAGGATGATATGTGCAAAAGATTAATGTTAGCCTTGGTTGTAAAAATATCACCTTTTTTTCTCTTTCATCTTTTCTCTCATTCTTTTTCTTTTTGGAAATGGGAGCCTTCAAAGATAACTGAAAGGGATATTGTATTACCTGACCTCCACGTTCATTTTTGGCTTTATGATTCTTCTCTCTTTGAGTGATATTGCAGCTGTAGAAATAGAAAGAGTGGGGGGAAGGCTGTTCTTCTGTAATTATTGTCAATCTAGACATTACTTTATAAAATGAGTCAATGGGACATTCACATGTTAACAATCTTTTCAGGCAAGTACTAAGTATAAGCAAATAAACAATGCAAATTTCTCATCCTGAAAAATTTCTCAAAGAAGATTTGTGAATCAGCTATTGAAAGAATATTTCAAAATTCAGTGCAAGTACATGTTATTGGCCTTTGACCCATCCTCATACTCTTGCATTTTTTTTCTTTCTTTCTCCTCATTTCTTAAAATAATTTAAATGTACAGACCTACTGGCAAACGGCATTTTTATATAAAGCAAATCCCATTGACCAGTATAGGACTCTCAATAACTTCCATAATTCTCTTAAACTACAAAAAATTAAGAATTATTGCCCTTCCTCCTATTTCTCCTCAGAAATTCTTTTGAACTTTTTTTTAATTAGACTTGTGTTTATTTGGGATAGGAAACTCCCTAATACTGAAGCACTGTCTTTCAATGCAGATTCACACCTAATCTGCAATTTAGTCTTAGAGAGTTGCCTAGGGCATTGTAAATTTAAGGGATTGCCCAGGGTCCCACAACTGGAGAGCTTGTGTCAGTGGCAGGACTTGAATCCAGGTTTTCCTGAGTTTGAGGCAAATTCTCTGTTCATTATGCCATTGATGCCTCTCTGATATTTTTCAGATATAAAAATCATTTTTGTTTGATTCATTGACTATTTTCTTAGTTGAGTCTCAGAAGTTAGGGATACCAAGATAAAGACTTTCTTGCTTGATTGCTTTATCAGGACATACATAACCTCCAGCTGAACTATAACTACTCCCCTCCTAATACAACTGCATTATGTGTTTGAGTTGCTAAAGCCTTGTATGTAACTCCTATTAAATCCTGTTGGGCATCTGATCCCCTAAATTGGCTGAATTCCCAAGATTCTATTATGAGGACAGAGTAAGGTCCAAGCAGTGCTTCTGATTAATACCTACTTAAAAGACTCACTCAGCAGTAGGTGATTTCGTTTCTGGAAGACACTGACCCATTTTAAAGGCTCAGCTAGTTTCTAAGAAGGAAACCAGGATACTTGGGTGCTCTGGATAAGCTCTCTGAATAACTTAAATAAGCTTCTTGTAAAAGCAACTGGAAATAAGATGTTTTTATGTCCTTACCAAAAAAAAAAAAAAAAGAATCTCAGGAATTCAACTTAGAGTAGTAGAACTTGTCCGTTCTCTGATGAGTTCTATTTTTTTTTGTCTTTTTTCCTGATATCTATATAATAATAATTATAGTGATAATAGACTTTTATCCCCTAGGATGCCTCTCAAGCAAAGATCTCCTAAATGGTTTCAAGAGTACTTGCTTCAGTGAGAACATAATGTCCTTTCACTGCCTCATAATGAATATTTTGCCCTCCAAGCTCTACACAACAGGGTTTTCTTTGCCTATTCTTACACAGATGACAAGTCTACTTCCCTATACCACAACCACTTCCCACCAGTAAAACAAATTGCTATTGCATTCGCTACCTCTGAATGAAATCATCTGAAGTCATTTTGGGTTTTATTTTTTATTTATTCAAATAAATTGAAAATAGATGAGCTACTCATCATTTTGCCCTTTGACTTACATTGTCCTGTTACCTTGTTTGATTTTCTGTGTCTCTTATTCCTCTTTCTTAGTTAAAGAATAATCTAGAGGATAAACAATAACCAAGGTTGTACTAATCCTTACTAAACTGTTTAAAAAGCTAAATAGTAAATCCAAGGATTGCCACAGTAAAAATCAAACCTATAGACAAAGCTTGCTTCTTTGGTACTGGCAGGGTGAGGTGATGTATTAGCAGGCTTCTGTTCCGATGAGGACACTTTCACATTACTGCTATATGCTGTCAATAATTACTTAGCTGACATTTTAATTTGTACCAATTTGCAAAAACATAATGGAAACAGCTCACACAATTTTCTCTCAAAATATGTTAATGAACAACTAAGCTCAGAGATACACCTCATCTGGTGTCCATTTTTCCAAATTATGTTTATGCCATGCACAAATAAGTTCTTGTCCATTTCCATGTAATGAATATTCATTGGGATGCTTCAAAATCTGTACCAAAGTACAAATATTGTACCATATGTCTTTACTCTTTCATTGAGAACAATAATTTTTTTTAAAAAATAGAACTTCAGATAAATTTGTTGCTTAGTCATTTTCAGTCATGTCCAATTCTTCATGGCCTCATTTGGAGTTTTCTTGGCAAAAGTACTGAAATGGTTTGCCATTTACTTCCCTAGTTCATTTTACTGATAAGGAAATTGAGGCATATTATTATATTATATTATATTACATCGTATCGTATCATATCATATCATAAATGACTTGTCCAAGGTCATACAGCTAGTCTCTGAGGTCACATTTGAACTCAGGAAGCTGTGTCTTCTTGATTCTAGCTCTGGTACTTTATTCACTGTGCCACCTAGCTGCCTTAAAAGACACTTACTGAAAGAGATTTAACTTAAGTAAATTGCAAAGCTAACCATGGAACTGATATTTCTTATTTAAAAAAAAAATTATATTGTCCAGAAAATTCATTCCCAAACAAAGGCAGAATTTTTTATAGTTCATTTTTGTTTGTTTAAGCTTGTTTCTAAGATGATATCACTATGTAAAGTCCCAAGGTAGAAACTCTGTATTAATGCAGACTGGCAATTTAACTTAGTATTAGAGAGTTGACTGAGGCAGAAAGTGATGTACCCATGATTGAACAGCTAGTTATATGTGTGAGGCCCAAGTCGAACCCAGGTCTTCTGGATGCCAGGGATGGCCCTCTATTCACCACCCCATGGTACTTCAGTATTATAGACTAAAGATGATTATGGAATGGAATGGAATGGAATACCAAAAGTCATTGATATTTCTTTATAATCATAAATCTAGAGCTCACAGGGACTTGAGAAGGCATTCTTCATTTTACACCTGGGGCACAGAGAGGTTAAGAATCTTGTCCAGGTTACACTTGCAGAGCCAGAATTCAAACGAAGAACTTGTACTTCCAGGTCTGTGGTCTTACATTTGAAAAGTATTTTACCTACATTACAGCATTTGATCTTCAAAATGACCTTCAGAGACTGTTATCCCTAATCTAAATAGATGAGGGCATCAAAGGGGAAAACTGTTAAGGGACTTACACATGCTAATATAGATAGTGCTAACACAATCAACTTTACTTCAGAAAAAAAAAAGCACAAATAACCATGATAAGAGTGCATAAAATTGTTCACTTATTGCTCCCACCCCTACTCCAATGCAGCACTGGCAGAAATGTTTGCTGCTGCAGCTGCAGCTCTTGCTGTTTCATTGCAAAGGTATCAGTCAAAATTAGCAAGAAAATAAAGAAAAAGGCAAAAAATAAGGTTGTACATTTCTTAGTCAATATATGGGATTTTACTACTTTAATCCTTTTATTTAGGAAAAAAATGGATTTAGAAACACAATTTCCATACAACAGATAAGTTTTTCCTTGAAAAACCTGAAAAACATCATACATACATATTGACCTCCAAACCAGACTAATATGCCAAAAATGGAAGAAAATTAGACAGTGGTGTTAAATCGTTCCCAAGCAACTGTTACCACAGTTGCAGGTTTTCCTGTGCTTTTTTCCCCCTTTCTTATAACAGAATAGAAAAGGTATCAGAGACTGAGGCAATTCAGTTTTGCAAGGAAGAAGAGAAATGAATAACACAGTACAGGTATCTTTTATGACTTAGTAGATGTTTAAAATTAAGTTAGATTCAATTGAGCCTGTTCTGCTTGTTGCTTCTGAGTAGATTTAAAAATAGTAGAAAATGTTGCAAATTTCTATTTTAAAATGTATTGCAAAAGGTGTTTATTTCAAAAGGCTAAAAAAACTACATAGTTAATTCTGAGAAGAGGTAAACAAATTCACAATTAATTCTTGCTTAAATTTAGATCAAAATTCATACTTTTTATATGCCCATATGAGAAAAATAAAATTATACAAGGACATAATGAGTCCATAATTTTTTTCATTTTAAATTGGCTCTTTAGAACAATAAACTGTTAAGAAAGAAGAAAATAAAGTTCTGTGTTCATTATGAGGTCACAGTATTATAACCAATGAAAATAATTATATGAATTGCAACTACATTAAGCAAGTCAATAAGCACTAAAAGCTAGAGGTACACTTTCTAACACTTTGTTTTTTATCACTTTATCTGAAAGTAAGAGTAATGAATATGGAATCATCAAATGTGGACTCAAATTATTACTCTGCTATGAAGGTATTGGACTGGAGGACCAATCACTAAACTGCTTTCTAAATATAAAAAACATACAATTTATGCAATTACTCTTTTTCACTTTTCACTGGTATGTGATTTTCAGAAATAATTTTCTTCCTGTTCTTTCCCTTACACACACAATAATGTTCCATTATAATTCCCAAAGAGGCTAATCATCCTGCTTAATTAATCTTAGAATCATAGATTTCTTGAGTTAGAAGAGACCATAGAGAACTTTTAGTACAACCCTTTTTCTTATTTCATAACAAATTCCAATTCATAACTTTGTCAAACATGAAAATTGTTGTCATGGTATTTAGGTTCCTAGCAAATGGTGAATTCCCCCCCCCTCTTGGCATATCTAAGGCTATCCATGCACAGTTGTTTTCTTTTGTCCCCTCTGCCAGGAAGAAATCTGGCATCAACAATTTGATCTTTATGGTGATTTAAGCTAATAATATACTATTCTCATAGAAATTTGCAATTCAAAGTTCATAGTTTAAGTGTGGAATAAAAGACTGTGACCCAATTTAAAAGAGTTTCAAGAACCAGACCAGGTTAGAGAGATATTTGGTTATATCTCAAATGTGCAATAATCAACCCTACCCTAGAAATCACATCAGTCAAGTAGCTACCACCTCATTTTATGTTTAAAGTTAACCCCAACTGTTACAAAATTATATTTTTCACTTTCCAGAAGCCTTTCAAATTGGAGATCCAATGTTTCAATAATGAATATCTGTCTGTCAGTTGCTCCCAGGATGAAGCAAAGTGTGGTAGAAAGACTACTAACCTGATCCAAAAAAACAGGTTTTGATCTTTCCTCTGTCTTAGCTAGCAGTGTGACCTTAGGCCAATCATTTGACCATTCTGGACCTCATCTGTAGCATGATGAATTGGTCTCAATAATCTATAATATGTCTTCTAGAACAAATATTCTAAGACTAATAGGAGAAGAAACATAAGTAGCTATATGTTTTTGTTGAATTGTCAGTTTTAGTATGTGATTTAGTCATTTAAGTGAGTTTTGTTATTAATAATGATTGGAAAATATGTGGAAAGGACAATTCATAAAGTTGTGACTGAAAGAAAAAAAGACATTTCAACTCTCCTATCAAATATGTATTAAGTACCTAGCACGTATATCATTTTGTTTTAGGGGCATAAAAAGTGAAATTGAAAACTAATGCCTTCACATAATATGCTTACCATCTAATGAAAGGGGGGGATAATACATGAGTGCACATATCTATGATAGCTTCAGAATCTGGTCAGTAGGTGGGAGAAATCACAGTGCTATGAGAAATTTGAAGAGGGAGAGAGAGCTCATTTCTAGCTTAGAGAAAAGTTTACCTATTATATCTCTTTTGATACACAATGGAAGAAGTGGCATTTAAGTTTGACTTTGATGTAAGTGAGAAACATCAGCATGCAGAGATCAGAAGAAGGGATTGTGGACATGGGAGATGGTATGTATAAATAAATTGAGCCATCAGAAGGCAATATAAAAACAAGAATATTAATAATTTGACTTGGTTAGACTATGGAGTTGAGAAAGGAAAGTGGTATAAAATTACACTGGAAAGACAGGTTTGAGCTAGATTTTGGAGGGCTCTAGATATTGAAATAAGTAACTTATACTTTAATAAGTAGGTAAAGTGAAGGTTTTCAACAGAAAACTATGCTTACATTTGTACATAACAGATAGCAGTATGAATAATGGAAGACCAGTTAGTATGCTATTTCAATAATCCAAACAAGTGGCAATTATAATGATAAAGATTGGACCTATGAGTATGATGAATCATTCTAGACTCACCATTGTCTACCACAAATCCTTCTAAATGAGCTATTTGTCGATTTTTTGTTTGCTTGTTTTTGTCAAAGGTTGTGACGCAATTGCCTCCCAAAAAGAAATGATTGGTATGGCTTTTTTTTTTTTTTGCCCTCAACATCAGGAATTAAAAAACTGGAATGGTGAGGGTATGCAGTCTAGGTATGTTGGAGGCAAACATTCCCAAAGTTCAACAGTGCATCTTCAGGGCTCTGATTATACATTTGTTTTTGGATTTTGTTTTGTTTTAGTAGTCATTCCAATTATTGTATAATGTATTGTTAGAAAAAAGATATTTACCTCTCTGATTGTTCTCTGGCTCTACACACAGGAGGTACTTAACAGAAATCCAGACCAGATCTGAGGGTGGGGCAGAAGACACCTTAGTATTGCTTTACATGTAAATTATGTAATCCTTTTTAAAAAAAACTTTTTTATTTTGTGCCTTAATTCTAGTTCCTTTTTTTTCATTATCAGAATCATAGTGGTCCCCAATTTCCTTTCCTGAACACAAGATAGATGATAATGAAGACTTTTTACACTCACTCTTGGAATCCCATGAGTTAATGCCGGTACTTAGAGGAGGGGAGGTCCTTTACCTGTACACTTACTTAAGAGGAATTCAAAAAAAAGTGCGCATGTTAAAGAAAAATAAATAAATCACATTGATTCATTGTTCCTTTAGAATTTTCCTCCTATAAAATAATAGAGATTATTTTAAATATTTTAAAAATTATATCCAAATTACTTTATTTTAGCCTGTTGTTTGGATCCCAGATAAAAGAGATAGATAGGGAGCCAAAAATATCACAGTACATAACAAAAGGGATCTCAGAATACTACATATCAATTCTACCAAAGATCAATTTTTCTAGGATGACTAACAGCTCAACTAGGAGTTTATAGATGCATGTGTTTCAGTAGGAAAAAAAATCTGCTTTCATATAAAAATTGACATTTGTCAATTTTCTACTGTTACATTGAACTTCATTTGTTCAACTTTCCTTTCACTCTTAATCTCTTTTTTTAGAAAAGAAGTGCAAGTAGGGATTTTAAAAATTATTTATTTTTTTAAGTAGCCACCTTTAAATACAAATTAAGGTTTCTTCTAAATACCTATATCTCATTTCAATTCTTTTTTATGTTATTCATACTTTCTTTTTCCAAAGATTCATTTTTGCAGTAACTTGAGAAAAATGCATTTCTATTAGGTTCTTTCAGGCTATTATTGAACTTTTCATTATCTTACCCTAAAGTTTTAGAGCATCTATTAAAAATTTGTTGCTGCTGGATTTTTTTAATAATTTAATGCTAATTAGGGCTGAAACCTGCTAACAGATATGCTACTTACCAAGACGGAAGCAGTAATATTCTCCAAAATTTTTGTTTAAGAAAATGATCTAGGGGGGCGGAGCCAAGATGGCAGCATAGAAGCAGCAAGGTTCCGCAGCTTCCACACTGCAACCCTAAACACCCATTAAATTATGAGCCCAGATAAAGTCTACGAGTCACACTCACAAAAATACAGGGAACCCATCTCTCGCTGAAGGCAGCTTGGCAGCAGGGGCTCATCGCCAGCAGCCGGGAGCGGAGACTGAAACAGCCTGAAGCCGAGACCGCGGCCAGGCCTGGGACGGTGGGAAGGAGCCGGGCTGAGCTGAGCCGAGCGGACACCGCAGCCAGCCTGCAGAGGTTCTACAGCCTCCAGCACCTCCACATCTGCCAAGGTGTGAGAAATGGGATGGGAGAGGTTCAGCACGCCTGGCCAGCCCAAAACTGCAGCCGTGGCCATGGGAGCCTCCCAAACCACAGCATGAGTCTACTGCAAAGAAAATCTAAAGCACCTGCCTAAGGGGAGCTTAAAATCGGCAGAGTCGGTTAGCAAAACTGAAACTTTGAAAATTAATTTGGGGGTGGTATAGCAGTTCAGCCATTCTGCCCCCCCTCCCCGGCAAGGAAGCAGTGGGGGAAGGGAACTGCTGGAACTGGCAGCAGCCCCCACCAGGCTGCTTCAGAGCCCCTGGCCTGTGGACTCCACAGCGGGGCTAAATCGATTGATCACGGCCAAGTGCTCTTGCACTGAGCGGCCTGGATCCAGATCGTGGTCTTGGGTGGTGGTCCTGGGGTGCACTTTCAGCAAGCCAAAGCTGGGGGGACTTGCAGCACCTCCCTAATAGCTCCAGCAGTTGGGAAAACCCCAGCGATTTGGAACAGAGCTTCCCCCACTAGAAGCAGAGTTTCACAGACCTAAAAAAACCAACCAATTAATTGACTGGCCAACATGAGGAAAAGGAGGCAAAATAAAAATACCCATAAAACTCTAGAATCCTTTTTTGTGGATAAAAAGGGTCAAAGCATGGAATGGGAGAAAGAGAGCCCAGAACTCAGAACTCCCACACCAA
>CM053596.1:112526093-112544887 GCA_028646575.1 Pseudocheirus occidentalis
ATATGTATATATGTGTGCATACATATGCATATATGTAACGTTATTCTATATATAGTTCTATTAGTTGTTTTTTGCTCCTCTGGATGCACATAGTTTTAATTTGCATATTTCAGTCAAAATTATTTCGTCAAAGTCATTTGCAAAATAATATTGCCACTATTGTACGTAACGTTCTCTTGGTTCTGCTCATTTTGCTCTTCGCTATTTTGTACAAGTTTTTTTTTCAAGACTTGCAATCAATGTATTGAAAGAAGTAATATGTACAAGCTTTTCAATGCTGTTCTATGATCATTGAGCTCATCATTTCTTATAGCACAGTAGCACTACATCAGAAACATACATCCCTTGTTCAGTTATTCCTTAATTGATGGGCATCTCTGCAATTTTCAGTTCTTTGCCACCACAAGGAGAGCTGATATAAACCTCTTTCACATTCAAAGTTAAAATTACTATTTGTAAATTTTTGCATCTCATTTTTACTTATTATTTTATTTCTCTGTCTCTCTTTTTACCTTGTCTCTGTTACTTTATCTTCTCCCACTCCTTATCCCACATACCCCAAGAGTTCTGTTCCCAACCTCCCAATCCCAAGCCACATACTCCTTTAAAAATTCCTCCTCCATCCTCTCCCCCCATACCCTCAAATCCCAATCTGCATACTCCTTTAAAAGTCCCTTCCCTACCTTGTTCCCCAGTTTTATCACCTCTCTACATGTTCAGAAGATTTCTCCATCATTCCAGATGTTGTTTCCTCTTCAAACCAGATGAGAATTACCAGTCTTCCACCCACACCCGCTTCCTCTACATTAGTTCTTCCTATCTTGTCTTATTTTTATAATACAATTGCTCCCTTTTACCTTTTCCTGTCCAACTTTGCTCTTTTGGAATCACCCCATCTTTCTAACTACCTTAGTAATGATGACAATTTTTAAAATACTAATTTTCATATATATATATATCTATATGCATGTATATACATATATATAGATAGATAAATTGATTTAATGAATATAAAGTTTGATATAATGAATACCTTATAGTTAGTCTTTAATGATTTCCTTATATTTCTTCATGATCTTTTATATCATATTTCCCATTGAGTTTTGGTCTTTGTTACAAATATCTAAAAGTGACTTTGGTCAAATGCCTGTGTTTTGTCATTGATTTTTCCTCCATTAAGGATTATACTCAACTTTGCTGGGTGAGTTGTTCTTGGACGCAATGTCAGAACTTTTGCTCTTTAAAATATAATGTTCCAAGATGTAAGATCTTATAGTGTAGAAATTGCTAGGTCTTGTGAAATCCTGACTGTATTTAATTTTTTTTCTTGTTCCTTGCAATATTTTTTTCCCTAACCTGGGAGTTTTGAGACTTGGCTATGATGTTCCTATAAGTTTTCTTCCTGGGATCTCTTCCAGGTGGTGAATGGTGAATTTTTTTCTATTTCTACTTTGCCCTCTTGTACTAGAACTTCAGGGCAATTTTCCTTAATAATTTCCTATAATATTGTTTACAGTTTTTTTTGTCACAACTTTCAGATAGTCTGAAAATTTTTATGTCAAATCTTCTCCATCTCTTTTCCAGATCATGTTTTTCTAATGGGATGTTTCAGATTGTCTTCTATTTTTTTCTAGTTTTATTATTTCCTGGTGTCATAATGGCATGTGATTCCTGTTACCCAATTCTACTTTTTATGGATTATTTTCTTCCTTAAGATTTCTTATCTCTTTTTCCAATTAGTTAACATTTTTCCATAATTTTCTTAGATTGCTTTTCCCCCCTAACTTTTCCTTGATCTCTCTTACTTGATTTTTTAAAATTCCTTTTTAAGTTCTTCTAAGAACTCTTTTTGGGTATGTGACCACTTGATGCCACTCTTTTGCATAAAAGGGGCTTTTCCCCCCACTCATTATCTTCTTTTGAATATAAACCAGATCTTCTTTCAAAATAGCTATCTATGATCAGATTCTTTTCCCTTTACTTACTAATTTTATCTTATTTTATTTAATTTTATCAGCTTAGTAATATTATTTATCAAGTTTTAACCCCAAGTTGTGAGTAATGTTGCTTTAGACCTCATGGCCTCATTACTTTTCTGAATTCTATCCAGGGGCTCAATCTTAGGTAGTCCTCACCTCTCCCAAGCCATAGTTAGGGCTCCAGCTAATGGCAGTGCACTCACTTGGGATGGCTGCTCCTTCTTGGCCCCAATTACACCACTACTAGTCTTGCTTTCTGGAAACAGGGGCAGGGTGGATGGGTAGGGTGCCTTTCAGTCTTCCCCCATTCAGCCCTTTCTTGTTCCTTAGATGAAAGTTTGTGAGGTGCAGGTTCATGAAGTGAATTTTTTTTGAGTCCTACCCTGCTTCCTGATAGAGTTGCCTTTAGGGCCTTCTGTTTGTTAATTCAGTGGAGTCAGTCTGGAGGTGTCTATTCTTCATTCAAGCCAAATCTCAGCCCCTAAAGGAGCTATCTTTAATGAGGTCTTTTCTGAGGTCCTCTCAAGTTTGTCTTTGGAGGACATCTGCATTACCCCTTTAATTTCACTGCTCTACTTTCATTTTGTACTGATGCTCTGGACAGCTAAGAAATTTCTACGCTCCCATCTTTCCAGAATACCACCCCCTACCATATGTATTGATGCTCTTTAACTTCATATTTTGTCAATTTATTAATTTCACATATCTCTAATTTTATCTTCTTCACACACAAAGATGGTCATGCATATAATCTTGCCATTATGTACAAATGCATCATGTCCATCATGAGCTCTGAAATTCCTTTATCTGATCATAGTCTATTGTAATTACATCTCTCTTTCCCTGCCTTCCAACCCCAAACCCTGTTCTTTGTCCACAATGTTATCTCCAATTCCTTGCTAAACTCTCTCACCTTTCTCCCAGGCCATCACCCTTACCCAAGCTATACTCTCTATCCTTCCGTATCATGCCCCTTTAGTGAACCACATAACTCTATACTTTCTCCCTCTCTTTGAGTTCCTTGGCCTTTTGTCCTTTTACTGATCTTTCCCTGCTAAATCTCAGTCTAGGATCTTCCCAGTTTCTGTTCCCTTTGTGCCTATAGGCTGCTAAATGCTTTAAAAAGTTGGAGAAAATCACAAAATCGTGCTGACTGGGATTACTACAAATTCATATTACCTAAGTTGAAATGTGCCATCACTGCTACAGGCAATCCTTTTACATCTCTCTAGTTAGCTCATTTACCCATTCATCACAGCATCTTTTTCATACCTTTTTATTCTTCTTCATACCTCCTATGGTACATACTCTTCCACCTCTCTTAACTGAGAACCATGCTTTAAAGTTTTACTGAAAATATTGAGGTCATTCATTAAGAACTTATTCTTCTTTTTGCCTTCTAAACTCATATTACCCTTATGCCTTCTGTGATTATTTCCTCCTCCTTCTCTCACATAATTTGGTGTCCCTTCTTGCCAAGTTTAACCCTTGTACCTGCACAAGTGATACCGTTCTATTCCATTTTCTCTAGCATATTTTCCATTCTATCATGTGTACTTTCTCCCTTCTCTTTAATCTCTCCCTTTATGCTGGTTACTTCCCTACTGCCTATAAACATGTCGTGTCAATAACTCTAGTCATTTTACTTGGTCCTCACTAATTCACATACAACTTTACATTTGTCTGATTTGGAAAGGTAGATAGATTCAGAGATGACATGACCATAAAGAGAAAGGGTGGGGGTAATTATATTTTATGTCTTTCCTAAAACTTTACATTTTGTAATTCTACATTCCATCTTCAGAGTTGGTTTTAGTAGTATTTCTACTAGGAAGTAGAAATACAGAATTAAATAAGTTGAATTGATTACTGCTAAAAAAAAAGAAAAGGTAAAGAAATAAAGAAGAATCCCCTTAAGTTTAAAATGTTCTCTTTTTTACTGACTCTCTCCTTTGCTATTATTTTTTTTCTACCTTTTAGCTTAGATGGCACTGAAAAGAACACGGGACCTGAAATCAGGGTGACCTGAGTTGAAATCCAGTCTTAGAAATTTGATAGCTTTGTGACCTTGTGCAAGTTACTTAACCTCTTTTTACCTCTGTCCTACACATATACATACACACATGTTCTATCAAAGAAAAAGAGGAAATGAAGAAATAAGTGAGATCCAGTAAAAATCTGTGGAACATTGCATTTTGTATAACAAGGTTTAGGAGTTCTTTTCTTTTTGCTTTTTTGGAGGGGGGAGGGCAGGGCAGCTGGGGTTAAGTGAATTGCCCAAGGTCACAGGACTAGAAAGCATTAAGTATCTGAGTTTGGATTTGAACTCAGGTCATCCTGCAGGCCTTCAGAGCCGATGCTCTATTCACTGCGCTACCTAGACGACCTGAGGAGTTCTTTTGAAGACCTGTTGTGTTACCTTATGTTAGTAGTTTACTAATGAAGTAGACTGTATGTTGCAAGTGAGTGATTTTGTTCATTTCACATAGGAAATGGAGTTAGCCCTGAGAAAGTTTGCTGCCCGCCCTGAGCACAAATCATCTGATAGCGCTTTTGTTGTATTCATGTCTCACGGTATTCTTGATGGAATTTGTGGAAAAAATCATGAGAGGAATAACCCAGATGTGCTTGCGTATGACACCATTTTCAAAATTCTAAACACCAAGAATTGTGTCAGTCTGAAAGACAAACCCAAGGTCATCATAATCCAGGCTTGTCGTGGGGGTGAGTACTGTTATTTGATTACTCTGATTAATGTCTGGATAGTTTCTTTTTTTTTTTCTTTTTGGAAGGGCAATTGAAGTTAAATGACTTACACAACTAGTAAGTGTTAAGTGTCTGAGGTCAGATGTGAACTCAGGTCCTCCTAACTCCAGGGCTGATGCTAGCCACCTAGCCACCCCCTAGATAGTTTCATTGTGCTGAAAGAGAATGGTCCTATTTTCTTTTTCTATTGAAAGTGAGAGCTGACAACACTCAGTCCATGGCTTAATCCCTAGAGAAGCTGAAATTAACAGCATCAATTTCTGTACATATAATTCATTAGAAATTTATTTCAATGGACAGTCATTATGGGAAATAATTTGGACTGTTGGGAGTATATATTTTCCTGTGGGGAAACTTGATAGAAGAAATCATTTCAAAGCTTGATGTTGGGGGGGGGGAGGTAACATAATAAAATACAACTTTTCTAACAATAAGAGATGTAATAAAATGGAATGTGGGTAGAGTGAGTGGCTTCCTCTTTCCTGGAAGTACTGAGGGTGAGTAGAGATTACTACTTATGGCATATTTAGATTTATTTTCTGTTATATATTTATTGAAGAGACTGTAGTCTCTTCTAATTCTGAAATTCTGTGCCTCAAGATCTATCTGCTACCAAAAAATTCTCCTACTCCTCCTAGGAACTGAATAATTTTCATTTCTGAAAAGCTAACACTCAAAATTGATATGTTTTACCCAGATGAATGATTCTTTAGATAAGAGCAATGTGATGCATTCAAAAGAGTAATGAATTTGTACAGAGGGGATCTGAATCCAAATATTGGCTTTCCTACTTACTGTGGTATACTCTCTTAATTTCTCTGTGGCCTCAGTTTCATTATTTGTGAAATGAGAGGCTTTAAGTTAGATGACCTCTAACGTCTCTTCCAAGTTAAGAGCTATACATTTATGAGACAGTGAAGGGAAAGAATCGTCCATGGTGTGGCTGGTGAAAGATAAAATTACTGAAGAAACAAAGGTTCAGTCTTCCAAGCATATCAGTTTAGTAAGCAATGCATGTGAACTGCCCAATAAATTAGGAAAAGCCCCTTTCCTCAGCTTAGGATAGGGCTTTGAATATAGGAGAGACACACTTTTATACATTAAAAATAAATAATGGAATAAGGCCAAAAGGAAACAATACAGCATTAGGTAATCTGATTTCTAAGTGACTGAAAGATTAAGAACTTTCCAAGTTGGGAGAGGGAGAGTGAACAGAGGCAATTCCCTGAATTCAGAAAAAGTGTGTGTGCACAATTAAGTAAATACAAAAAACAATGAATGATTATCAGTGTGGGGATGACTTGTTTCCAGATAAGACATATTGGTTATTGGAGATGTACAATTGTGAGAAAATTTTTGGAATTATTTTTTTCAATCTAGGTTTTTAGTTAAAGGTCTCTAAGAACAGGTAGGGGTGTTCCAGCTTTCCAGCATTGCAGGGCTAGATTTAAATCATGCAATAAAGTTTTCTACCACTTCCCACAATTGAATAAAGTTTTCTGAAAAGACAGAAGTTGGACTAGACCCATAACTGAACATAAAGGGAACTGAACTAGCTTCAAAATTCAATCACAAGATGGAGTCACTGAGGTTCACTTAATTCTCATAGTTAACTACTTGCTGTCCTAATGCCCTCAATTCCCTCAGTTTCCTCCTGGGTCTTGTTGTGTTATGGGGAATAATGATAATAAGAATAAAAACAAAAACTCATACCTTCAGTATTGTTTAAAAAAAGGTAGAAAGAGTATAAGTAATGAATTTCCATTTACATAGTGAACCGTGGAACTGTGTGGGTGAGTGATGCCCCAGAAATTGCTGAAGACAGCCCAAGTCAAATGCAGGTCTTTGAGGATGACTCAGTCCGGAAGACCCATTTAGAAAAGGACTTCATTACTTTCTGCTCCTCAACTCCACGTAAGTCACTAAGCTTTGAGTGTCCTTGTACAACAGATCCAACCTACTTGAAGCAGAATAGAAAACTTCAGGGTTTTTAGAAACTGTAAAAAAATAATAAAATAGGTGTTTTAGTTTCCATAGTCCTTTTCTGTTGATTATATTTTCCCTTCCATATTACCCATATCTGAATTATCAAATGTTCCAGAAACCCTTTTTGTATGCCCTCTTTTCAAGTGATAGATCATTCAATAATCATTAAAAGAAATGAACATGTATGTGTATGTAGATATACACACGTGTATATATATGTATATACATGCATTTATGTGTATTTGTATGTCATGTCCACAATGCAATGCATGCATATATATATGCTTACACAATACATGTGTTTATGTTTCTTTTGTTTCCTACAGAGTTTACAAACTAGCTGTGGATAGGAGATCATTTTGTGAAATTATATTAAAATACTTAGCAAGCAAGCATTTGCAAATTGAGAGAATATTTGCTAAGCACCTAAGGACAGAGCAAACACAGATTGAAGGAATGGTGGAGTCCAGTGTGATTAATTAAGTAGGATTTACTAAAGTTTAGTTGTAGATTAATTTTATACAAATTGATAAGTATAACAATGAAAAGTAAAGAAAAATAATTTCATAGAGGTGGGAATATGATATGGGCAAAGGTAGGCAAAATTGATATTGTACTTGTCTAGATGAAGTGATTCTATTATTACATGAGTGCTGAAGCAACACTTTTGTTTCCAATCAGCAGGAGGTAGAAGACACACTGTGAGCTCCTAGTCTTTAATGCTTGCAATGGAACCAAGGCAATAGACAAGTCAAAACTCAGTAACAATATGCTTTCTGGTTAAGGTGATTTCGGGACTAGTACTTGAGAGCAATCAGAATGGGGCAATGTTAAAGAGAGACTAACAGATAATTACCAGAGAATCTTCTGAATGGAGGTAGAAAAATAGATTGCATTGTCACTATCAAGGAAAAACTAGAATTTAATCCATGCATCTTACAACCTCATTCCCTCTCCTACGTGTCATGAGGTTCCTGAATTTATCAACATTCAGCTCTCCTATCTTGACCGGACTCCCCTAAAATCGGATCGTTCTTACATAGTCAATTGCTCAGCTGACCTCTGTTTTGGTCCGCTTTGTCCCTGGGTCACTGGGGTAATTCAAGAGTATTGGTTGGTGTTCTTCTATTTAAGCCTAATTGAAGAAGGGAAAGAAAGAAAGAAACATTTATACAGTCACTACAATATGCCAGGTACTATGCTAACTGCTTTACAAACATCTCATTTCATCCCCCTGAAAATCCTTTGAGGTAGGTACCATTATAATTCTAATTTTACAGTTGAGGAAATGGAGGCTGACAGAAGTGAAGTGACTTGGCCAGGGTAACAAAACTAGAAAGTATCAGAAGCCGGATTTGAATTCAAGTTTTTCTGGACTTCAGGCCCAGCTCTCTGTATATTGTGGCTCTTAGCCATCTCTAAAAAGTCTCTTAAGTTGGAGATCCCGCTATCTCTTTGCCTAGCTGAGACTCAGGGCCCTTGACAGTTAAAATCTGTTTTCTTTTTAGATAATGTTTCTTGGAGAGACCCTGAAAATGGCTCCATCTTCATTAAAGAGCTCATCCATTCTTTCCAACAGTATTCTTGGTGTCATCACATAGAAGAAGTCTTCCGAAAGGTAAGACTTGTTGCACTGTCTTCTTTCATTTGTTTGTTGACTTGTTTGAAAATATTTGTCTACTTTATTTGATCATTTTGGGTGGAGAAAAGAACATAAAAACGAATGCTTATTGAATTTGAAGTCCCAATTAAGGACGTTAGGGGACTGAACATGTGTTTATAAACCAGGAAAAGGAAAAAAACCATTATGGGAGAGAGTACAAACCAGTATAAGATTATCTGATACAGACTGTCAGTTGTGTGATACAGCAAAGAAATGTCACTTTGAGAAATAGTGAAGGAAAGCTTCACTGAGGAGCAAATTTTACTTCAACCATGAAAGGATAACAGGTTTTAGATTGGCTAAGTGAGCATATTACATACTACCTTTCATGCAATAACTATCTGATACATCTTAGTTGGATAGAGTAGGGATAAGCATCACATTGACAAGGACTGAGGTAATTGTTAGGAGGTATATAAATTGGGGAGCAGAAAGATAATAATGCAGCAGGGGGGTAAAAGGATAGAGTTCTTAGGGAGTTTATTGCAAGTAAGTACTAACAGAATATGGTTGTCACATTGAACTGCAGATCTAATTGGAAACCCAGATAAGGAATGATGGCCATGCTTGTTTCCTACATATGTCTTCTTTTAATCTTTGGAACTGTTTTCCCTATGTGGGCTGAGGTATTCTAAATTTGTCAGCTGATGCTTGTCTGGGCTTTACTACAGGGTTACTCAATAATAATTTACCCAGATTGCTCTATTCCACATATTAAAATTCTAAAAGCCAATATTGCCAGTCAATACATATTTTGGACCCTTCTCCGATTTCTAATATACACTGTTAATTTTTATAGATAAGGACTTGAATCCCTTAGAGTTTACTTGCTTCAAGGAAAATGCGGTTAGTGACAGCTTTAAACAATACCAAAGTTGCTGACATTCAGTGTCAACAATCATTTATTGGTACTTTGCCAGGAGATATGTAGACAAAAGTCAAAAAAAAGAAAGACAGAAAAATGGAAAGAAGGAAAATGGAAAGAAGGAAGGAAAGGAGAGAGAGAGAGAAAGAGAGGGAGAGAGAGAGAAAGAGAGAGAGAGAGAGAGAAGAAGAAGAAGAAGAAGAAGAAGAAGAAGAAGAAGAAGAAAGAAAAAGAAAGAAAGAAAGAGAAAGAAAAAAGAAAAGGAAGAAAGAGAAAGAAAGAAAGGAAGAAAGAAAGAAAGAAAAACAAACAAACAAAGAAACAAAGAAAGAAAAGAAAAGAAAAAAGTGCTTGGTGCTTTCATTCTACTGAAGGCTTGGACTTAGTAGAAAGCATATATTAAGCAATGCAGAGTAATTTCAAGACTAAGAAAGAATTAACTGAAGAATCAGTAAAAGGTGTCCTTCAGGAAGTGAGTGATGTATGAGCTGTGCTTTGGAAGAAGCTCATCAACCTAAGAGGCAAATGTAAGAAGGCAAGTACATACTAAGAAATGAGAATAAAGGCATGGAAGTGAAAGAAAGAATGTCATCTTTATGGGAAACAGATTGTAGGCCATACATAAGCCTAGAACCACAGAACTCTTGTAGTACATATATCTCCAGGATTTTGCTGTACCCATGACAGATTGTTGTCTGTTGTCCATAGTCAATGCTAAATATTTTGGGAGAACCTCATTACTTGAGTGATTTCAGGGTGATAAATATTTATTTCAGTATACAATTATCTTTTGTCTTAATCATTCAAAGTATGAAAAGAAACTAGAAAACTGGTAAGACTCAGTCCCTCATACTTGAGATGGACTAATTAATCTCATGTATCTCAGAGAATCCTTAACTTCCTTCAAAGCAGAGGTAAGGCATCACATCTCACATGAGTCATTGCATGATTCCCTTGTTTATTAAAATTTAATTTCTTTAGAAATTAATTTGTGTTTGGGTCACATGAACAACAATAAGGGGGGTGGGGTAGGCTAGGATACTACTAACCCAGAGAGAAAATGCCCAGCATCCAGCTGGGGCAATATTTCTTACCTTTAACATCATGTGGAACAAAAACCTAGGCTAGTGAATTTGGAATTGCCCAATGTGAGAGGAGGCTGAGATTCTTTGAGATATAGCCTCCTGGAAAATTACCATCAGAGGGAAGTGAATCTGAAAGTGAGCAATAGAAGAAAATGGGAGTGTGTGAGGACAAATTTTCTTCACGTCTCATGAAGAAGACAACTCAAAGACCTTGAATATAAGCAGATAAATCAACAGTGAAAACCTTACTAGGAAAAGAAAATATGACCTCTAAATCTAGTAAAGAACTTTAGATGTATGTAAATATGTATTTTGAAAGGACAATAATTCAATTCTTTATAAAAGAGAAGACCCTGTAGACTTTGAAAACATGAAATCATAACATTACTGTTCCTGAGTAGTTTAAAAGAAAAAAAAATGAGAATCTTGAGAGCAGAATTTATGACCTGAATAGAAAAAAATGACAAAATAGAAATTAATTTCTGTTTCTTTGCATCCAATATGTATTTCCTTACTTATATGTCTTTTTCATCTCCTACCCGAACTCCTAACAAATCAAATGTAAATTCCTTGAGGGCAGGGAGTGTTTCATTTTTAATCAATGCATTATAAGACTCCGTGAAAATACTTATATAGTAGGTTCATATCAATGATTTGCTAAAATTAATTGTGCAAGAAAGGAAAATTTTGGTATCTTAAGGAGTAGAAACAAGACCAATTGGAGTTGGCAACTAAGAGATGAAAGACTTTGAGGAATATAATTTTGGGAGGAAGGAAAGTAAAAAAGATCAACATCTCAAGTCAAGGGAATATAGGTTAAATTCTAGAATTAAGGTCATTAAGATGCATGTGTATTGAAAAGGATCATGTCTTTGAGACCAATATCCTAGTGTTTCAGGTCTTGAAAGATCATTGGTGGTTAAGTTTAGGACTCAGACCATCAGGAAAGTAGATGAAGAATTGTAAAGTGGAAACTTTGTCCTAGGGAAATGATGCCCTGTAAAGAAGTAGGATATTAACCTCTCTAAGGACTCTTACACACTTATAAAGATCCATAAGCTTAGCTGTTCCATCTCCTTTTATGCTATACTTTGTTTCTTCTGCCTCTTTCTTCTCAGAAATGACTCCCCTAAAATCTTCTTTTTGCCTTTTAGGTTCAGAATGCATTTGAAAATTTCAAAGATAAGGCCCAAATGCCTACCATTGAAAGACAGTCCATGACAAGATATTTTTACCTCTTTCCAGGCAATTAAACCTAGTAAGTAACTGTAGGAGCCCTTGTAAAGGATGAAACAGGAGAGAGGAAATGTGTATGAGTTTGCATGTCTGTTGAGGAGCAAGAACATTCTGCTTGAGCATCTGTCAGAAATGAGGAAAGCTCAGAAAAATATGGCTATGTTATGATAATTTGGCCATTGTTATTTGTCTATACTTGAGATGGTCTTAGACACACTGAATTTTTGTGAGGCTGGGAGAGGGTGTGACATGACAAATATGAGAAAATTGCATGACTAATAATTGATGTGATAAAAACAGTCTTTGGTTCTGCTGTCAACCAGGGTGGATCATCCCTCTGTTTAAAAATCAATTGAGCTCCATGTCAATTCTGACACACAATTGCTAAAGTCCACTTATTATTTCCTCCTCTTATCGAAATGTGAGGATGACTGGGAAATCCTACTTTGATTAGGATGCTTGTTACTTCAGACACTAGTCTCAAGTCACTTCTTCTCAGCTGTTACCATCTATACTCACATTTATTTTATTTTTTCTTTAGGAAAATCCAAGTAGCTGGGACCTTATATATCTACTTGTTTCAGAAGAACATTACCTAATGCCATTTCATTCCTGATTGGAAGGAAAGGATTCATTGAGAATACATACATACACACATACCACATACCACACACACACACACAAACACACAAACACACACACACACAAACACACACGCATACACACGTAATATTTCTGATGAAGTTGTGATATCCAAGTCATGGAGGCAAGTAGTATAAATATATGAGACCAAAAGTCTTTCCCCATTAGATAACTGGTTAAGCTATTCTCCAAAAAAAATCGAAACTATTCAGAATGGCTTTAAAAAAATGATCGAAAGTCAATAAGAAGATAAATGTAAAACTAAAGTTCCCTGAGGTTTTCCCTCACAGCCATAAAATTAATAAAACTTATTAAAATGCAAATAGTCAATATAGGAAGGATCGTGGAAAGATGGACACATTATTGCACTGTCAATCAAGATGTGAATTAGTCCAACATTTTTGGAGAATGGTTTTGGATTATTTAAATTAAGTGACTAAAATGACCATATTCTTGAATCTGGAGCCTCCAGTGCTAATTGGTTGGATACCATCCTTCATTCTTGAAAAGAACCAAAATGGCATCCATATATTGGAATCAAAGTACAGTGTGCCCAACTATGGCTGATCAGACCAGTACAAACTTGGAAGGCTCTATCCCTGGACTGGTACAAATAGTACACATGAATGTTTGGAGTGGGGATATTTCTAAATTAATGCATCTCATATTTCTTGTGAGCTAGTGCAATTCTTTGATGTGGGCATGCCATGTGGGATGTTACTTTGCCAGTGGCTCCCATGGCATTCAATCTATTCCAGAGTTCTTTAGAGAGACCTCGAGAGTGACCTTGTATCACTTCTTCTGACCTCCATGTGAGGGCTTGCTTTGTGTAAGTTCTCTGGAAATTAAATATAAAATAGTCTTTTAGGTAAACATATGTGCTAGGTATATATACAAATGAAGTTAAAAAAATAAAGAGCCCTCATAGACCAATATATTTGTGACAAAGTAGATGTCCATTAGTTGGAAAGTAGGTAAACAAATTGCAGTACATAAACAACACAATGAAATGTGACTGTGCTGTAAGTAAATCTATTATCAATAAAGAGAAGCATGAAAAGACTTATATGAACTGATAGAAATGAGAGAGAATGAGGAAAGCAAAATACACCATGACTACAATACTATTAATAGAAAGAACAACAGTAATGACACCAATGGAATGTCACAAAATTATGATGAACAAGCTTGTTTCCAAAAAAGAGATATAAAAAGATACTTCCCCCAACTTCTTTGCAGAGTGAAGAGCAGTGGTTCTCAACCTTCCTAATGCCATGACCCTTTAATACTCATATGTGGTTATATCTGCATGTGGGCTGACTCACCTGGAGACAGATAAAGAAGGTTCCTAAGATCATTAGAAATATGTGTTTTCTGATGATCTTAGGTGACCACTGTGAAAGGGTCATTTGACCCACAGGTTGAGAACTGCTTGTGTAGAGGACTGTGTCCCATGCAATAGTACAGATAATATCAGACTTTTTCAATGTATTGTTTAGTTTTGCTGAGCTTTTTATTGCTCTTAAAAAAGCATAATTCTAAAGGAATTCATCTTTCTGTGAGACATTGTGGTGAAGGATTTAGGTGATATAACAAAATAAATAAGAAAATTTAAAATTGTTTTAGATGTTTTCTAAAAGTCTAATAAACATGAAAACAAATAAATATTGACCTTTTAGGTCCTTCAGGAAGGGATCAAATTATACATGGAGAGGAAGAAAAGTCATCTAGGCCTTAATTTGGGCAATGATGCTCATGCAGCTACACCATGCAGCTAGGTGGTGAAGTGACTAGAGAACTGGGCCTGGAGTCGGGAAGACCTGAGTTCAAATCCTTCCTCAGACACTTACTAGCTGGGTGAACCAGGGCAAATCATTCAATATTGTTTGCCCTAGTTTCCTCATGTGTAAAATGAAATGGAGAGGGAAATGGCAAACCAGTCTAGTATTTTTGCCAAGAAAATCCAAAATGGGGTCATAAAGAGTCAGACAGTTGAAAAATTACTAACATGCACTATCTATACCATGTTTACTAGGAAGCCAGGAAATGCTCAGACTATTGTGACTCTTTTTAAAGTGTTCTGTGTTATTTAAATTCTTATTGAGAAATGAGGAAGTAGCTTTGTGCTGAAACTACAAGATCTAACTTCCTGAATTCTCAAGTCATGTGCAAATAAAACTTTGAACCTAGAAAACTACTTTAGTAAGTCCTATGTTTTATTATTAACTTTATGTGTCATCCCACCCAGAAGGGAAATCAATTACTTTAAAAGATTTTCAAAGATTTAAGTTGTAGATTTCTTTTTTCTTAGAAGCCAGTTTCTGCCACTGTGGACTAGGCAGAATTGTTTCTTTCTATGAACTGCCAGATAAGGAACTTTTTACTGTACTATAAGTTCGGGTTGTAGTGAACCACACATAATTAATAGTCCTAGAGCTGATTAGAGGGTAATGGTAGCAGTAGTAGAGTAGATGGGAAGGGGTTGGGGTAAGCGATATGAATGAAACAAGTTGAGAGTGAGAAAAGTAGTCTGATTACTAGCTAAAAGAAGTGATATTCATTGCCACATCTGTTGACCTCAGAGTTAATCTTTCATCTCAGCTCACCCAATTATTGAGGACCTAGAGAACAGCCACCTGAAGGCACAGGGTAGGAACTAGAGCAGGTCAGTAAGGGCACAGTCACTATTGATTGAGGGTTTGGGTTGGGAGACTTGTGACCAGAAAAATAATAAGGGTAAAATATACCTTTTCAAAGAGAAACATATTAGGGAAGAGGAGAAAT
Source organism: Pseudocheirus occidentalis (assembly GCA_028646575.1). Classification (NCBI taxonomy): domain Eukaryota; kingdom Metazoa; phylum Chordata; class Mammalia; order Diprotodontia; family Pseudocheiridae; genus Pseudocheirus; species Pseudocheirus occidentalis. The sequence continues at coordinate 112,541,100 of CM053596.1, forward strand.
GGGGTAACATTGAATTTACAGGTTCAATTGAACATGACCTCTGCAAAAATCCATTAACTTTATGACAAGGCATGACAAAGAACAACCATGTTGGTAAGCATGAGAGAGATAGGTAAAATAGTAATGACTATACATCATCAGATAACTGGAGTAATTAGACAATGAATATCTAATATAAATCGCAAAGCTAGCATGAGAAAGCAAGATGAAGCTGTAATGGGACAATGACTATCTGAGGATATCTCATGGAGGTTTCCATGAAAAGCAGAACACTTGAATGATTCTTTTACTTATGCATGTAGTACATTATGCATGAAAGATTCAGATCAGAATCTGACCGTTAAGGAAGTAGTGGTTATGAAACAAGTTAACAAACATGTATTAAGCACCTACTATGAGATGTCATAAACCTTGTATAGTGATAAAAAATGTAGTACTTCAATAATATTGTAGGAATGCTTGCCAATTTAGAACAACTGACTTCATTTTGTTTTAGGCCTCTATTTTGAGACTGAGCTATTTTGAGTTGTCAAAAACTTAAAAAAAGCAACTGTGTGAAATGATGCAATAAAAATATGTGTGTATTCTTAAAGAGCTGATGAAAAAATATACAGACCCTCTGATAAGACAATCAATGCAGAAAATATTATAAGCAACCTTATCAGTGAGTTTGAAGTAAAGCACCAATCAAATTATGTGGTAAATGACTTAAGAAACATACACTGCTTAAAAAAAACCCAAACATTAATAAACAAACAAAACACCTGAGAGCCCAGCCACCAGCTGCTCCTAAAGTATGAATAGTACTGGCTCCTGCATCTCTCATCCTTCAAGCCATCCAATTTGGCTTGAAGGCAGTGCTGATGGAAAGTCAGATGACTGCCTCTGAGGAAGACTAAAATGGCGGTGGCCTGATTTGTTGTTATATGTATTGTTAACACACTTTGATTCATAAAATACAACACTGAGATATCTCATTAATGTTTCCATCCACTAGTAAGCATAAGTAACAGTAAATCAGCTATATGCCTGTACCTTACACTGTCTTGGAAAGCAATGATTATACCTATGTTAAAAATTACAGTAGCTAAGCAAGGGAGCATCAGGCATAACCTAACTTTAAGAAGATATATTTAGGAGACATAACAGAGACAACAGTTAGGAACATGAGGTTTAAGATTTTCAAAAGGACATTTAATTAAAGAGAATGAGAGTCTGCAAAACAAGGAAATTCTACTGGCATAGTCATAATTTACAGCATCAGAGATTTAGAGCTGGAAGGGGCCTTATTGGTCATTTAGCCCAACTCCTACTATTTGTAGATGAGGATACTGAAGCTCATTAACTTGACCAGGGTCAAATAGCTAGTAGATTTTAGAGATGGGATTTGAACCAAAATGTTACTAACAGCAGATAGAGTGGAGTCTTGGCCTGGAGTCAGGAAGACCTGAGTTAAAATCCAGCCTCAGGCACTTACTAGCCAGTTGACTCCACTCAAATCACTTAAGCCTGTTGGCCTCAGTTCTTCTTATATAAAATGAGCTAGAGAAGGAAATAGCAAACCACTCCAGTATCTCTACCACAAAATCCTAAATGGAGTTGGATATCACTGAAATGACTGAACTAACAATATTCTTAACTCAAAGTTTAGTACTCTATCTACAATACCACAGTCTCTTTAAATTTTATGATGAGCAAGGATTGTCAGGGGTGGGGGGAATAAAGTAAAAAGTTCACAGCAGAGAACAAAAGAAAGTCTACAAAGAAGCAAAAAAGAGCTGGGTAGCTTGGAAAATTGTAGTATTTATTATATGTGTTTTCTTAAAATGGAAATTTATTGTTTAATATTGAATCCTCTCCTGTTTTGTTGCATACATGTCAATGTTCTTTTTTATTCTTTTCTCATTTTGTATTTAAGATTAAAATAAATAAAACAATTTACCAAAAAAAATGCAAAAACTAAAACTGATGATGAACAAGATGGGAAAAAAAAGAATTTTCTTTGTTTTTTTTTTCTTTTAGGCTTTACATTTTATTTTTAAGTGAATATTTTAAATTAATTACTTTATTTTTAGTTTCATCATTCATTTCTTTTTTATTTATTAATTTGCTTTCATTTTTCAACATTCATTTCCACAAGATTTTGAGTTCCATCTTCCCATCTCTCCCCTTCCCACCACCCCAAGATGGCATGCATTCTGATAACCCCTTACCCAGTCTGCCCTCCTTTCTATCAACCCCATCCCACATACCCTTGCCCCTTACTTTCTTGTAGGGCAAGATAGATTTCCATACCTCATTACCTGTATATCTTATTTCCAAGTTGCACTGAAAAAACATTTTTTTCCGCATTTATTTTTAAAACTGTGAGTTCCAAATTCTCTCTCTTTTTCCCTCCCCACCCAACCTTATTGAGAAGGTAAGGAATTCAATATAGGCTATACATGTGTAGTTATGCAAAACATTCTGTGATAGTCAAGTTGTGAAAGACTAACTATATTTAACCTCCAGCTTATCCTGCCCTCCCTGCCCCAATTAATCTGTTTTCTCTTTTGATCTTTTCCCTTTTCAAAAGAATTTGCTTCTGACTACTTCCTCTCCTGATCTACCCTCCCTATTATCTTCTTACCCCACCCCCTTCACCATTACTTTCCTATGAAGTAACAAACCCAGTTGAGTGTGTATGTTATTCCCTCCTTAAACCAAATCTGATGAGTAAGGTTCGCTCATTCCCTCTCATCTCTCTCCTCTTACCTTCCACTGTGAAACCTTTTTCTTTCTTTTTATGTGACATAATTTACCCCATTCTACCTCTCCCTTTCTCTTTCTCACAATGTATTGCTGTCTCACTCCTTCATTTTATTTTTTAGATATCATCCCTTTATAGTCAACTCACCATGTACCATCTATCTATCTATCTATCTATCGATCTATCTATTTTTCCTTCAATTACCCTAATGCAAAAAAGGCCTCATGAGTTACAAATATCATCTTTCCATGCAGGAATGTAAACAGTTCAATTTAATAAGTCTTTTATGCTTTTTCTTTCCTGTTTACCCTTTCATGCTTCTCTTGATTTCTGTATTGGAAAGTCAAATTTTCTATTCAACTCTGGTCTTTTCATCAAGAAGGCTTGACAGTCCTCCATTTAATTGAATATCCATTTTTACCCCTGAGGTATTATGCTTAGCTTTGCTGGGTAGGTGATTCTTTGTTTTAATCCCAGCTCCTCTGATGTCCAGAATATTATATCCCAAGCCCTTCAATCCCTTAATGTAGAATTTGTTAGGTCTTGGGCTTTCCTGTTTGTATTTCCACAATACTCAAATTATTTCTTTCTGGCGACACAATTTTCTCCTTGATCTGGGAACTCTGTGATTTTAAAAAAAATGTTTTATTTATTTTCTTGTTTACATTATTCATTTCCTGAGTTACAAATTTTCTCCCCGTTTTTCACCTGCCCCCATCCCCAAAACAGCGATCCCACTGTAAAACCCCTCCCCCAATCTGCTCTCTTTTATGTCCTCCTCCAGTGCCCCTCTAACTTTCTGGTAGGGCAGGGTGGGCCTCTCTACCCCAGAGTCTGTATATCTTAATTCTCAGTTGCAGGTAGTTAAAAGTAATTATTATATATATATATATATTTAACATTTGATTGTAGAATTTTAAATTCTAGATTCTTTCAGTTCGTCTCTCATTATCCACACCCACTGGAAGGACAAGCAATTCAATACAGGTTGTACTTGTGTAATTATGCAGGACATCTCCACAGTGGGCATATTGTGAGA
>CM053596.1:112545387-112592612 GCA_028646575.1 Pseudocheirus occidentalis
ATACCCAGTTTAGAGTTTATGTCATTCCTTCACTAAGCCAAATTCAATGACAGTAAATGAAAGTAAAGTTGTAACAGTTATCCCTTGCCTCTTCTATATGGGATGATTAGCACCATTTTGTCTCTTCCTATCTCCTCTCATTGTAGTCCTCTCCCACCTCAGAATTTCACCTTTTAAAGTATCATCTCTTCCTATTCAATTGATCCTGAACCCTCTATGTACACATATACACACATGCTCAGATATGTATTCATACGCATATATGTGCTGCTACATAGGCATATGTGTAGGTATACATATATATACATTTGTATTCCCTCCATCTATCCTCATACTAAGAAAAAATTCATAAGTTACTATTATTGTTTTTCCATATTGCCATGTAAATAGTTCAACTTTGATAAGTTTCTCATGATTTCTTTCTCATGTTTACCTTCTTATGCGACAGGCAGAGAGAGGTACAGAGAAGGAGAAAGAGAAAGAAGAGGGAAGAGGGGAAGGGGAAAGCTGAACTAACAAATTAAATGCAAGGAAAAGACCTGGATGAAGAGGGTTAACCAAAAGGGAGATGAAATTTAGAATGTTAGAAATCTCAATAATTTAAAAACCATCCAGGACCCAAGAGCATCCTAATTTTATTTATTTATTTAATCTTTGTTTCATATATTTATTCAGTTTGTTTTTTATTTGTTTACACCAAATTTATGAAATTCCTGAGAAGGAATTTTGTCTACAATCATAACTAGCTGGCTGCTCTGCTGCTTATCCACTTATACTTTTAGAAAATTGCCTGAGGCACTGAGAAATTCCTTAGTGAACATTACACAGTCAATATGTCTGAAGCACTTGCCTTAAATTCTGGTCTTCCCAGCTCTGAGGATTATAGGAGCAGAGGTGTGAGTTGCCTTGACCATATGTACTTCCAGCACAATCATCACATTCTAAGCTGTGCCCACTCTTCCTACTGTGTGTGTGTGTGTGTGTGTGTGTGTGTGTGTGTGTGAAAGAGAGAAAGACAGACAGAGACAGACAGAAACAGAGAGAGAGAGAGACAGAGAGATAGGGGCAGAGAATAAAACTCCAGTTTTTCGGTTTTGTTTTTTGAGTGGAGGGGGAGACACAGGGGCTATTTTGTAGCTCTTATTCTTTGTTGTTTAATCATTTCAATTGTGTCTGACTTCATGACCACCACTTTTGCTTATTTGTTTGTTTGTTTTATTTATTTTAGCAAAGATACTAGAGCAGTTTGCCTTTTCCTCTCCAGTTTATTTTAGAGATGAGAAAACTGAAGTAACAAGGGTTAAGTGACATGGACAGGGCCATACAGGTAGTGAATATCTGAGGCTGGATTTGAGCTCAGATCTTCCTGTCTCTAGGCCCAGCGCTTTATCCACTGAAACACCTTCATGTTCTCTATCAGTATTACAATGTTGTTTTACAAAATTTGTTGTTTATGGCTAATTGTGTTTACTGTGTAATTCTAAAGAGGACTATTAATGCCCAGTGAACTACAGCTGTGGGAGTTCAGAACCAAAGACTGTCCTAGAAATCTGTAAGAATAGCAACTACCCATTGTGGATTGTTTGGCTTCCTAGTCTACCTCCTCAGTAGCACACCCTATAAACAATCCTAAGAAAAACCAGGTGCTTTGTTTTTAGTGAGAAAGGCAAAGAAGAAAGGAATATTGGTTGTGAACTCTGGTATATCCTTAGTTAGAATGATAAGAAGCACAATTCAGAGAAAGTTTATTCATATTTGGACATGTGTGATAAGTGGTGTCCTCCAGGGTATCTGTGGCATAATGTTTAGTAATTATTTCTCTGTAAGGAATGATAATATTTTTTTAAAAAACCAAATAAATAAAAAGCAAACTAATGAATTAAAAAATAACACTCTAATTTTAAAATATTGTTTATTAATATTTTTATAATATTCTTAATTCTAAATTACCAAAACAATAACTCAAGCCCTGATTTGTAACATTAACCAGTTTCTGAAGTGCAAGTGCTAAGAGCTGATAGCTAGCTCCAGCTCGCCCTTGATGGTTACCCATTTCACTGTTAGAAAGTTCTTTACCAGTTCTAGCTTCTTTCCCTCATGTTGCAGTGTAAGCACCATACTTCACCTCATTTTTTTCTGTCAATATTTTTTTCAGGAAACGTGAACATGGATAATTAATGATTGTTATATTTTATCAAAAGGATTTTTCAGCCTCTACTTAACTATTACGCAAAGTAAATTGGATAAAATTTCCCCAGAATTGGCATCTAAGAGAATAAAAAAGAGAATGTGAAAAAAAGAAAGATATCATTCATTTTGTTTGTTCTCAGCAAAAGTGCCATCTTTCTGGGCATATTTCATAAATTCACATATTCATTTCAGGGTTGGGTAGAGGGTGTGCACAGAAAAAGGGGAGATGGAAAAGGAGTGGGATTTTGCAGCTATGTGGACACTCAATGTGACTCTCAACTTAACCTAAATCCACAGTGACCTTCCTGTTAATGCCAATTAATTGGATCTCCTGACAGACCAGGAGCAAAAGATCAAGGTCTGTGTGTCTTATAGTATAATAACTCCAACGATAAACAAAATAATGGCCAATACCACACTAGAGTTTTAAGATCCGCAGCTCATTTTGACCAAAGAACTTCATTTGTATATGAACATGCATTTGTAAATGAGTCACCAAATATGCATTTTTATTTTTGTGCTTCCCTCATGGGAATATTAGTATTTGTTCTGCTAAGGGAAAATGTTCCATTCCAGAGGCTTAGAAGCCACACCCACTCCCTGGAACTTTTGTTCTGGCAGAGAACCACACACTTGCAGAAGCAGTTGTTTAAAAAAACCCTTTATAACCATCCCTCCCGCTATCCAGAGTTACACACAAGAATCACTTTCATTTTTACTGTCTTTTAAAAGAAGCAAGTCAAAAAGATCATGGCTTGTGAGTGTGAATTTATTTTTTCTTTTTTTTTTCTTTTATGTAGTGAGGTTATGAGGTAGATGGAGTTGTGATCAATCCTAGTTCCATGTATTCTTTTTCCTTCTTGAATTCAGGATCATGAAGAATAGTATTATTCCTATGAATCACTTTCTGTTGTTGGCAAAGGGTTGAGAGTGAAGGAAAAGGGTTACCACATGTGAAGCAAATCTTCCTGGTGTTTGGGTTGTTTGAGGTTGGGAATGATAACAAGGTGAAATGGTAAATCATAACAGAGTAACCACAGAGTTCGAATGAAAAGTTTTAAGGAGCTTTAATTAGCCAGCTGGTGGCTGTCCTTGTGCCAATCTGAAGGAATTGGCAAATAGCACAGAAATGCAGGATCTTATATGCAGTCCACTTTATTTGTTTTGCTAACTAACATAGTTTGTCACTAAACTAATTATTATTCAGGTATTAATATTATTATTCAGGTACAAGCAATCTATTACCAAAGGGGGGGGTAGTTTGTGGGGCAGGAGCTGATGGATAGAAGGAGGAGCACAGGGCATGATGACCTGGGCCTGTAAGACAAATTACCCGGTTTGGTTCCCAGGCTGGTCCAGTGACTTCTAGCTCGAGTTCATCTCGAGTTCCTAACACTTTTTTACTTGGATTTCTAATTTCACAAGTATCACATAACTGTTTCCTGCCAGTTTCTTGACTCCTATCTTGAGTCCATATATTAACTAGCATCTGGCCACTTCAAGGCCAGCTCCCTGAAGCAGAAGAGAATGATAAGCTGTCTTTAGGCTAATTCCTTATGGTTTTTCCTGTGGTTCCTATCTCAACAGATTTTTTTTTCCCTCTTTTGCTCATCCCTAAAAACTTCCAGTAACTAGTCCCCAAAGCTCACATAGTCATTCAAGTAATGGTTTATTTTCTAAAAATCCTAAAAGAAAGCATTTGCAATTAGATGGAGACATTCAGTAAACTTCTTTCTGAGAGTTTTTAAAATTCCAGCTTTTATAAAAGTACACACAAACTGAAGTAATGGCCCAGATTTACAGAATACAGAGAGAACCAGTAGAAGATCTGATATTATAATGTGTGTTATTTTAGAGCAAAACTAAGTCTTTTTAGGTGATAGGCAGAATGTTGTAGTGATAGACAGAGGCCTGACCTTAGAGTTAGGAAGATCTGGATTTAAGGCCATCCTTTTCACATTGTTTGCTTGATTCTTGTCCTTTTTTCTCAAGGAGGATGAAAATGACGTCACTATGCTAGAGTCAAGTTATGGTGTGTCTGACTGTGGCTGATCAGACCAATGCAATCTCGTAATATTCTATCACAGGTCAGGTACAAATAGCCCATGAGAACATTTTGGCTGGATTCTCTAAATTTGCACATCCTGCATTTCCTTTAAGCTGTCTTAATTCTGCTGTGCTCATAGAGTACAGCACCTTCCCTGGTGAGGGCATGCCATGCTGAGTGGTCTTGTGCCAGTGTCTCTCACATCACACAATCAATTCCAAAGTTCTTAAGAGAAACCTTGAGAGTGACGTGCCTCATTTCTTCTGACCACCATGTGAACACTTGCCTTGTGTGAATTCTCCATAAAACAATCTTTTTGGCAAGCTTACATTTTGCATTTGAACTAGATGGCCAGCCCATCAGAGTTGAGCTCTCTGCTTTTTTCATATATTCACTTGACAAGTGGCTTGACCTCTCCATAACCTATGTAACTAGCATTATAAATTACTGAAGGGTTGTTGATCTAACTCTCCTTAGAGTAGAGGAAGTATGCATACAGTTCTTACCCTAAAGACATCAACCATTAGGCAAATCTAAACTAACAAAAAAACCCCAACCCTGTCATAGTATCTAAAACCAATGTGTTTAATAATAGTTTAAGAAAAGAATACCCTGTATATATATATATATACACACACACACACACACATATATATATATATATAAAACAAAAAGTCAAAAGGAGTAATTTTAGTATTGGCTCTCAGACTTTTGAGTAATATTACTGTGAACAAGTCAGTTAACCTCACTGAGTATAGGTTTCATAAAAATCACAGAACTTCATAACTTCAGGGACCCTTACCATTCACCTAGTCCAAAACCTTTGTTGTACAGAAAAGAAGACTGAGTCCTTGAGGAATAAAATGACTTACCTACTTAAGATACTGGAAAATATTTGCAAAGCAGGACTAATTGCAGATTTTCTTAACTATTAAAGTCTTTTGTTCTTTTGCTTGTGAAGTTTGACTTTTATTTTCCTATCAAGTAATGACTTTTAACTAGAAGATCCTCGAAGTCCCCTCTTCATCTAAAATATACCAAATCTTGTAATATATTCTCAAATCAGGATTGAAAGTTGTCCTGTTTTTTCCACAGAACTAAATAAGGATCCAATGTAGGGTGGCTAGGTGGCACAGTGAATACAGCACCGGCCCTGGAGTCAGGAGTACCTGAGTTCAAATCTGGCCTCAGACACTTAACACAAAAAACTAGCCGTGTGACCTTGGGCAAGTCACTTAACCCCAACTGCCCTCCAAAAAAAAGCAATATATATAAGGATCCAATGAAGATTGGACTAGCCATGTTCACAGGTGTGTTTGGTAATATTGTCAACAACCTGATACATGGAACTGTGTTGAACATAAATGAGAAGAGAGACAAAGACTTCTAGTATAACAACGTCTCAAGTCATTGTGGCTACTTTTAGTCAGAAAACTCAACTTACATACAAAATCTTGAAGAAAAAAATTGAAAAAAAATTGATTCAGGTAAGGTAATTTTAGCTGACATTAACAAACTGAAATTTTCTCCCTCTAAACAGTCTCTTGTACTTTAAATTTTACATCAACTTTGTTTCCTATTCCAGTTAGTATAGGAAGGATGGAGTAACTCCAACCTAAGAGTCATTAAAATGCAAAGTCCCAAGGACCTACTTATTTTATTTCCATTTTGGGCTCTCATCAAGCTTTTACAATCTCCCTCAATCCTTCTTTCTCCTGGATGAAGACATTTGCCAGGACCTTGAAGACTTTTTACCCCTTCAAGGAAGAGACTGCGTCCCTTGAGAACAATCAGCCCTCCTCAGTAGCCAGAAAGTTGTGGTTATTGGTTATAGAAATACCATCCATTCTTTCCCCATAAAAGGCAGTATTTATTTGAATAAGAGGCATTTGGAAAACCTGAAAGGCATTTTCCATCTTGCACCTTTTCTCACTTGGTCCAGTTTCAGCTCCATGAGCATCATTCTATCATGGTGGAGGCCCTAAATCAATGCCTGTGATATTTATTGTGCATACACAAATTATCAAAATTAATTGGCTATAGAAACTAAATTAAAACTTCTCCCAGCTACTGTTCTTCTGAAACCTAATATTTATAATGAAAGATGTTAAGAAACAAAGCGTGTAGGTAGTCATGTTTTATAGCAGATAGAGTTGTGAAATTAGAGTCAGGAAAACAGGGGTTCAAATCATGCCTCTGGCAAAAAATACAAATACTGGTTGTATAACCATACATGAGACTCTCTGATACTTAGTTAATGTGGGTAAGGAAACAAACATTGAAGTGTCTACTGTGTGCCACACATGGTACTAAGCCCTTTAAAAATAGTCTCATTTTTTTATCTTCACAACAACTCTATGAGGTACATGCTATTATTATGCCCATTTTAGAGAAGAGTAAACTGGGGCAGACAGAAGTTAAGTGACTTCAATAGGGTCACACATAAGTGACTGAGATCAAATTTGAACTCAGGTCTTCCTGATTCTGGACTAATTGCTTCATTAATTGTGCTACCTAAGTGCTTCAATCTTTGATAGTATTTTTGTCAAGTACTATATCTCATAAATCTCTATTCCTATGAGTACCAGCATTACCTTGTCTTCCTTGAGAGACTGTCTGAGGAGCTGGGACTCTACATAGCTATTTAGCTCATATACAAGGCAGATAAAGCTTTCTAAAATCACACTTAAATGAAGGTATAGGCAAGAGAGAACATATAAAGTAATCTGGCACTGCTTAATTGTAAAATATTGCTTTTACTGTCAGATGTGATTGACATGTTGATTCATTTTCAATTATACTTTTTTTCTTTTTGCTTCTTATTCTGTACATATAATTTGTTTCTATTTTGTACATGTTTATATGAAACAATTATGCTTATTTGTGTATATTATTAAATGTATATAATATTAAGCAAAAGATAACATTTTAAATGGTTAAATGTTTAAATGAATTACTTTTGCAATTTATTAACTATTTAGTTCCTAATTAGTACCTAGGACAGTATAGTAGTTCTTAGCACAGAAACTTGAGCTTAATAATTGTTGTTTTTATTTAATTTTCAAATAGTGAAAGTTTTTATATGATAGTTGCATGGTCACTTGTTGTATATGTGGCAGATATTGTAGGAATTATACTAAATGGGTCCTTCTGATTCTGAATCCAGAAATGTGATTTGACTTTCCATTGGTCATATAGGAAACAAGATTTGCAGTAATCACAGATTAAAGACCTGGTTTATATAACGGGTAAGATAAATCAAACACATCAAGTTTTAACAAACAAATTCTTAAACCTTTGGCAACAAGTAGATTCAGATAAGTTTCTATGATTCAATCTAATTTATATTCCCATACAAACTCACTATATTGCAAGAACTTCTATGTCTCAGAATTACCTTGAATTTTCAAAGGAACAGGCCTAGAGAAGATGTTGGGGGTGGTAATAACTCAGGAAGGAATGTTTTCTTTCCACTGCCTTTCAGATTCCACATGTCTCATGTGCCTACAGATTCCCTTTGTTGTTCGTGGACATCATCTAACCTGCAAATAGGGCCATTCCTTCATTATTCACCATGCATGGAGGACACTCCTTTACATGTGTCTTGGATTATGATAATTTAACGTAAGCCTACCCTGTATTACTAGCCACTAAAAATAATGTAGCCAATTTCATTCACTTACATATTTCATGTTAGCTAATAAGAGTTGGCCTCATTCAATGAGCAGGAAGATTCTGATATAAGATGGGAGCTTGAATTTATAGAAGAACCATGGCTTCCAGGCCAATCACAACCCAGTTATTTAATAGAAAGATTTCAGTGCTGTTTGAAGAACATTCTTCAGAAAGATGCAAAACGCTCATAATCTTTTCCTTTGTTTTGCCTTCAGAATCTGAAAAAGAAGAGAAAGAAAAGGAAGAAAAGAAAGAAAAGGAAGAAAAACACTTGGAGGTGAAAGAGGTGCCACAGACAGTGGCTTCCTGCTTCTCAGGTACTTCTTCCTCTAAACAAGGGGTGGGGATCCTGTGGCCTAGAGACCACCTGTGTCCCTGTAGGTCCTTAAGTTTGGCCCTTTGAATCCAAACTTCATAGAAAAATGCCCTTAATAAAAGGATTTGTACTGTAAAACCTTGGATTCAGTCAAAAGGACTCACCCAAGGACCTAGAAAGCCAAATATGGCCTGTAAGTTCTTCAGTCCTGTTCTAAACTAAGACCAAACATTGTTCTCAGATTTGTGACCTTCCAAAGAAATTATGAAGTGAAACTATGATTCTGAACAGGCCTTCTGAACAGGAGTACTTTCAGACAAGCAGTGTGATACAATGGAAAAAACCCTGGGTCAAAGATCAGAAGACCTGGATTAAAATCAAGTCTTTTTTTCTAATTAGCTACGTCAATTCAAATTAGTGAATTAAAATGAAGGAGTTTGTGTTGGCCCACCTGTAAAATGGAACTAATAATATCCATATGACCTGTCTCCTAAGGATATTGGGACAGTCAAATGAGATAATGATTATGATATATTTTTGAAAGCTACAGAATATTATAAAAGTGTAAAGCATTGTTATTATATTTGTGCCCTAGTGTAGTATTTATATCACCAGGTAGAAGAAAATATTGTGTAAATTTCTACTGGGCAAATTTTTAAGAAACATCTTCTCACTTCATTTAATTGTTCTTATGAATATGAATATATTGCCTTTCAAAGAGACATTTCCCTAAGATGAAAACAGTTAAGGATATAGAATATAATAGAAATGCAAGGTCAAAGAATATTTCTTCTCAGAAACTTTTTGGGTGTTTTTTCTTGCAGTTTCCCTGACAGTCAAGGTTCCTGAGTTCCATAATGAGGTCAGGCTCTGTCCTCTAGATTTTTACCAGGAATTGAAGACAGCATTGGATGGAGAGGTACAATGTTGAAACAGGTGTAAACAACTGGAGGCAACAATCCTCCTCAAATATAGAGACTGAGGAAATTTAAGAGTTTGCTTGCTTTTTGTTTTTGCCTGGAAATAACTCTGGAATACATGGTAGATAAAGAAAGTTGTTCATATAGTCATTCTTAGGCCTCAGGTTTGTGAACTCTTTCTTTTTCCCCCCAGAATTTGTTTATTTTTAGTTTTCAACATTCATTTCCATAAGATTTTGATTTACAAATTCTCTCTGCAATCCCCACCCCAAGATGGCAAGCATACTGAATACCCCTTCCCCCTGTCTACCCTCTATTATGTATTCCCCCACCCAAACCCTCCCCTTACCCTTTTACCCCTTACTTTCTTGTATAGCAAGATGGATTTCTACACCCCATTGCCTGCATATCTTAATTCCCAGTTACATATAAAAACAATTTTTTTTAACAATTGCTTTTAAAACTTTGAGTTTCAGATTCTCTCCCTTCTTCCCTCATCACCCACGCCCAAAACTTTTTCATAGTAGTCATATTGTGAAAGACTAACTATATTTCTAAATAGAATAAATGCAGAGGGCAGGATAAGATGAAGGGAAATATAGTTACTCTTTCACAATATGACCGCTATGGAAACGTTTTGGGTAACTACATATGTACAACCTATATTGAATTGCTTGTCTCCCCAGTGGGGGTGGGTGAGGAGGGAAGAAGGGAGAGAATCTGGAACTTAAAAATTTAAAAACAAATGTTTAAACAAATTGCTTTTTACCTGCAACTGGGAAATAAGATATACAGGCACTGTGGTGTAGAAATTCATCTTGCTTTACTATAAAGTTCAGGGGAAGAGGATGAGGGAGGATATAAGAGAGAGCAGATTGGGGTAAGGAGTATTTAGCAGGCTCATTATCTTGGGGGCAGGAAAAGAGGAAAGACAGGGAGAAAATTTGTAACTAAAAATCTTGTGGAAATTAATGCTGGAAACAAAAAATAAATAAATAAAGTTTTAAAAAATGTTTGCTTCTGACTCTCTCTCAATCTGTCTTCCCTTCTCATCTTCCTCCATCTTTATCTTCTTCCCCTCTACTTTCCTGGAGCTTAAGATACCCAACTGAGTGTGTATGTTATTTCTTAAAGGAAGTCCATTGAGAGTAAAGTTGACTCATTCCCTTTCACCTCTCTGCCCTTCCCCTCCATTGTAACAGCTTTCTCTTCCCTCTTTTATGTGAGATAATTTACCCTATTCTATCTTTCCCTTTCATCTTCCCCCAATATATTCCTCTATCACTTCTTAATTTATTTTTTGGATATCCTCCCTTCATATTCAACTTGCCTGTGCCCTCTGTGTATGTACACATAGACACACACATATGCGCACATAAACACACCTATACATATGTGTGTGTATGTGTATTCCTTTCAACTATCCTAGTATTGAGAAAAGTCTCATGAGTTACAAAAAGTTTTCATGTAGGAATGGAAACAGTTCAACTTTAATAAATTCCTTATGATTTTCCTTTCCTGTTTACCTTTTCATGCTTCTCTTGATTCTTGTATTAGAAAGTCAAATTTTCTGTTCAGCTCTGGTCTTTTCATCAAGAATGCTTGAAAGTCCTTTATTTCATTTAATATCAATATTTTCCCCCGAAGTATTATACTCAGTTTTCCTGTGTAGGTGATTCTTGATTCTAATTCTAGCTTCTTTGAACTGCAGAATATCATATTCCAGGCCTTTCAATTCTTTAATGTAGAAGCAGCTAGATCTTGTGTTATACTGATTCTGTTCCCACAATATTCAAATTGTTTGTTCCTGACTGCTTGTAATATTTTCTCCTTGATCTGGGAACTCTGCAATTTGGCTATAATAATCCTAGGAGTTTTCTTTTTGGGATCTTTTTCAAGAAGCAATTGGTGAATTCTTTCAATTTCTATTTTATCCTCTGGTTCTAGAATATTAAGTCAGTGTTCCTTGATAAAGATTATTTTCTTTTTATCATGGCTTTCAGGTGGTCCAATAATTTTAAAATTATCTCTCCTGGCTCTGCTTTCCAGGTCAGTAGTTTTTTTCCCATGAGATATTTCACATTACCTTCTAATTTTTTATTCTTTTGTATATGTTTTGTAGTATCTTGATTTCTCATAAAGTCATTAGTATCCATATGTTATTTTCTTCAGTGAGCTTTTGAAGTTCCTTTTCCATCTGACCAATTATGATTTTTAAGGCATTCTTCCCCTCACCAGCTTTTTGGATCTCTTTTGCCATTTGAGTTAGTCTCTTTTTAAAGGTATTATTTTCTTCAGTATTTTTCTTGGTCTCCTTTAGCAAAGTGTTGATTCATTTTTCATGATTTTCTTGCATTACTCTCATTTCTCTTCCCAATTTTTCCTCTTTTTCTCTTATTTGATTTTTAAAATCCTACTCCTCCTGGCCTGGTACCATTTCATTATTGTTCTTGGAGGCTTTTGATGGAGGGGTTTTGACTTTGTTGTTCTTTTTCTGGTTCTGTTTTTTGATTATTTTTGTCACCAAAGTACAATTCTATAGTCTGATTTCTCTTCCTCTGTTTGATCATCTTGTCAGATAATTACTTGACTTTTGAACTCTTTGCCACTGTAGAACTCTGCCTCCAGAGTGGAGAGAGCTGTGTTCCAAATTTCTGTGATTTTGTGCAACTGTTGTCAGAGCCCCTTCTAGGCCCCTGCCTCAGAACTGTG
The DNA here is from genome assembly GCA_028646575.1 of Pseudocheirus occidentalis. Lineage (NCBI taxonomy): Eukaryota > Metazoa > Chordata > Mammalia > Diprotodontia > Pseudocheiridae > Pseudocheirus > Pseudocheirus occidentalis. Next base: position 112,557,248 of record CM053596.1, read on the forward strand.
AGGAGGACTGCCTCTCCACAACCTCAATGAGCTCTGCCATGCCAGTGCTCCTCACCCCAGGACCACTACCCAAGTCTATGACCCAGATCCAAGCAGGGCAAAGCAAGAGAATCCTGCCTCAGCCCAAGTGAAGAAATTCCTGCAGTTGCCCTTTGGTCAACTGCTTGGTTCCCCCACCATCTGTAGACCTGGAGCTCAGGAAGTGATAACTCTGCTGCTGCAGCCTCTCCTGCCTCCATGGCCCTGTGGGCTGGGGCCTGACTCTGATCTTCTCTTACCCAGGTTCAACAGAGTTTCCCCATTTACCTTTTTACTTTCTCTTTGGCATTAATGGGTTGAGAAGTCTGGAAACCACTATATCTTCCAGTGTTTCAGTTCCCTAAGGTCTGCTCTGGCCAGGTCTGTGCTGGCATAGCCCATGTGGGACTGCGCTCCATTCCCAGCCTGGTGTGATGAACCCTTCTTGTCAGACTGCCAGGTTGCCCTAAGCAGGTAATTTGTTTTTCTTTGTCATTTTGTGGGTTCTATAGCTAAAATTTGTTTAGAGTCATTTTTTTAGAGGTATTGGAGGTGATTGGAGCACAAGCTCAAGCAAGTTCCTGCTTTTACTCTGCCATCTTGGCTCCACTCCCCACACCCTTCCTGACCTCTTTCCTTAGGCAGAGAAAAATGTTTCCCATTATGAAGCCTCTTTGTGAGGTCCTAATTTCGATTCAACAAATATTTTTAAGAATCTACTATATGTTTGACAGTCTTGTAACTGGTATGAATACAATAAGTTAATTGAGGGATTTGAAAGAGGATGGAAGAGATCACAAATACAAACAAGTCCAATCAAGAGGAAGAAATGGTGTTCTCTAAAGCAACTAATATGGATGGATATGAAACTTTATTTACCGGCTCAAAAACCCTCTGTGGAATTTTATTGTCTCTAGTATGAGATATAAACTAATGAAAAAAAATAACCTCATAACCTGGCTTTAATCTATTTTTCCAGGCAGGTTGCATATAACCTTATCTCAAATGTTGAACATTCTGGTCAAATCAGTCTATTTGATGTCGGTTTTTTTTATAATTCCTGCCTGGGTGCCTTTGAAACCCTGTTACTTTGATTGTAGAGTTTTCCTTACTCATCTCTGTGTTTTGGAACCCCATGGTCCCTTCTTTAAACAAATTCAGATGAGAGTGAGATTCAAGTATTGCCACCTTCCCTCATTTTCCTCTCCATTTTAAGAACTCTTTCTTGTGAGTCTAATTTATATGAGATCATTTTCCATCTTTTCCCTTTCCTTTCTCCCTTCTCTCACTGTATACCCTTCCATTCTGATGGGTTTTTTTGTTAGATCACTCTGCCATAATAGACCTATGTTCCATATATATAGACTCCTTCAAAATATTGTAATAATGATAAAGTTCCTAGGAGTTACCTGTGCTCCACATAGGAATATAAACAATTTAACCTCATTGAGTCCCTTATGATTACTCTTTTATATTTACTGTTTATATTTAAGGCTTCTCTTTAGTGTTATATATTGGAATTTCAAATTTCTATTCAGTTTAGGTCTTTTCTTCAGTATTGCTTAAAAATTTTTCTGTTTCATTAATGTCCATTTCCCCTACACTCAATTTTGCTGGGTATTTTATTTCTGTTAGTAATCCCGACTCCTTTGCCTTCTGGATCATCATATTCCAAGGCTTCTTCTTGAAAGTAGTAGGAGCTAAATCTTATGTGATCCTGGCTGTGCTTCCTTGATATTTGACTGTTTTTCTTCTGGCTCTTTTCAGTGTTTTCTCCTTGATCTGGGAATTCTAGAATTTAGCTATAATATTCTTGGGAGTTTCCATTTTGGGATCTCTTACAGAAGGTTGTCAGTGAATTTTCTTAATTGCTAATTTACCCTCTAGTCCTATGAAATCTGGGGAATTTTCCTTTATAAGTTCTTAAAATATGATGTGTAAACTTTTTTTTAATGAGTTTGAGGTTGTCCAATAATTTTAAAATGATTTTTCCTTGATGTTTTCCAAGGCTAGTTCTTTGTTCTCATGAAATAGTTTACATTTTCTTTTTTCCATTTTTTGAATTTGTTTGCTTATTGATGTCTCATGAAGTCATTAGTTTCTACTTCCCTAGTTATAATTTTTAAAGGAATTGTTTTCTTCAATGAACTTTTTGTGCATTGTGTTTCATTTGGCCAATTCTGGTTTATAAGGTATTATTTTCTTTAGTAATTTTTTGTGCCTCTTTTATCAAGTTATTAATTGTCTTTTCATAATTTTCTTTTTTGCTCTTATTTCTTTACCCAATTTTTCCTCTACCACTCTCATTTGATTTTTGGTGATATCATTTAGTTCTTCCAGGAATTTTTTTGGGCTTGTGTTCAATTATTATTTTTTCTTTGTTGAGGCTTTTTTTTTTACTTCATTGACTCCTTCTGATGCTTCTGAGTTTGTTTCTTGATCTTTCCTCTCACCATACTAAATTTTGATGGTCAGGTTCTTTTTTTCCTCAGCTTCTTTCTTGACTTTGTACATTATGTTAATGTTTGACTCTGCTCTCCATGTGTGTCTGTGGGGAAAGACCCCTGTAACAAACTTCAGGCTTTTTTTGTACTGCTATTTGCAGAGCTATTTCTGGGGATTTAGAAGTGTTAAGTACTTCTAAGGATGGAGGATCTGGGAATAGATGTGGTCACTACTCTCTTAATCTGCATTCTGGTCCTTATCCAGTGTAATCCTAATGGAATCTGAAGATCTTCATGCCCATTTGTATTGGCAAGTAAGCAGGTACTTAGTACCTTGTTTCAATTTAACACCTCGTTTAAACTATTTAATTAACACAGAAGTAGTTAACACCTTGGGAAGAAGTTGCTGATATAACAGGAAGGGGTGGTATAGGAAGGAGCTTTACTGTATATGAGGAAAAGAACCAGGAGGACAGTCAGAATTTCTCTCATTGAGCACCTGGAGGCTGCAGCTTCTGCTCAGACCCTTCTGGCAATTTCTTCCAGGACTCTCCTTCTGGGAACTTTTGCCTAGAACTTCTAAGAACCAGGCTGAGAAGCTACCATGAGTGAGAGAAGCATCCCTGCTTGAGGGAGCCTGTTCTGTTTTGAAGGCTTGGTAATGTGAGTGTTCACTGTATTAACCACGTGTATCAACTTTGTGACCACTGTAATGATTTTGGCTTTCTTGTTCAGGGACTTGTCTTTCTTGTTCTGGGTTTCAATTTTCTGGTATTTGAATAAAGGCTTTGGTTCTGTCCTCCATGTGGAGAGTCTACTACATTTTGTGATTCACAACTATACCAGCATATTCATAACCACCATTGCATTATTGTTACATTTGATGGTGGGGATGGGATCGCAAAATGTCAGGCCTCTACTTGGAAGCTGAAGGGCTTTAGAGGGAGAAATGGCTATCACAGAATGGGAGGATTTGCCTTGTTCATCTCTAGTAAGAGAATGGGCCAAAAGCACAGGACCCAGTGAAAACTGGGAAACAAGGCTACAGAAGTAAGAACCCAGAGATTTGGAAAGATGTTTGCAAAGAATACCCATAGAACCAGGCAAAGAACTGGCAGGAGTATGCAGGAGTGGCTGGGTCTTGCTAACAAGTTATCATATTATGTGCAAAAATAGAGATAAGATGCTGGAGGGAAAAGCTCAGATGGCAAGGGAGATGGCTGGTTTGCCTGAGGATTCTTTTGTGCCACAGCATTCAGAAGAGCAAACTGGAGGGTCTCAGGTGGTAGGAACTACTATTCATGTAGCCAAAAATAAGTGAAAAACTAGCAGAAGGAATATGCATGCAGCTCTTTCATGGGCTGGGCAGAGATGCCCCAACAACTGCCAGGAAGATGTGTGTGAGGAGAATAGAAAAGGTTAAATGAGGAGTCTTCTAATGTAGAAGTTCTACCCATAGTAAGAAGAAGGGAAGAAAATCAACAGGGCCAAACAGGGTAATAACTGAGGATTTCACTCAACAGGAGGTTACTGATATATTGGGCTGATTCATCCAAAGAATAGGAGATTCTTTAGTGTCTTGGATGGTAAGAATCAGTGATGAAGGAGCTGGAAGAATAGCACTAGATAAGGTGTATTGCTTAAAATTCATAAGCATAAGTCAGAATCCTTTTATACACCAAGCTTTTAAGGGATTACCATACATAAGGAGGTAACAACAGAACTAATCTGTTAGCTTTAGCTGCAGAGGGATGCTTCAGGTAATATCCTGCTGACTATGCTATAATGTAATGCCATGAGTGAGCAGCTTTCCAGAACGCTACTGTGAAAAGCTTTTAAATTTCTGATTACACAGTCTAGTGAACACTATTCAAGAACGAATCAAAGGAAAACATTCACAGTAAATCAAGATACAATATTCACAACATTACATCTTATCACAGAAAATCACAGTACAGTGTTCACAACAGCTTATAATTAAAATGTCCACATAGTTTTCACCAAAGTGGTCACAGTATTTAGAAAAAAGAACAAAAGAACAATCATCTGCCTCAGCCTGGTTCTCAGCCTGGGAGCTGTCTACCTCTGAATCTAGGTGACTGTTTGATGGATTCAGGTAGAAGCTGGGATCCAGGGAATCTGAGAAACCACCCCGAGTCAAGATGAAGAAAAGATCTCTCCTTGGGTATTGATTGCTGTGATGATAAAATGGCTTACTAGTGACCTATGGGTGGGGGATTTATGTATTTTCTAAGGAATGTATTTAGTGATTAGTGCTGCTTAGTAACTGATTGCTAAATAAGTGACTGATTAAGTTAACGTAGTTGCCCCATGAGTGGAAGATTGACTTGTATTCTGAGGTGATTGAATGACTAAGTAAGGAGGCAAACTTCCTTAGGGATACCAGATGATTGTTCTTTTGTTCTTTGTTCTAAATACTGTGTAGTCCACTTTGTTGAAAACTATGTGGCCTTTTTAGTGAGAAGCTGTTGTGAACACTATATTGTGATTTTTCTGTGATAAGATATAATGCTGTGAATCCTGTATCTTGATTTGTTGTGAATGTTTTCTTTTGATTTGTTGTGAATGATTTCCATTGATTAGCTGGAAGAAAGTGACTACATATGTGTACCTATCATCATAATTTATTTCAGCCTACCTTTTTTGTGAAGGTAATGCTGAGAATTGATGACCAAAAACCTAGTGTTGACTACTTTACTAGCTAGAGTGAGAATATGCAAGAAAGGAGAAAAGGAGGTATTTTCTCAAATATATTGTGACTCATCTGTTGGTAATTTTTGTACAGCATATATTAAATTGTAGTAGATTAAAAAAAGAGCCCCTTGTCCCTTAGGAGTGCAATCAATACTCCTTCTCAGACCCTGCTCCCTGGGACAAGAAATGATACTATTCCTCATAGTCCCTGAACCCTTGTGACCAAAAGTGATATTGGTCTTCTGGACTCCAGTTCTCTCTTGACCAAAACTGCTTCTCTCCTCCCTTCAATTATGACCCCAAAGTGGGTATAGGCAATGGAGTTTCCCAAAAGAATCTGTTTCCAGTGCTAATACATGGTTCCCCTGTAATCCTTTTCTGATCAGTTGCCAGGTTCCCTTACCATCTCTGGTTTTAGAGCTCCAAAGCTACTACTGCTTCTGTCACCACCACCTAGTTACCTAGTCTTATACCTGGTGTTTCATCCATGTACACTCTAGGCCAGTCTCTACCCCTTTGTCATAGACCTTTCTTTCCAACCTCCTACATGGTCTGGGGCTGGAAGAATGTCTTACTCTGACCTATTGTTGGCCCCAACATTCCAGAATTTGATTTAAAGTATAATTTTAAAGCTGTTTGGAGGGGAATGTTGGGAGAGTTTAGTTTAGCTTTCTCTATTCTGCTGTCATGGCTCTCATTTCTTTTCCCAAGAATTCTTGTTTTGTTTTGTTTTCCTTTTTTAGTGCTTGCAATTTGGAGTGATGGAGGATAGTTTTTGTCATTATCCTCCTGCTCTGTACTTTGTGTTTACCTAAATAGGGTTTCTGCTACCTTGAACTAATCCAGATGGGGCCTCTTTTACCCAAATCATAAACCTTTCTCTCTTCCCTGGAACTGTGTCCCAGAAATAGGAAATGGGTAAAGGAGCTGCCAAATGGCACTTGGTCCTGGCCCAGTGTTACCACAGGGGTCCCCTGTAATATGTTTCTCATCAGGAGTTTAGTTATCTTACCACTCTTGGTATAATTACTGCTTCTGCTGTTGCTGACACCTCCAGGCCCTATAGCAGATATATCTTCTGTCTCATGGGATCTGGTCTGACTGCCATCCCACTATCTATAGACAGACCTCTCTTGTAGTCCTTCTAAGCTATTCTGGGCTGGAAAAAAATGAGATAGTTATTGTTTTCTTTTTTTTTCTTTTTGTTATTTCACTCAGAGTTTCATTTGAAGCATTTAAAAAATGTTTAGAAAGTTGGTTGGGAAATAGTTTAGCAGAAATACTAAATTCCTTTGTCCATCTTGGCTTCACCACTCCCTTCCCCAGAACAAACTTAATTCTTTTATGCCAAAAGTTTGTTCTACTACTATATCAGAAGAATATTGTTGAAAAAAAATTATCAAAATGTTAGCATAAAAATTGATGCTGCTTCTCATTTTATTCCTTAGAATTAATAAAATATAATTAAACAAGAGAGACAGGCTTAGAGGAAAAGATGCAGAAAATAGACAGAGTAGTTAAATGGGGAGTATCAAAACATAGTTACTAATAGTTCAATTTCCATGTGGAAAGAGGTCTCCAGTGAAGAGCTCTGGGGATATGTGCTTGGACTTGGAATATTTAACATCTGATACATTGTTATATATCAAGGATTCTTTTTAAATGTCTTTGCATTATTTTACACAGACTTTTAGTTTACAATTTAGTTATTGGAATGTGTGCATCTCCTAGAAGAATATAGGATCTTGGAAGATGATAATCGTCATTTTGTATATTTTGATCTAGTCTAACTCTTTTTGGGCCTTAATAAATGTCAGCTGAATTAAAATAAGAAGGTTGAAACCTTGCTTGTCTCAGGTGTTCTTTATTGTGATTGAGTATAAAGACAGCACATTCTTTGCACTTAGCAAATTATAAGTCCTTCACTCTCAATTTCTGAAAGTAACTAGTGATGATGTTGGGACCAGTGATGCTCAAGAGTGGTAGCCTCCATACCTGGTTAATCATTACACAGGCATTGTTTACTCAGGGGAGAGAATATACACATAATTTTATGTTCTGGTAAGAGAAGGCTTTCAAAATGGCCTAAAGTTATCTAAAATTGCCTAAAGTTATGGATTATGAAAGTGATGAAACACAAATTTGCTGCAAGAAATAATGAGGTTGGTAGGTTGAGAAAAACCTAGGAGGAATTATATGATCTTTTGTAAAGTCAAGTGAGTAGAACCAGAAGAACAATGTACACAGTAACAGCAATATTGTCAAAATAATATATTGTGAAATACTGCCTACAACTACAAAGGATTCAGGATATAAAATGTTATATAAATAAGGTGTTGTAGAGAAGGACCAGGCCTTTACATTCGCCCTCACCAGTTGAATGATGGTGTTCTCAATCTCATCTGGGTGAATACAAATACTCAGGAGAGAGATCATTAGGTTATGAGTATAAGGGATTACTTTTTTTAATAATTAATTTTTCTTGAATAGTTATGGTGTAATTTTATTTTATTTTGCTGTTTTGGAGGGCAACTGGGGCTAAGTGACTTGCCCAAAGTCACACAGCTAGTAAGTGTGTCAAGTGTCTGGAGCCAGATTTGAGCTCAGGTCCTCCTGACTCCAGGGCTGGTGCTCTACCCACTGTTGCCACCTAGCCACCCCTAAGGGATTGCTTCTTTAAAAATATGGAATTTAAGAATAGTGGTCCCCAAAATAAAAATGGAATAGTGGTCTCAAGCAAACAGAAACAGAAACCACTAAACTATATGCAAGGACTTAGTTTTAAAATTTTAAATTTGAGTATTCAGTTTATTTACTAAATATTTTGCAGTTCCATTTTAATCTGGTTTGGGCTGTACTCTCTAATACTATGAACCACACTATTTTTGACACCTTTGATTAAGGAGATTCATAAACAATGTGTGTAATTTTAAAGAGTGGAAGAGGTTGGGGCTGAGGAGTTTTTGAAATAGGGGAAATTGTATGAAAAAGGTGACTGGAAGGTCCCAAACAGGTTGAAGGAGAAACAACGAATGCTATGAATGATAAAGATGATTTAGCTAGCATTTATGTAGTGTTTTAGGGTTTTCAAAGTGCTTTTAACATATTATCTAATTTTGTCCTCCCAGCTCTTTGAGATAGGAGTCAGCAGTATCCCCATTTTATAGATGAGGAATCTAAGACAAGCAGAGAGGATGATTTGTCTAGGCATATACAGCTAGTGATTGGTCTGTGACAATATTTGGACTTGGGTCTTCTAGACTGCAGGTCTCACTTTATAACCTCTTTGCTATCGAGCTACCTCTTTTGAAGCATTGCTAATATCTAGTAAAATTGAAATGTCTTCACTTCTACCCATAGCATTGCTAAGTCAAGCCTAGGTCAATAAGTCACATGAAGATCAGTGGTGTTAATTCTTCCTAGGATTTAAGGTAGCAGCTCTGTTTAGATTCAAGAGACAAACAGGAAGAAATGAAGCCAGCTCATCCTATATCCATTCCTACAGATATATCCTATAAGGGAAAAGGGTGAATGGAAACGTCAGGCTCTCATCATCTGTAACATTATATTTGGTCACTTTCCTAAACAAAATGGGGCTAAACATGATGTTTTGGGAATGACTAAACTACTTGAGGACCTGGGGTATAATGTGGATGTTAAAGAAGACCTTACAGCTCAGGTAAGGAACAAAGCCCACCATCCACTTTGCTCTTTCTGAGAGACATAGAAATACGAATTGGTATATGATAACTGGCCAATCTCTCGGTTACAGAGATCCTGGTTAGTGTACTTCAGTGTGTTTTTAAAAGGGCCTAACCCAGATCTGAGCCTCATGGTTCTCTTAGATAATTTGAACTTGAAGAATCACTGATTTATGACCCTGCTAATTACAGCATCCATGGAAAATACTATTTCTTGTCCTGGTATATCTCTTGACATCTTCCAAAAGCCCCCATTACATTTGCTTCTTGTATTCTGGTTCCACTTTCTTGTGTGTTTTCCTGTCTCCTTACCACAATTCCAGTTCTGCAGTCTATCTAATCAATTCATATGACTTCTTTTCTCAGCACTTGTTCCTCATTTTTAGCTTACATTTCCTATCACAGTCATTCCATAGTTACAAGCCTTTGTTTCAGGTATTTATATGCCTTTTCTGTTACTTTCCATATTGTTTTCATTTCTAAATACATCTCTAATCCCTAGACTAGCCAAAGAGTCATTGCCTATGATAACATTAACAGCAAAATTTTTCAAAAGAGAGAGAGAGGGAGAGGAAGAAAGAGTAGTTCAGCAAAACTAATCAATACATAAAGTGAGATTGAAACCGTTTACAATTTTTGTAACTGTCACCCAAATCTGCAAAGAAGAAAAATGTATATCATCTCATCTTTTCTTTGGCTTTAGGCTTAGTCATTATATTTGTGCAATATTTCATTTCACTTTTTGTGATATTCTTTCAGTTTACAACGTTTTAAAATGGCATATTTTATTAGTTTCTATTGTTTATTTCCCTTTGCATCAATTTATGTGTGTTTCTATACCTTTTTGGTATTTTTGTATTCCTTATTTCTTTTTTTTTTTGGAGGGCGGTTGGGGTTAAGTGACTTGCCCAAGGTCACATGGCTAGTTTTTTGTGTTAAGTGTCTGAGGCCGGATTTGAACTCAGATACTCCTGACTCCAGGGCCGGTGCTCTATTCACTGTGCCGCCTAGCCACCCCTATTCCTTATTTCTTACAACACAACATTTATGAAACAACTTTGTCCATTCCTTAATCATTGCCCACCTGCTTTTTATTCCAGGTCTTTAGTAAAAAAAAATGTTGCTGTAAATATTTCTGCAGATTTATTTACTGTTCTTTCTATATTCGACCTCTATGTGTAACTGTAACTATGTGTGTGTATGTGTGCATGTGTGTGTGTGTGTGTGTCTATGTAGCTATTTATATAAAATGATATATAACTATAGGGATCTCTGGGACAAGGTTCCTGGACCTTTTTTACAGTTTCTTAAAGTAATAGATTAGTTTTTCAAAAACTTGAGATTGTTTCTCGAAGACTTAAACCAGTTCAGAACTTTACAAAGAATATATCAATTTTCCTGTCTATTTTCAGCTCCTGCAGCATTGGTTATCTTATCTTGGGCAATATTCTAGGTATGAAGTAAGACATCTGAGTGTCTTTCATTTGTATTTCTTTTATTACTGGTGATGTGGAGAAATCTTTTATAAGCTGGTCAATAATTCCTAATTTTATTGATAATTATTCATCTCTGTTCTTGACTTATTCAGCTGGGAATGACCTCTATATTTGTGATATATTCATATACTCACTTATATTCTATCCATTCTTTTATTTCATATTGTTATATTTTATATCCATTGTACATCTGTTTGTAGTTATACAAAGGCTAGAGCACTGTGCTTGGAATCATGAAGACTTATCTTCATGAGTACAAATCCAACCTCAAATATTTATTAGCTGAGTGACCCTTGGTAAGTGATTTAACCCTGTTCCTCATCTATTAATTGAACTAAAAATGGAAATGGTAAATTATTCCAGTGTCTTGGCCAAGAAAAATCCAAACAGGACCATGAAGAATCAGACCCAACCAAAATGATTGAACAACAGTAACAACAATAATATATAAGTGAATGTATAGAGTAGCACAAATATAGAAGCCATGTATTTGTAATACACATACCTGTATATATGTAGTACACAGACTTACAGGCATACAGACTCACAGACACACATACATATGAATGATTGATATCACATCCATATTAGAGATACTTAATACAAATATCATCCACCAAGTAATATCTTCACTTCTTATTCTAGCAACATTGATTTTGTTTATGCAAATTTATGGAAGCTCTAAACATATCCTTGAAGCCTGGATTACTGGTAAAATATTTCATAAGGGTAGAAGCAGAATGGTCTTCCCACATGGCTTCAGCAGCATTTATCTATGTTCGGTTCTATCGATGTGGAAATGCTGCACTTGAATTTCCATTTTTTCTCTTCTTCCTTATATCCAGTCTGTTTCCAAGTCCTATTGATTCAACCTTTGAAACATCTCTCAGATTTTCTCTCCTCTGACAGTGTCATCCTCCTGCTGTAGACCTTTATCACTTCATGCCTGGAATATTGAATAGTCTGCTGGCTGTTGCATCTCCCTGCCTCAAGTCTCTCCCCGCTTGGTACATCCTTTGCAAAGCTATCAAAGTGATCTTTCTGAAGCATAGGTTTAACCATATTTCCCCTTCCCCCCACCCCATTCAGTAAAATACAATGGTTTCCTATTATCCAAATATCAAAGATAAAATCCTTTTTCTTTTTTTACTTTAAAAGTCCTCCATAACCTGACCCCTTCCTGAAATTATAGTTTTCTTGCCTCTTACCTTTCCACACCCCACCCCATATACTCTAGAATCCAGTGATACTGGTCTCCTTGATGTTTGTTGCACAAGATACTCTCTCTCCCAAATCCAAGAATTTTAACTTTTTGACTCTGATTCTTGGAACGATCTCTGTCTTCATCATCAACTCCTGGCTTCCCTGGTTTCCTTTAAGTTTCATCTAAAGTGCTGCCCTCTACAAGACTTTCCTGATCACTCTTAATGTTAGTGCCTTCCTTTTGTCCAATCATCTCTTATTTATCTTGTATATATCTCTTTTGTCATAGTAGTTTATACGTTGTACTGACTCCTCCATTAGATTATGAGTGTCTCAGGAACAGGGACTGTATTTTGTCCTTCGTCATATTACACACAATTAGTATAATACATGGTACACTGCAAGTACTTAATACATGCTGATTTATTGATTAACTGGAAAGAAAAACAAAAAAAGTATATGTGTTTATAACTGCTTAAAATCTAAAATACAACCTTTTCACTTTCTGAAAACCATACTTGGAATTTTCTTTAGTGAATACATTCCCTTATTTACCGAAGTCATACTCACTCCTACATTTATAAGAAAAAAAGACAAACTATACATTTCTTGGGGCAGCAATTCATGTCCTATAGAAGCAGTGTCATAAGGTAGTGGTCGCTGTATTTCTCAAATTAAAAAGGAAAGCTCTATTCATTTTTCATCCTTATGAAGCAAAACATCGTGTTTTGCTATGTTCTTTATTTCCTCTATAACTCTAAGTATTAATTACCCACTAGCATATCTTTAGGTATGGAATGCTGTCCTAGAAATGAAACAATCTCTCAGAAAAACACATCTCTCAATTTACAAACTCTTCACTGACTAACCTCCTCATCCCCAGGAGGTTCTTGTCTCCCTCTGCAGAAACATACCTCTTCTGTCAGAATGCTCTTCAGTGATACTCGTTGCCCTATTTTGGGCAGCCCTATGTCTCTTATTCTATGAAATTAACTGCAATTAATTTGTACCTGGAACAGTATTTATTTTGAGATTTAAGGATCACTGAATTTGCAGAAGAAACTATTCTGCCATTTTGCTGGCTTCTTCTAATTATTAACTTGTGTGTGTCTCTCAGGAAATGGAGACAGAGTTGAAGGCATTTGCTGACAGCCCAGAGCACTGATTGTCTGACAGCACATTTTTGGTCTTCATGTCACATGGCATCTGGGATGGTATCTGTGGGACAAAGCATAGAAATCAAAAGCCAGATGTGATGGCTACTAATAGCATCTTCCAAACTTTCAATAACCATAATTGCCCCAGTCTGAGGGGTAAACCCAAGGTTGTCATCATCCAGGCATGCCGAGGAGGTAAGTGGTTGGCTATAAATTGATCTAAATATATTCAGTCCTTGACAGTAGCCTGTAGTGTAGTTATAGCTTATACTTTCTACAGGATAGGGGTGGGAGACAAGGGGAGAAGTCTATGCTTATAGACAGTCCTGTCCTACTCCTTAGAGAAAGAATAAAAACATCCCTAAGCTGTGTATACTATGCTTAATAATTATATTCGGATGGCCTGAAATCATAGAAATTCTTGCATACTTCTAGAAAGATGCTCAGCACAGATTCATCCAAATTAAGTCTGAAACTTTGTTTTCCCCTATCTTCTAGTTTGGGAATACTCTCCATTTATTCTCTCTTGGGTAGAGCTGGATATTTGTCATGCTAGAAGAAGGATGGTAGTAGATTAGTAGATGAGTGGAAGTGGCGTGTGTGTGTGTGTGTGTGTGTGTGTGTGTGTGTGTGTGTGTAAATGTTACTGATGAATACTTTGAAGCAGAATGTCCTGCTTGGGTTAATGACTGTAACAGCTGTGTGCGATAAATGATTGACAACTCATTTTGTCTCCAGAGGGCATTGGCATGATTTGGGTGAAAAATGAAGAAGGATATTCTGCAGGCCATGGCCACTCCTTGCATCCACACAGAGAACTGAACATTTCAAGTGATTCTATTCGACTGGAGCATGTGGAAAGAGACTTCATTGCTTTTTGTTCTACAACTCTACGTAAGTGGTTTCTTAGAGAGGAACTTAAATATCCTTCAGCAGTATACAGACACTGGTTTGGCATAGTTTCAAATGTACTTGGCTTGTGGCACCATTGAATGTGTGGTGGATTAAAATCTAAAGATGTTTTTACAGTTTTTCAGTTGTGTCTCACACTTTGGGATCCCATTTGGGGTTTTTGTTGCAATGATAATGGAATGCTTTGCTTTTTCATTCTCAAGCTCATTTTACAGACAAGAAAACTGAGGCAAACAGGGTTCATTGACTTGCCCAGGATCATAGAGCTAGTAAGTGTATGAGGCCAGATTTGAATTCCAGAAGAGGAGTCTTCCTGACTCCAGTACTGGCACTCTATCCACTGAGCTAGAGCTGCCCTAAAATCCAGAGACCTAAATTAAAATTCCAATTCCACCAATTACTATCTGTTAGATTTTTAAAGTCACTTTATTATCTCTTGGCATGATTCTTTATGTATAAAAAGGAAGGTCTTGAACTGGATGAACCCTGAAGTCTCTTCCATATTTAAATCAGGGATCCTATAATCCATGTCTCAGGAGGACTGGGAGTTTCCAGATAATAGAGTGGATTTGAATCTAATTTCCTTCTAGTCAAGTCATTATGCTAAGTGTTAAAGGGAATTCTGAAACCAAATGAGCCAGAAATGAGGTTTGAAAATCAAGATTTTCTAAATACTACTGTAATAGTTAATATCACAGTATCACTTACTGAATTGAGTGCCATAGATTGTGCGATATCAGTAAAATCCAGCCAATCAGGTATGAGTATTATATACTTCCCATGTGGCAGCATTTTTGACCAGTTATTAGTAGCCATCATTTTCAAAAGAGAATGGGAGTAATTTTTTTTGCTTTTTTTTTTTGGAGGGCAGTTGGGGGTTAAGTGACTTGCCCAAGGTCACACGGCTAGTTTTTGTGTTAAGTGTCTAAGGCCGGATTTGAACTCAGGTCCTCCTGACTCCAGGGCTGGTGCTCTATTCACTGCACCACCTAGCTGCCCCAGAATGGGAGTAATTTTCACAAGTCTCCATTTTAATCTAATTTTCTGGGAGGCGCATTAGTAGAGAAGTAAGCAACTTTCATGATGGTAGACTAGCACTAGGAGAAGTTAGAGAATACTTTTGGAGAATACTGTTGGGAATAAAATTTCTATTTGAATATTTTAAAAATTTCTCCATTAGGTTAATTAATTCTTAGTCTGATGTAAACTATCTTTTTTTTACTCTTGCGTAGCATTGTTCTAGAGACTTTGGAGATTAGAAAGGAATAGAAGAGCAGGAAACAACCTAACCTACTTTGTAATTGTTAAAAGTAGTGATGAGAATAAGTTCTATACAATGGAAAGACTTGTAGGTTTCAGATCAGATGATCTGGCTTTGAATCCCAGTGCTGCTACTTAACCTTTCTGTGGGGATGTATCAACAATGCAGTATTCACAATGCCTATAGTAACTATAAATATGCTGATATGGGTATTAATCACAAAATGTAACAGGCTCTCTACATGGAGAATATAGTTAGAGCATTTATTCAAATACCAGAAAACTGAGTCCCAAAACCAGGAAGTCAAAGCCATCACACTAGTTATGAAGTTGGCACATGTAGTTAATGTAGTAAACACCCACGTTCTTAAGCCTTCAAAAAAGGACAGACTACCTCAGGCAAATATCCTCCTCTCCTCACTCACAGCAACTGTTCAGTGTCCACTCAGCTTGCTCACAACAGCTCTGGGCCCCCACAGTTCCTGTCCCTGGCAGTCGTAAGCAGGAGTCCTTAGCAGAAATTCTGGCTGGCTCAAAAAAAATTAAAAAGAGTTTGCACCACAGCCACTGGACCAGTTTCCTCTTGCCTTACCCCTTCCTGCTACATCAGCAAGTTCAAAGGGCGTGGAAGATCTTCAGATTGTGTGACCATTACATTAGGCCCCAAGATCATTCATGTCCCTTACTTGGCAAAAATAATAAATATAACACACAATAAACACAGAAAATAATATTTTAGGATGGGGCTTGAGCACAAGCTCCCCATAATCCCCCCGGACAAATGGGGTTCCAAAATCTTAGGATAAGTGGTGAAAGTCTCTTCTTCCATGTCTACTTGCTGCTGAAATTGGATGTAGAGCTGTCCCTGTCCCAAGGGATCCCATTTGAGAAGTCAGTTCTTTAGTCAGCATTTGGAATGTGCTTGATGCCAGGTCCATGGGTGTCATGTCACAGTTGTGGATGGGGGTGACATCTAACTTAAGCTATAAGGCATCTACAGGTGGAGGATACCAAGCCTGTGGAAACAAATATAGACAAAAAGCCAAGAAGAAGTAAGGAGACAATAACCAGAAACAAGGTAGATATAGGATCAGCCATGCTACTAGAGTCCATGGGCCCAGTATTGTAGCCTCACTCACAGTAGAAAATATGAGTTAAGGGTACAATTTTGTAATCATTTTCTCTAGAATAAACAATAGTTAGAGTGTTATCCCTTGCACGTACTATAATCTCTGCAGCCTTTGGAACATCACCTGGCTTGTGTTTTATCCATACTTTAGCTCCCAATTTTATTCTATCAGTAGAACCAAATTCTTTAGTTTCTCTGATAGTTATTTTGGCAGGAAGATCAGTTTTTATAAGTGGTATTGTTTTACAAGGAACGATAATCACTTGAACTATCCTATCATTTTTATGAATCTGTATGGGCCCTTCACCAAAATTATGGAATGTCGCAACAATTTCTCCTTGATAATTAGAACCTATTACTCTGGGGGCGGATAGGTAGAGCAGTGAGTATAGTGCTGGCCATGTAGTCAGGATGATCTGAGTTCCTGTCTGGCCTCAAGCACTTAACACAAAAAACTAGCTGTGTGACCTTGGGCAAGTCACTTAACTCCAATTGCCCTCAAAAAAAAAAAAAGAAAAAGTTGGTACTCCAGCCAATACATGTATTCCTTGAGCTGTTAATCCTGATTTGAGTAAAAGTTGTCCAAAGTGATTTTTAGGGATTCTTATGCATATTCCAGTGGAGATTTTTCTTATTTCTTTTCTGTCCAACCAAAAGTCCTCTAAACAATGTGAATCATACCCCACAAAACCAGGTGTTCCTGGGTATGGTGCTGGGACATCTGTCGTCAAAGTCCAATACTCAATATTTGGGATCTTAGGTGTTTGCTGTTTTCTAATTTGCAGATCTGGGGTCAGCATTCTGGCTAGAGGTATACTTCCCCGCAATGGCCTATTATTCAAATCATGTAAAGTCATAAACAAAGTATCCTTCCAATGATGAAAGGAATTATTAGAACTTAACTTCTTTAACTGTTCTTTCAATAATCCATTCATTCTTTCAATTAACCCAGATGCTTGTGGATAATAGGGAATGTGATGTATCCATTCTATATTGTTTAGTTTACAATACCTCTTCATTTTATTTCCTTTGAAATGTGACCCATTATCACTTTGAATGTGCTTTGGGGTTCTGTAATACAGACTTAAGAGATCTAGAGTTTTACACGTGTTTTTCTGGGTTGCATTCTTATAAGGACAAGCCACTAGTGCACCTGAATAGTTGTCAACACAAGGACATACAAATCTACATCCTTTATCTTATGGTAGTGGACCAATATAATCTATTTGCCACATTCGGGCTGGGACATTTCCTCTTGCTATTTCTCCAGTCACTACCTGAGGAAGAGTTTGCTCCTTTTCCAGTTGACATATATGACATTCTTCTGCTATCTGTTTTAACAGTGAATGAGGGATACCAATACCTTGATCTTGTGCCTACCATTGTGTGGCCTGGACCTCCAAACGGCCAGCCATTTGGTGCACCCTCTTTGCTAATACAATATCATTAGTAGTTGTCAAAGTAGGTACAATATGTTTGGTAGCAATCTTTGCCAGTTTATCAGCATGAGCATTGTACTCATGTTCTGATGTGGTAAGGGCCATGCAAGCATCTACATGAAAAACTGACAAGTCAGTGACCAAAGACATGTTCTAGGTATCTTCCCATAAATATTTGCCCCAGACTTGTTTGCCATGAATTTCCCAATTTTGATTTTTCCACATGTGTATTCATGTAGCTAACCTATTAGCTAACACCCATAAATCAGTGAATATATGACACTGTCCTTCTTCTTCTATTTTGATGACTTGATGTACTGCCATAAGTTCAGGATATTGATTACTTCCACCTATCCCAGTACTTTCCAAAGTCCTTCTAGTACATGGGTTGTAGGCTACTGCTTTCCAGTCTTTTTAGCCCAAATATTTCACTGCTCATCAGTAAACCATGCGCGTCTCCTTTGTTCTTCAGTTAATTCATCATATCCCTCATTCTGTTTAATACAGGACTGTACCAACCATTGTTTTGGCTCATGGGGTGTGTCATTCCCCTCAGTTTCTTTTTCACTACATATTCATATAGAGCAAAGACTCCTCTCTTGCCTGCTTTCACTCTATTTTTAATATATGACTTCCATTTGTTTATACTAGCCTCTTGGACGTGTCCAGTTCTGTCAGAAATTCGGTTACTCATTACTGAGATCATAATTGGGATTCCAGGTCTTAATATCACTTGATGGCCTAGAATCAGTTGTTCAGTCTCCACCAAAGCCCAATATGCAGCTAACAACTGCTTTTCAAAAGCTATTTATTGGATTCCAGATGAAGAGAATTTCCTACACCAAAATCCAAAGGATACATATTGACTCTCTTGTTTTTGCCATAAACTCTAGTTTGCATAGTCATGCTGTACAGTCATTTGTAATTCAACCAGACCATTTTGCATTGGCCATAAATCTAGGGCCAATTGTAGGGCAGCCTTGGCTTCTTCAAAAGCTTTACTCTGCTCAAGTCCCCAATTAAATTCATATTTCTTCCAAATGATTTTATATAAAGGTTTCAACATCTGTCCCAAATGTGGAATGTGGTGCCTCCAGTATCCAAACAATCCTATGAACTTTTGGGCCTCCTTCTTATTGGTAGGGGTGGGAAAATCCTTAATCTTTTGTTGGGCTTGTGGAAACATCTCTCATAGCCCCTTGTTCCATTGTATACCCCAAAATTTTACATTTTGAGCTGATCCTTGAACCCTTGCAGGGTTAATTTCCCACCCTTTATTTTTCATATGCTCAATTAGAAGGGTCACTTAGATATGCTGTTCACCAGGCAGCTTTAATTCATCTGACTGTTCAGCCACAACCCTGTGACAAATAGTGGGTCTATGCAGCTATCCTTGTGGCAAGCTGGTGAAAGTATATTGTCTACCCTGCCAAAGTGAAAGCAAACTCATCCCATTCCACAATATGCATTGCCAGTGTCCTCATTAATTCACTCTCTGATTGCAGAACAGTCCCAGAAACCCTGAAAACATCAGCAAGACCCTCTTCCAAGATTTTTGTAAACATTCAACAAGAAAATCCTCCTTCAGGGCTTCTGAACCAACAGCAAGGCTCTAGAACCTCTGCAACAGCAGAACTGTCCTTCACCAGCAGATGAATGTGGCAAAACAACATCAAAAGGGACAGGAAAAATATTGGCATCACAGCCATGCCTCCTCTGTTCCTGGTAGCTCCAGATGGCAGTTCTCAAAAGTCCTGGGCAGCTCCAGCTGGCCCTCAGCACCCTTTCTCTCAGCAGCTCTGGCCCCTGGCAATTCTCCCCTCTCTCTTTCTCTATGATACTGCTCCCCAAAAGTCCTTCTGGCCTCCTCTACTTGGGCCTTCTCTCTGCTTGATTCTTCTCTCTGCTTGAGCTACTCTCTAAATCCACAGCACCAGCTCCTCCCAGTTCAGTCCTCTCTCTTCATGCCAGCAATTCTATCTCTCAAGTAGGATTCACAAGCTCTGGCTTTTAACACTCAACCCAAAAACCAAGCCAATACAGGGGGAACTTTAAATTCCATTATAGGGGATCAATGACTGTTAAATGCCACCTGGCTGAAAATAAATGTGCTTGTGAAAAGGAAGATGAAACTTCCTTTACCAAAGCCAGTCAGTAATTTCTCTGTACTTTATAGTCTTAGAGATCTGAGATGTTAAGTGACTTAGGTTCTGTCACATAGCCATTATGTTTCCGAATCCTAACTGAACCCAGATCTTGATTTCAAGACCAGCTTGTTTTCTCCTTTAAACCTTACTGACTTCTTCCTAGGATAATCATGTGAAATAATTTGGAACATTTTAAAAATAATATAATTTGGACTTCAAATCATATTAATTGAAATAAAAATTGTAGATATGAAATGCACATAGATATGTATATATAAGTATATATATGTAGCTGTACATATGTACAAAAGTATTCATATGCATATGTGCATACATACATATACTCATATATTATACGTAGAATGTAGTCCATATATATGATAGATAATAATATGCACAGTATACATATGCCTTAGTATACGCATTTGTGCATGTGTATAAACATATATATTATTTTTATTATATATAATCTATATATCGTATCTATAATCTGTAAGGTATTTATCTATATATGAATATATGCAGTATAGGGAATACATATGTATATATACCCAAATAGTGTTGAAAGTTTATACAAGTGTATATATTTGTGTATATATATATATATATACATGTATATGTGTGTATGTGTATATGATATCTATGTAAATACATCTACCATGCTTTTCAGGTTTGAGGATGCTGTTCCATGTCTCTATTACTTCATCAATTGTCACCCATTTTTTGACCACTTTGTAAATTTAGTCTGTGAAGCTTGATTTCTCCAAAGTAAAGCCTCCTGAAAAGGGTTAATGATTTTTGTATTATTGAAACACAGCTTGCTCCCTTACAGAATAACATCTGTATTTGGCCATGCTTAGCAACACAACCTAAACTATGCCCTCTTGCAAACTTTTGCAAAACTTCCCCCTTGCAAACTCCTGCCTTTTCTTGTCCTTTGCTCTTTGTTGCTAAGGAAGATTCACACGGATAGACTATACCCCTTGAAGCCCAGCCAGTGAGATACAGAAAGAGGGGTTAAAGGGTGGGGGATTCATGCTAGTGTATAAAAGGTCCTTGCTTTTTGGAATCAATTTGTACTTCCTTGGCCAACAATATTAGAGCATAAAGGGGGACATGCTTTCTCATGAAAAGACCATAAATTCATTTCTGCTTTCAAGTACAGAAATCTTTGTATTGAATTTTGGTAGAGATCTCTGTCGCACACAAGTCCATAACAACTAACCAAGGCAGAACTTTGAAGGAATAATCGAATGTATTGGTATTGAGACTGGACATATGATTTCTTTGATGGAGGGTACTCCTGGAGGAGGGCGACCCCCTCTACCTAAAGAGATAAGTAACTTCTCTGAAATCTGGGTGCCTAGATGAACACTCAGAGGTTAAGTGACTTGCCTAGGATCACTCAGAAGTTAGATGAGAATCTAGATTTTCTTGGCTTCAAAGTCAGTTTCTCTCCCTCTCCCTCTCCCTTTCTCTGTCTCTCCCTCTCTCCTACTCTGCCTCTCTCCCTCTCTCTCCCCTTTCTCCTTCTCTCCCCCTCTCTCCATCTCTCCCCCCACCTCTCTCTCTCTCTCTCTCGCTCTCTCTCTCTCTCTCTCTCTCTCTCTCTCTCTCTCTCTCTCTCTCACACACACACACACACACACCTGATTTAGGAAGATAGTTTAGAAATACTCAACGAAAGTTAGTCAAATCAAATATAATTTTTTCTAATGTCTATTCAGTCTAGAGAGATATCATTCCAAACTTTTACATCTGTTTACTTCTAAAAGCAAATATCAGGCTCCTGAATCTTAATCTCTCTTTTATTTTCAGATAACATTTCTCTGAGAGTTGATAATGTGGGCTCTGTTTTCATCAAGCCCCTCATAGAGTGTTTCCAGAAATATGCCTGTTGCTGCCACTTCGAGGATATTTTCCATAACATCAGTAACTTCCTAGATGTCCTACTCCAAGAGTAGGGAACCTTTGGCCTCAAGGTTGCATGTGGCCCTCTAGGCCCCCAAGTGTGGCCCTTTAGATGAATCTAAATTTCATAGAATAAATCCCCTTAATAAAAGGATTTGTTCCATAAAACTTGGACTCAGTCAAAAGGCCACATGTGGCCTCAAGGTAACAGGTTTCCTACTCCTATTCTATTCTATTTAATAGGCATTTGTAAGTCTCTTCTGGAACCTTAGAGATATTTCTAAACCAAAACTTTTATTTCTTAGCTTTCAGATTTCATGTAGAGATTACAGAAATTTAGAATAGATCTAGGTGGAAATTCTCACAAAAAATAACCAAATAGTCCTTTATCCTAATAATATGCTTTGTCTGGGTCCTATGTGGAGAAGCTGAACTGTTAATATCCACTCCTGAGAAAAATAGAAGCTTTCTCGTTTACAGTACTCTACTTATATTTCTAACTATCATGGTATTCAGCCAAAATACGAAAACTTTGCCTCTGTTAATCTATTTCTTTTTATCTTTTTGTTGATTTTCATTGGCATCACCTTCCTGATTTTCCTACTACAGAAATGCTACCTTTAGTAATTCAAGCACTCATATAATTCCCAAGATCACCCCATGTTCCCAACTTTAAATTCTCCTTACTCTTTTGTCTTCCTCATTAAACCTTCTCTGAATTGAGTCTTGACTCCTAAAACTTTAATCTCCATTAGGGAACTGACAAAGTAATTTAGGACGCATTGTTCACTTCTCAGAAGCTCAACGATGGCTCTCAGTAATTCTCCAAACCTCAGTGCCAGGATCCACTGTTGTAGTCACATCCCTGAGATGAGATGGTGAAGGTCAGAAACAAAGTATTTGACCAGATTTGATACCTAGTATCAGGGTTTTATTAATTTAAGGCCGAGTAGTTGTCATAAATTACACCTTCATTAATATTCACCAAATGGTTTAGGTGTTCCACTCAAGGGTTTTTTTTAAGGTGGAGAATGGAAAGCTGGTGATCAATTAAATAAACCATTGCTGTCCTAGGAGAGTGTGACCCCATCAATATTAACTTGGGAGATGATATAACTCAGTTTGTAGTAGCGTCAGCTGCATGCATTTTCCACCTTGGACAAGGCTCCTTTGAAAGGGGGAGCTAAGTGTTATCATCATTGCTCTCCCTTCTGTTGATGCCCTTATGTTCAAGATGGGAGCGAAACATGATAAAAATTATTATTCTCTCAATATTTTTAGTAATGCCTCTTGCTGCACTAACTGCTTGGCCCTTCTAGCCAAGGCCATGACAATGTTTTCTTTACTGCTCCTCAGAAGACAGCACCTAGACCTCTGGCAAATTGTAGTGTTATAGATGTGATGGTAGTGCCCGAAACATCCTTGCTGCCATCGGTGCTGCTGTGGTTGGGGACAAGTTAATCCCTGAGCTTAATGGAAAGCTCATAGGCGTGACTTCCCATTTTGTTGTTGTTGTTGTGTATTTGGCCTGATTCCTGGAAAATCCTGTCAAATACGACTTCAAGAAAATGGCAAAAATAAGTATCAGATGTGCCCTTGAAGGGAACCTTGGCTTACACAGAACACTAAGTTTTATTATGTGACTTTAAAAAGAACATTGCTTTTGTATCTTCAGTGCTAGTGCTGGTATTATCATGAAATAGTATTTTTGTCAAAATTGTTTCCTGCTATGGAAATTAATATGGTTATAGAAACCATGTAATAGACTTCACAGCCTACAGGACTTCCAAAGAGTAAGTAGAAAAGCATGGATATTTATCCCCAACCCAAAGAGTATTTCCACCACTAGGGAGCTCATACCTCTAATCTATTTCTCTAATACTAGAAATCCCATGCTCTACATGTGGTCCTTACCCTAAGGCACTCTTATGTTAGAGAGGAGAAATATAGAGTACTAGGTGACATCAATGATGTTATAATATTAAAAAGAAAAAAACCTCATCTATGGAATTATTTCTTCATTTAAGGTGCAGAAGACATTTGAGAGACCAGAGAAAAGTCCCTAGATGCCCACAGTTGAAAGATTATCTTTGACAAGAGAATTTTACCTTTTCCCAAGAATTTAAAGCTAGAACAAGGAAATAGAAGCTATTGGAAACTCAGGTAAATTGATCCAAGGGATGAAGAACCAAACTGCATTATTCATGTTCTAAACTGTGAATAATTTAGAGATAAAATATAGTGAGGTGTTGGCTACCCTGCTAACTCCAATTAGCTATGTAAAATTATGTAATGGTTTATGCCACTTCATTCTGGCATTTATTTGGCTTGAGTCATTATGTCATTGTATAGATGACATCAGTCCAATATGAATGAATGAAGCATTCATTAAGTACTTACCTGAAAAAACACTGAGGATACAAGCAGAAAAATAAGATTAGCTCTACTCTCATGAAGTTCACATTCTATTTGGGAAGATAACAGAAAAGGAAGGTTTAGATGCAAAATCAGATGGGCAATTCCCATAGTCCCTAGGAAGAAGGAAGAAGATGTACATGCTTCCTTAATACTATAATTTTATATTACTATAAACTGGGTTCTTGTGTTCAGGGTATTTGGAAATTCCCATCAAGTTTTTAGGAGAGATAGTGGTAAGGTGGAGATGGTTTGACTTTCCTGGCACATGTTGCCTCTTTTCTCTCTTTCAGGTTGCCTTACGGTCTCAGCTAAGCTGACTTGACTAACCTGTGTGTGCAGATGACTTTGAGGGATGGCTGGCCCTTTCTCCATAGGAGTTATTTCCTTGAATTATAGCTGCGAGGAAAGGGATGGAAACAAGAATTGTGCTTTGGGAGGTATCGCTACTTTCAGGGTACCTGTTCCTACATGTTCCTACCTGGTCAATAGTTGTTGTCGGGGGTGATGAGAAAGATGGTTGTATTGTCCACAATTATTTATGCCTTTAATTATAGCTGTGGTAATGGGACTGGAAGCAAGTATAATGATTTGGGGTGGCACTACTATTTCCAGGTTTATTGGATTTAGCATCATACACTGTCCACATCAGTGTCTGAAGGGAGATGGTGGTCAATGTGGTGATGGTGGTGGTGGTGGTGGTTTCTCTTGCTGCCACGTGCTATTTCCTGTCTCTCTCCTAAACCTTTACTGCTTCAGGAAGTCAGTCTGTGTGTGATACTTGGTTGACAGTTGGTGAGGATGGCCTCAGATAAAATAGCCTTTTGACTATCACTTATTCACTAAGAGGTCAATGTTGAGATTTTGGATTTGCTCACAGAAGGAAAAGTTATGTTCAAGATTGCAAGCCATTGATACTCTTAATTTCATGAGGCACTGTAAATAGTTTCCTCAATTGTGATTTAAATTCAAGAGTACTGATGGGTGGGATGGTTCTGTTGCGGGAAAATCAGTTTGTTAAAGTTTTGCATGTAAAGGAGTAAAAAAACTTTATTCTGCCCCAAAGAAGCCTAGTCAGGGATAATTATCAGCTCTCAGTAGCATAAATGTCTCTATGGAGTAAGTGTGGCATAGGGTATGTTAAGAGAAGAATTATATCTCTGGTGTGAGGGCTACCAAACATGTTGAGGGTTTCTTGCTACCTTTTATTACTACCTGCTCCACCTAACTCTCACCTTTGGCTCAAAAAACCTGCAACACATGCAGTGGTCACACTCGGGTAAACCATTTGGCAGATGGGCTAAAACAGGTTGAGGGTAACCAAGGGGTCTCAAATGTGGAATGGACTGATGAGAACAATTTGTTCCAATGGCCATGAAGGCAGCTGAAGCAGACATTGTGGAGTGCTCTGAGCTTGGTTAGACATTGAAGATGCCCATGCATCTCCAGGCATCACCAGTTGTATTGACTCTGTCTTGTTACTGGACTATGATGACTCTGGAAAAAAGAGTGAAGCTGATGAGTTCATGCAACTCTGTCTCACTTATCCAATTTCTGCATGAATCAAAACATATTAGCCATATAACTTTTATCATTTTTTCAGAAGAAATGCCAGATGCGCAAATTTAGAGAATCCATCCCAAATGTCCACATGGAGTACTTGTGTCTCATATCCAAGCTATTGGTCTGATAAGCTAACACACTGTAACTTGATCCTAACATAGTGATGCCATTATTCTTCTTTGAGAAAGTACAACCAAATAACCAATGGAGTAATTGCACTTTGTAATACAAATCATGCCCCACGGGTACTTATAGGAAGCAAACACATAGTCAGTATGGGTTTACAACTTGTCAACCACTCCTCTGGGAGGGAGGTTCCTGTTGTGTTATAAGTGGAAAAATAGTCTTTCTCATCTGCTACTCTGTCATTCATCTCATGTTCCTGTAACAGCATGGACTTTGTCTTTTGTTTGGCCTTATTCTTAGAACTCAGGTAATAGAATGGGAAATATAAAGATTAGAAGCTAACATTTATTTAACCCTGAAAATGGATGTTTATTCCAAAGCAATATTACTCATGTCAAGAAAGGTAAACTATATTTATTCTCTTTCCTGCCATTGTAGACATCTCATCACCATTCCCAAATCCAACTTCACTAAGAGAAATGTTGAGTGTTGCTTTAAGTTATGAAGGCCATAATATAAATCATCTTCTCAAATAGGGAATCAAATCATTATTGTTTTTATGTGGAAATCCAAAGTGGGGGCTGGGCCTATGCCATGGATTGGCCCTATGATAATATCTTCTTATAATGTCATTCTCTCTCTCTCTCTTTCATACAGGAAGAAATATGCTCCACAGTCCAGAAGTGCCCAGCTCTTCTAGATAGACGCTGAATGCAGAATACTTTTTCAAGCCTATTTCCTCCTGTCTCCCTGCCCACATTTTTACTTTCATACTCTCAGTCATGCTTTTCTCTAAAACCTGAAATGCTCAGACCAAATGTCATCCCTCAGACAAGAAGTTTGTTGTCCACAAAGAAGCCTTTCCTTACTAATTCTCTCTCCTAGTATTAGGTGATTAAAATACCTTTTCATTGTACCCCATCTAAGGTTTTTTATTATAACTTACCACCTGTTTTATTATTTCATGTGAAAACTGCCTTCATTTTGAAATATTAATACTTTGAAGCCAGGGATAATGTCTTCTACCTTTTTTAGTGTCCTCTCCATTTTTTAGAATAATTGCTGGATATAGAGTAGACCTTTAATTATGATTTTTAAATAGAATGTGACTACAGCAACTTTCTTAAAAGATCATCATTTTCTTTTTCTTTTGAAGTCATCAGGCAACAAAACATCACAGAAGTGGTCAGTGGACCAGGGTGCATTGAGGTTAAGGGAAACTTAGATGACTAAGAGAGCTGTTTATTCTTAGAGTATTTCCTATGCTTCCTAAAACTCCAAATATCAGTTAATTTAAACAGAAGAGGGTGATTGGAAACCATTTCCCATTTGATTATAAGTTCTTTGAGAGCATGATTTGTCTATCTAGCTTTATATGCTCATTGGCCAACACAATATCTTGTACATTTCAGTTTTTGGATTATTCCTATGATTAGATTACCATAAAGAACTCAAAGTGAGGAAACTCCTACCAATGTAGATCAGTATAAACCAATAAGGATTTAAGTGCTTAGTTTGGTTCTGACACAATGCTAAGGACTGTAGATACAAAGTTAATACATGTTCTAGCAACAAATCTGCAGTTTACAGTGTTAGAGAGTAACCTGATGCACTGAGAAGAAATGTACCTTGGCCAGGATCACATTGCTAAAACACATTCCAGGAAAGACTTGAACCCAGATATTCCTGTTATGAAGCCGTAACTATCCCCTGGGCCATATTTGCTATTGCCCTATACATAGTGACCACTTAAAATGGCTGCTAAATTAAATTTATTTAATAAATGTTACAACAGGTAAAATGTAACTCATTCATTCCATTCACATCAAACTCATAGGAAGACTACCAGGGATCTTGAAAAAAAGGGCTGATGACCTTGATGCTATCCTAACGCATTTCATCCAGATGATAACCTCCAATCTTTCCCATTAAGCCTTCTCTACAATTCTGCTAGAAGATTTTCTTCTATTAAAATATATTTTTATCTTTTATTTTTGTCATCTACATATCCCACATATAACTGCGTTTTCTATTTTTAAGACTATCATTTAGGACTATCATAAAAATATATAAGATACAAAATCAGCAAAACAGACAACTGGTAAAAATATAATATTTGATATTCCCAAACCATCGATTTCCATCTCTGCAAAGAATCACAGGGAAGTATATCAGAGTCGTTATCAAATATGTTCCATTATCCTCATGATATTGTTATTATCATCTCTAGTGGTTATCCTCCATAAGTGTGTACACACCCATATATATACATGCACACCTCATACATAATTCTCAAGGCTACCCTGCTTTCTCATTTTCATAAGACATTCTGTGTAATAAATTTCTACCAAGTATCTTCCATTTCTCCATAACACTTCCAGATTTTCAGCTGCCTTTTACGTTTTGTCTTCCTTCATTGGAATGTTAACCTCCTTGAGGGAAGAAACTGTTTTTCTTTATGCTTTTATTTGTATTCCCCAAATGCAAAACTACAGTGCCCAACACATAGAAAATGTGTAATAAATGCTTGTTTCTTCACTGACTGATCCATAGTTTATATCTATCCTTGACTATTGTGAGAAAATAAATTAAGGACCATGCAATTGGAACTAAGTTCTGCAGGCTTAAAAAAATAATAAAACATATTTTCCTTGCTGTGAGGAAAATGTCCTAATAGAACTATCCAAAAGTAGAAATGTCTAATCTCAAAAGTTAGTGTGTCCCCTCCATCCCTACGTTTCAGGGTCTTCATGCAGAGGCTGTTAAGTACTTGTCAGGTGTAAGTGAAGATTACTGACACATAGGTGGGACAAGATGGTTATTGAGGTCTCTTCCAGTTTTCAAGTTCTGTGACCCATGGAAGTTTTGATGATGAGGATATAGGACATACACACACACGTACATCATAAATCAGCCTCATGATTATTTTATTACTTCTCATCTTGAAACATTAGACACTTAGCCCCACTCCTTTCATACATTTGAAGTTTCTGGGGGAAATGGAGAAATAACTATTTAAGAATAATCATTTTATAAAGCAGGAAGTAAAGACCCAGAGTTAGTGTCAGAATGAATAATAGAACCAAGTTGTCCTTACTCTCAGGCTCAATTAAACCAAAAATTCGATCTCCAATATCAGAATTATATTTAGAAACATAGAGCAAGGGAAGCATTAATGGGTAAAAAGGTAAAAGAAAATGTAAGAAATTCAATAGAACTTTACAGTTTACATTAATACATGGGAAGATGATACTTGTTACTCTTAAAAATTGTAACACTAAAAGTAGAGCTTAAGGGAACATGCAAAGACAGAGGGTATGGGTAAAAGGTAAATTTGAGGGAATAACAAAACAATAAGGGATGGGAAAGAGGAGTACACTGGGGGCAGAAGGAAGGAAGAAGTAGAATGCAATAAATTGTTTCACATTAAAAAAAACCCATTATAGTGGAGGGGAAGTTGGAAATGTGGGCAATGTACATTGCTTGAAACTTACTGTCATCACTATTGGCTCAAAGAGGAAATAACATACACAGCCAGATGAATATAGAAATCTGTCTTAGCTGACAGGGAAGTAGGAAGGGAAGAAATTAAGTAAAGAATGTGTGGTGGGCATTTACAGAAGTGAGGCCAGATCAGGGAGGTAGTAAACACTTGTGAAGAGGGAAAGGAGGAAAGGAGAGAGAGAACAAGTAGGAGAAAGAACAGGGATGGAGGGAAATAAAGTAGTAATCATAACTGTGAATGTGAAAGAGATGAACTCTTCCACAAAATGGACACAGCAGAGTGGATCAAAAGTCAAAATCTTGTCATATGTTATTTACAAGAAATACATTTGAAGCAGAGAGATAGTATGTTTCAACTTAAGTTAAAAAATAAATAAATAAAATGTAGTGGTAAGATCCTGATCTCAGACAAAGCAAAAGTAAAAACAGATCTAATTAAAAGTGATAAGGAAGGAAACTGGATCTTGCTAAAAGATTTCAAAACAATGAAGCAATATCAATACTACACATTTATGCAGCAAGTGGTATAGCATGAGCATTTTTAAAGGAAAAGTTTTGTGAATTGCAGGGAGAAATAGACAGCAAAACTACATCTTAGCAGTCTGGTCTCAGAAGTCAATAACTCCACCCCAAAAAATAAACAAAGAAAAATCCTACGTATATGAATAGATTATTAGAAAAGTTGGACATGAAAAACCTCTGAAGAAATCTGCCTGGAAACACAAAGAAATACATATATTTTCCCAGGAATACCTCCACAAAAACTGACCACATAATAAGGGCATAACAACCTCAAAATCAAATGTAGAAAAAGAAAACTATTAATTATATTTTTGAATCCTAATGCAACAAAATTACATTCAGCAAAGGACTTGTAAAGATAGATTTAAAAAAGTAATTAGAAACTAAATATTCTAATTCTAAGTGGGTCAAAAACAAATCATTGAAATAATCAATACTTTCATTAAAGAGAATACCAATGAGACAACATACCAAAACTTGTGGGATGCAGCCAAAGCAGTACTTAGGAGAAAATTTATTTCTCTAAATTCTTACATGAACAAAATGGGAAAAGAACAGATCAATGAACTGTGCATGCAACTGAAAAAAAAACTAGAAAAAGAACAAATTTTAAATCCCTTCTGAGCATCAAATTGGAAAAACTGAAAATCAAAGGTGAGATTAATGATATATTGAAAGCAAGAACAAAAAATCTATTAAGCTAATAAATCTAGGAACTGATTTCATGAAAAAAAATAAGATTGATAAGTTATTGGTTAATTTGATTAAAGCTGAAAACCAAATATCCAGAGTCAAAAAAGAAAAGGTTGAAATCATCACCAATGAGCAAGAAATTAAAGCAATCATTAGGAAATATTTTGGTCAATTATATGCTGAGAAATCAGATAATCTGAGTGAAACCAGTGGATATTTACAAAAACATAAATTTTTTAGATTAACAGATTGGGAAAAAAGAATGTCTAAATAACTCTGTCTTAGAAAATGCAAATGAATGAGCCATTACTGAAATATCTAGGGAAAAAAATCCCCAATAACTGATGGGTTCAAGAGTGAATTCTACCAAAAATTCAAAGAACAGTTAATTCTAAATACTCTCTAAGCTATTTGGAAAAATCACGAAGTAGGAATCCTAACAAACTTCTTTTATGACACAAACATGCTGCTGATACTAAACCAGCAAGAGCTAACCAAAAAAGGAAAGAAAATTATAGACCGATTTCACTAATTAATATTTGTGTGAAATTTTTGAGCAAAATGCTAATGATTCTATTAGAGCAATATATCAAAAGGATCCTACGCCATGACCAGGTGAGATTTATATCAGGGATGAAAGTTTGTTTCAACATTCACAAAATTATCATCATAATCAGCTGTATCAATAGCAAAACCAACAGAAATATCAGTAGATGCTAAGAAAGCTTTTTCACAAAATACACACCCATTCCTAACAAAAACATGAGAGCATAGGAATAAAGGAATGTTTAATTTTTTTTCCTTTTTGGAGGGGGAAGGCAGTGCAATTGGGATTAAGTATCTTGCCCAAGGTCACATGACTAGTAAGTGTTAAGTGTTTGAGGCTCGATTTGAACTCAGATCCTTCTGACTCCAGGGTCAGTGCTCTACTCACTGCACCACCTAGTTGCTCCTTGGGATATTTCTTAAAACAATAAACAGTATTGTAGGGATCAGTGTGAGTCTAAAAGCACCTGTGGTGCTGAGGGTCACAGCCCAGTTGCTAAACTCACAGGAGGTTTCTCTTGAAATTACTCACCTGATGAGTGGCAGCTGCAACAGCTGGCTCAGCTCCTCCTCCATTGGTCAGTTCCCCTCTGGTGCATGTGAGAATCATGCTACCTCTAGGGCTCTAAGATATTTAAGGAGGATGCTACAATACAATAAAGGACAGCTACTGTACACTTCTCTCTGGCCTCTGGTCTCTTCAGTCCCTCCTGAGAATACAGCCTAAGGCTGGCCCTTAGGTTCATGAGATAAAGCAGTAGCTAGATAGTATCTATCTAAAACAATCAGCAAGCATTATCTGTAGTGGAGAAGAGCTAGAAGCCTTCTCAGTAAGAACAATGGTGAAGCAAGGATACCTATTATCACCAGTATCATTCAATATGGTGCTAGAAAGTTTAGTTATAGCAGTAAGAGAAGAAAAAGAAACTGAGAGAATTAGAATAGGCAATGAGGAAATAAAACTATGACTCTTTGCAGATGGTATGATGGCATACTCAGAGAACTGTAGAGAATCAGCTAAAGAACAAATTGAAAAAAATTTGCAATTTAGCAAAGTTACAGGATTTAAGATATATCTGACCACATAAATTATCAGCATTTCTTCATATGAACAAAAAAAGTCCAGCAGCAAGAAATAGAGAAGTTACATTGAAAATAACCTTAGAGAATTAAGAAAGAAATTTTGAATTATTCAGTTACTTTAGCAGAGTAGAAGGATATCACACACACACACAGACACCCCAATCAATTGAAGTTCAGTATGGTAATGACAAAATCAAAGAGAAAACAATGGAAAGGAAAGCCTTATTCAAAATAACTACACAATACATCAAATGTTTGGGAATCCATATGTCATTGTACAATAATAACCAATATAGATACAATTACAAAACACATTTTACCACTGTGCGATAAAAACTTCCATGAAATTATAAAACATATTGTAACAAAGTAAATTTTTAAAAATTATTGAAACAACTTGGAGGAATGTTCAAAGGCTATGAATAGACTATGATGGTATAGTAAAGAAGAAAATACAAAATTTACAGAATTAGTGCTGTGCCAATAAAACTAACAAGGAATACTTTATGGCACTAAATGAATTACACGAACTATTTTAGAGAGAAAGGATATAAAATCTTAAGGGAAACAATGGAAAAAAGTAGAAATGAAGGAAAAAATGTACTTCCAGATATCAAATTATACTAAAAAGAAAAACTGTAAAATCTATTTGAGACTTTAAAAAAGTAACTTAGTTAAGCAGATTAGATAAAAAAGAATAATAAAGAGCAATTTAGTTCAATAAAAAACACAGCATTCAAGAAACTGAGAACATGAATTGCTTTGCCAAAAGAGGGGGAAAATCTTATTTTATAAGAATTGCTGGGATATTTGGTCTATAATAATATCTTATGTATAAACAATACCTTATGAAAAACCATATGCCTAATGTAAAAAAGGAACATAACACGGGAAAACAATAAATTTAACATGGATTCACTAATTTGATATAGAAAATCACACTGTCAAAAAACAGAAGTGACCTAGATCAGGTATGTTTACTGCTATGGCAAGTGGGAAAATTCTTGAAAATATCAAGGATCAATTTGATTACAAAAAGAAGAGATATTTTGATCACATAAAATTGAAATAGTTTTAATGATCAAAATCAATGTAAGTATGATAAGAAAGATATGGCCTGGGAAATATCGTTGCAATAAAACTCTTAAAGGCAATTTTGACATAATTAAAGAGTCTACTAAGTCCTGATTGTGTTATAGAGAAATAACACAAATATATAATGCCAAGTACTATTCCCCAATGGATTAGTGGTTAAGGGATATGAAAACAATCACATCAATTCTCGAATAAAGATTTTTTTTATTAAAAATTTTTTTTCAAATAAAGATTTTAAACTACCAGTAAGCATAAACATATTTCCCCAAACACTGATAAATACAACAGTGCATACCAGAAGAACTCTGATATTTCACTTCCTATCCAGCAAACAGACTAAAGTGACAGAGGAAAAATATTTAATTTTGGAAATTATGCATAAATACATGCAAAATGGTTTTTGTTGGTGGAGTATTGAATTGTTCTAAACTGTATGACATGCACTTTAAAATTGTACCAAAAAAGTGACTAAAATGTTTAGACCTTTGACTTATGATAGCATTATGTAAATAGTTCAAGAGCCCAAATATAGAAAGTTCCTCTAGGAATAAAACTATTAATTCAGGTGCTATTGTGGTATAAAGGAAGTGAAAATAAATAGGTGCTTATTGATTAGAGAAAGTAAAAACAAATTGTGGTAAGCAAATGTAATGAAACATGAAGAACAAGGATGCCAATGTCATTGAAATTCTGAATGTGTGAAGGAGGAAAAATTAAGAATACTGGAAAGATAAGAAGAGTTCATGTTATAAAATATTTTAAAAATCAAATACTAGATTTTACATGGAGTCTTAGGGATTATAGGGGGCCTCTGGCATTTCTTTAATAGTGTGGTGTCATGGAAAGATGAATACCTTATTTAGGGACATCTTTTTAACAGCCGAGTAGAAAATGGGCAAGAATAGAGATGAGACAGGGAGACCAGCTATCAGGTATGAGGTGATGGGGGCATGTCTTAGGTTGACAACAGCATCAAAGGAGAGAATGAGCATATATAAGATATTTTATAAAGATGGAATCTACAGTACTTGGCAACATATTGCATAATGAAAGGCAGTGAGGAATCAAGGATAACACCTAAGTTACAAATACGGGTATTGGAGCGGGGGGAGGAGTGGTCTTGTCAGTAGCCATAGGAAAATTTAAAAAAGGACAGGTTTGGGTAAAGAGGTAATGAGTTCAGTTTTAGACATAAGAAATTTAAGATTTCTATGGGGTATCCAGTTCATGATACCCAATAAGTACTTTCAGGTGTGAGACCTGAGTGAAAATCAACGAAAGATTCTGAAAAGGAGCAACAAGATAGGTAAGAGAACAAAGAGAGAGTGATGTCACAAAAGCCTAGAGAGAGGAGAGTATGAAGGAAAAGAGGGTGATCAACAATCTCAAAAGTTAGAGATTTCAAGAAGAATGAAGATTGAGAAAATACCGTCAGATTTGGTGATTATATATGATGTGAGGTTATAGTATAATCTAATGTGTTAATATAATATGATATGCTATGAAACTATATGATACAATATGATATGGCACGGCATTGAGTGATGTGATATATTTTACTTACACAATAAACTCAAAAGGGAAATTTTAAAAATTAGAGTTAAAATAAATGAAAAAAGCTATTAAATGATATAAATAGAAGTCTGTTCTTTGAATATACAAAAAAATCCTTTAGTGAATTTGATAAAAAGAGAAAAAAACAATTTAGCTTAATAAAAATTAATAATGAAAAAATATAAAAGAAGTAATTAAAAGAATTAGAACTTGCTACACTGTTTCATAT
Source organism: Pseudocheirus occidentalis (assembly GCA_028646575.1). NCBI lineage: Eukaryota > Metazoa > Chordata > Mammalia > Diprotodontia > Pseudocheiridae > Pseudocheirus > Pseudocheirus occidentalis. Next base: position 112,592,110 of record CM053596.1, read on the forward strand.
TCTAGAAAAACTTAGAATTTAGAGAAAATAATCAATCACCTATACAAGAAAAAAATAGTCCCAATAACAGAACTTAAAATAGATGTCTTAATCCAATCCCAAATAAAGCATTTGGTTAAATCGTAATAAATTAGGGGTTAGAGGTGCAGGAGGACAAGCTGGGCCAGAAAGATTCCTAGGTGAATCTTTTCAGATACTTAAAGAGCAATGCAAACTTAAATTTTAAGTAGGTGGCAAGGTACAGGAGAAATTACACTAGTTCTATAGTAAAAAAAAAAATCTAGATTCAAATAATATCTTTACTATCTGTCCAAAATTGGATAAACAATCTCACTTCACTTATTTATAAAGTAAAAGCCTGGCTCAATGATCCTTTTTGGATCAAAATTATTGATCCATTGATCATAGGTGCACATTAAAGCATATGCCTGTACAATTCTGCTTAATTATTCCGAGAAAGTGAAGGACTAATAGTCAAATTGTCCCAAGCTGTGACAAAACAT
>CM053596.1:112593112-112629641 GCA_028646575.1 Pseudocheirus occidentalis
ATCACACAGTTAAAAGACAACTATACAAGTCTCAGGATGGAAGGAGATGTCTACATTCAGAGAAAGATCTAGAAAGATCAGAGTTTAAATGGAGACTTAAGCAGTGCATGCTATCATTCTTTTCGATGTTTGGCTTTTCTTTCTCTGTTCTCATTGTTCACTCCATTGGCTATAACACCTATACAACCAGACGATTGTACAATGTGAAGGAGTTTGCAGATCCTATACATGACTGTATGCCACCATGGGGGGTTCGGGTGGGTGATGGGGAGGAAGAGGAGGAAAATCTATAACTGAAGTGACTATGGAACAGAATCTTGTAACCTAAAAGTGAACAAACAAGTTAATAAAAAAAATTTCAAAAAAAAAAAAGAAAATTCAATTAGAGAAGACAGAGATTTGAGTCAGGATGATGAAACAGAAGGCTAATATAATTGACCAGAAATGAAGTGATAAAGGCATAAAGATGGGATTTGAATGTTTAAGTATAATGGGAGAAAAGGGGTCAAGTTGAAGATATGCTATGGAGATAGAAAACTTTGAGAAATGATGGTATGAATGTGGCAGGCGAGACAGAATAGCACCAACATTGCACAAGGATGTCAGTGTCATCAATATTAACAGAGAAATTCAGAAGAGGGACAGGTTTTGAGGAAAATATAGTGATTTCAACTCTGATCATCTTGAGTTTGATATACCTATGAAATATCTAGTTCAAGATGTCCAGCAATTAAAAGGTCTTTTAGATTGTGAGCTCCTTGAGAGCAGAAAGTATAATTTGCCTTCATTTTGTAATCCCAAACACTTGGCACATTGCCTACAACATAGAATGTGCTTAATAAATATTTATTGACTAATTGATTATTGATATGTAAATGGAAATCAGGAGAGAAATTTGATTGGACTGTATTTATAGATTTACGAGTCATCTACACCAAGATAGTAATTGAACCCATGGGAACTGATGAAGAGGAAGAGAGACATGAGACAGGAAGAAACAGGCAGGAAGAAAGAGAGAGAGAGACAGGCAGGCAGGCAGACAGACAGAGACAGAGACAAAGACAGAGAGAGACAGACAGAGACAGAGAGAGAGGCAGAGACAGAGAAAATGCCTAGCACAGAGCTTGAACACAGTTAGTAAGAATGATATGGATGATTAGCCAATAAAGGAGTCTGAAAAGGAATAACCAGATATGTTAGAACAGAATGAGGAGAGGATAGTGTTACCAAGTAAAGAGAGGGAAGAGATTAGTAAAAAGAAATTGTGAGTTTTCTGTTCAAAGTGTAACACCCAATGTTATTCAAAAAAAGTATTTTTTTCAAAATAGTTTCCTCTCCATCTCTGTTTTCTTTTATTCATGTGAATGTTTGTCATTTTCAGAGGCATTTTCTCAGAATGACAGTAGGTTCTAACATAAGTATGAGGGCAAAAGATGTCCTGGCTTATTGGTATTTGTTTTCTTGTTCTTGTAGAACCTCAGGCTATCCAGGCAGCTGAACCCCTAAAAAAGGTCAAGCTTGTCTCTACAGATTTCTACCATCAACTGAAGGAAGCAAGAGATGAAGAGGTACCATTTTGGATGAATGAGTGTAAAAGGAGAATCAATGATCTTCCTCAAGTAGAAGGGTTGAAGAATTTCTAGTGGTTGTTTTCTATTGTTTAGACATGTCTCCAGGGAATACATATATTATGGAGAATTACCTATTCTATTGATGTCTATGCCCAGGATTTTCAATTTATTTCAGTTCCTAGTTCTGATATCTATCCTGTGTTCCTTTTCTGTTTCTCAAGTAAAAATCCAAAATCTGACCCTTATTCTTACCTAGGGTCCTGCTTCCCTTCCTTCCATTTAAAATATATAATGTGTCTACTGTGTGATCATCTTCTAAGTACTATCAGAAAATTAATTATATTGTTTGTTTAAAAAAGTTTATCTATTTGGAGGAAATCAGAGAAAGATTCACCTAATTGTCCTACAAGGCAGGCTATAGTGATTGCCACGTAGAACATACAATAGGAAAACAATGGGGTTTATAGAAGGGAAAGATTCAACTCAGTTCCACAAAATCTAGTAAACTCTTATCTTGTTTGAGCCACTGTGTGTGAGGTTCTAGGGATACAAAGAAACAATTCCTGCCTTCAAAAAGGTTTTTTTCAACTCAGAGTATAAAATGTTGGGTAAGGCAGAGCATGAATAACTGGGAGAAAATGTAAGAGGAAAACTTGAACTGAACCATGAATGGAGATAAGGACTGTGAGAAGGGGCTTGGAAGTGGCCAATTGAAAAAAAAATAAAGTGAGGCCATACTAGCTGCCAAGAAACTGACATTCTTCTAAAGAGATATAATATGAATGGATTTCATGAACCACTGAAAAAAATCGTAGGTTCATATGAGAATAACAAAAAAAAGGGAGAACAAGAGAAGGAGCATTTAAAAAAAGATCATTGATAGAAGTGGATGGCATGATGAGACTAGATAATGGAAAGAAGACATCCCTGCTTAACTCTTACACAAGCAGGTTTTTTGTTTGTTTATTTGTTTTTGCAAAGAAAAATTATCTTCAGGGTAAAAGAAACATAAAAAAATCTAGCAGGAAAAATATGAATGTGGGAAAAGCACTTATTGTCTTTTATAAAGTCATGTTGCCTTACCTAGATGATCTATATCATGGAGGACTGAACTGGGAAATGTGATTACTGGGTCATTACTAGTCTTTGAATGATGGTGGAGAAGGGGAATGTGGTAGGAATAGAGAAGAGCATATCATCTATCATTTTTTGAAAAGCATAAATATAGGGTACAAACCATAAGTCAATTGCAGCTCGATTTAATTCTTAGCAAAATTCTAGAATCTATTTTTCAATAGATGGTGACTAGAGGGGAAAAGAAAATGGAAATCGCCCAAAGACAGCATAGTCATTAAAAAAAAACTTATACAAAAAAACAAGTTTTATTTTTTTAATATGGCTTTTAAATCAGTAGATGAGGAAAATACTGTAGGCCCAAAATGACAAAACCATAATCATATAAAGTTAGGCATGGAATATTTCATAGTATTAAAGAAAAAAATGATAGATGGGATAGATGATGCACTTAAATGGATTAAGCCATGGGTGAATGTCCCAAAGAGTGACCACAATGTGTAGTTAGACTCTAGACTTCCTCTTACCAGGTAACACATGCAATAACTTGTTCATTCTCTTGAACTCAATGGAATACATTTCTTCCTCAGGGTCAGTATACTCCTGAGAGATCTGAGTGTTTTTCTAATATTTTCAGCACAAACCCTATGGGAAGACTTGTATGAAATGATAGAGACTGTCGTGAGTGGAACCAGAAAATAATCTAAAACTATAACTATGATAAAATTTACTCATCTAGGAAATAGCGGATGATAGCCCCTACTATACATGGTTGTTGTGAGATAAAAGAAGCTGACATTTGTTAAGGGTTAAACCTTAAAGTGTAATGTAATGCTAGCTATTAATGTCAGTAAAAATAATTTCACAAAACCAAATATATATAATTATAATAAATAATCTTGGCACTGAATAATATATAAAGAAATGCATTGTGGAGGTGAGGAAGCTAATGATATGACTACTATTAAATGTAATCTGATATGACTATTATTACATGTAGTTTCTGGATGGACTGGTTTTTCTTTCCTTTTTTTGCCTCTCTTATAAGGCAAGATCCAGTGGATTTGAGGGAAAGCAGAGGTGTATCTAGAAATAATAATGATTTAAAGATAAACCATTTAAAATTAAATGAAATATGAGGGGGTTCAACTATGTAAACATAAAGTTCTCTTTTTAGCTTTAACATCTTTTGAGGAAGGAGCGGATTGATAGAAATTTGACACTTACAGAAAATGAGGGGGAATGGAAAGGGTTCAGCCTTCTAAACAGGAGAAATTAGTAGTCTTATGTATTAGGAATATTAGATTACATTGGTAGTATTGGATTACATGTAATAAAGTAATGTGTAGACAGGTTGTGCACTGGGTAGAAGGTTGACCCTGAAGTAAGAAAGTAAGAAAGATTCATCTTCCTGACTTCAAATTTGGTCTCAAATACTTACTAGCTGAGCATGTCATTAAACTTTGTTGGCATCAATCTCCTCATCTGTAAAATGAGTTGGCAAAAGAAATAGAAAATCACTCCAATATCTTTGCCGAGAACACCCCAAACGAAGTCATAAATAACTGGACATAACTGAAAAACAAAAATACAGCAATGCCCATTGAAATTCACCCCTTCTTGCATTTTTCCTATAGTAACAAATCAGGCAGATATCTTCTTATCATTTCTTAGGATCATTTAAGGTAGCAAAACAGTCTAGTCTGTGGAGGTGAAAATGCAAAAAAAGATGTGGTCAGGTCATTCCAAAAAAAAAAAAACCAAACAAATGAATAAATAGATACATTTTCTTACAGATATATGCAATCATGGAAAAGGGAAACCGTACACGCCTGGCCCTCATCATCTCTAACACTGAATTTGACCACCTGCATGACAGAAGAGAGGCTCGATTTGATATTCAGAGAATGATGGAGCTACTTCAGGACCTGGGATATAGTGTGGATGTCAAAGAAAATTGTACATCATTGGTAAGGTCCACAAGGCCACAGCATCATTGCCCATACCTTCCCTTTCCCCAAAAGTAAATGAGTCATCAGTATATATGCACCTGGGGGAAACAATCTTATCTCCTTGTGTTTTTTTCCCATCTTACATGAAAGTTAGATACTGCAGGAAATAGAGGTTAGGACCTATAGTCTGAACTTGAGTTTAAACCCAGACTTAGACACTTATAGCAGGGCTACATTGGGTAAGTTACATAATCACTGCTTGCCTCAGATTTCTCCATTGTAAAATAGTGGGGGAGAAGGGACGGGGAATAATAATTCCACCTACTTTCCCAGATTGTTGTGAGCAACAAAAGAGATTATATTTGTAAAGTGTTTAATGTGTTGCTTGGCACGTAGGTGCTATGTGAATACTATGTATTGCTATTGTAGTTATTTCTTCCATTCAAATTCTTTTGTCAATAATACTCATCCATATCATCTGATTTACTTAAACTAGCCCTTCAGTCAATAATTTTTGAGTATCTCTCAGGAAATGAAATCAGCATTGAAGGAATTTGCTCGCCGTCCAGAGCACCAGTCATCAGACAGCACCTTCCTTGTGTTCATGTCTCATGGTACCAATGATGGAATCTGTGGGATAAAGCATAAACAGGAAGAACCAGATATCCTGGCTAATGACACCATCTTTAAAATTTTCAACAATAGTAACTGTTACAGACTGAGGCATAAACCAAAAGTTATCATTATTCATGGATGCCAAGTAGGTAAGTTTTTTGTTTATATATAATGCTAAAATATGGCCAGCGATTTATCGGGAACTTTTAAGGATTTTCTCTTCTATGCCAGAGAAAATTAAGCAACTATATAGCCATAACTGTATTTACCAAGTCTTAGAAGAATCATTCAGTTACCAAGTTACTTCATGTAGTGAGGACGTTTCTACCTTACTGGTAATTTGTAATATGCCCAACAGAGATTAATCCTTGAGTTTGTATTTTTCTTCATCCTGAATAAATGTGTTCCTTCACAACGGTAAAAAGAGATTGCTTCTGTGCATGCGAATGTGTATTTATGTGTATGCATATTATCCATAAAATATGCTTCCAAGACTAATGCACTACTTGAGTAATCATTACAGTGGCATAAGGCAATTAACATCATTTTTACCCAGACGACCTAGGAATTGTTTCAGAAGGTGCAGTGGCAGCTTCACCTGGCAGCTGTGTCCAGTCCTCCAAAGATGAGGAAAAGACTTTATCAAAGGATGCTACTAGAATAGTTCATGTGGAGAAGGACTTCGTTTGTTTTCACTCTACAGAACCATGTAAGTGGCTTCTGAAAAGGGAACTTACAATTCTTTGGCTAATATTCATCTACTGATCTTAAATACTCTTTCTTTTGCCCAATCAGAAAATCTATTTCTCTAGTATAGTGAGAGACTAGATGATATGGGGGATAGCAATCTAATGTCCTTAGGATTTTAGTGAACATTTTCTTGCTGCCTCGTGGATAATAAGGGGACTTTCCAAACCAATAGGACTGTGATGATCATAAAGAAAAGGCTACTGAACCACATAAAATTATAGAGAAAAAAAGTAGAAAAAAATCACATGCAAAACAATTCAATAGAATCAAGAAATTTCTAAGTTGGAAGAAACCTAAGGTGTCATCTAGTCAATCCATGCCTGAAAAAAAGAAGCCCTTCTACAACACTCATCATTTAAAAAAACGCTAATGTAGGGAAACCATTACCTTCTGATAGGCCGATCCCATTTTTGGACAGCTCCACACAAGACTTTTGCTTGCTTGTTTTTCTTATACCCAACCAATTTTTCCTCTCTTTAACTTACAATCATTGCTCCTAGTTCTTTACTATAGAAGCCATCAAAATAAACCAAGTTTTTCTAACACCCTTTAAATAATTAAAGACAATTATCGTGCTCCCTACCCTTAGGTTACCACCCTGAGCTTTCCTTATTTAAGTGTAGCACCAGCACAATATTTGTAGCACCAATGGTAACTATGAATATGCTAGCATAGTTCTGAAACACAAAATATAAAAGACTCCGTATAGAAGACAGAAGCAAAACATTTATTCAGACACCAAAAAGTCAAATCCCAACATCAGAAAACCAAATGCATCATTAACAAAGAAGTTAATACACCATAACACACCAGAGAGTAACATCCTCCCATAGTCTTCCCACAAACAAAAACTCACAAGCCTAGCTGTCACCTTGCCAGCATCCTCTCTCCTTCCTCCTTTCTAACTGCTCTGACTCAGAGCTTCCTCTGGGCTCTGCTTCACACATTCAGCAAACTACTCCTACAACAGGGTGCATGTGATTACATTCAGCCTATTAGAGGGCTGGGAAGATCTTCAAAGCAGGGAAGATTTTCAAATAGTCTTAGGCGTAGGGGTAAGGAAGATCTTCAAATTCCCATTTCCATCAGGCTAAACATTGTCAGTTCCTTTGAACAAAGCTTTTCTGTCATGACTGTTGCTCTTTCTCATACATTTTGTTTTCCTTTGGATATTTTCTGTCTTTGGGAATTTCCTTCTTCAAATGCATGTGTGTATTTTAACATTTAAAAGTTATAAGAACAACAGTAGCAACAGCAAAAACAGCCACAATAACAACCAAGTTTGATGGAAGACATGACATCAGTAAATGTAGATATCTCTGGTCAGTTATTAGTATCTAGTATTAGAAAAAGGAATGGGAATGAATCTCACAAGCATTTTGGGGGAAAGTTGTAATGAATGAAGTGAAAATTCTTACCTAGTAAGTTTATGCAGTGGGGAAAAAATGGAACATTCTAATAAAGGTCTTAGTCAAGTTCTTGCTTAAATATTATTTACGGTCTCTGTAATATATATGACTATTAGATGGAATTCTTTGCCATTAGTTTATTTTAGATAACATATGTATCAGGTCATAAGATGTTTGGTGGTTACTGGCTATGTTGCATCCCAGAGCTACCTCCAAGAAAGTACCAAATGCTCTGAGGTTATCAGGGAGTGAGTACTGTTCCATCCCATTAGCTCTTCATTGTCTCTATGTGCCAGTGTTTATTTTATAACCCAAAAGATATAATCAGGACATCTTTATCCCACCACAATGTTTCTAAAGTCTCTATCTACTGGCAATTCTCATGTCTTTTCTGAATCTGTTCTATCTTAAATCTGCTCTATCTATAAATATTGTATCTCATCATGTAGACATAACAATATGAACCTAGCTCAAAGACAAACAGATGATATACAACAGTATATAGTTATAAAAACAAGAAAAGGAACAAATCAGAATCCATATTCCATGGAATGTGTGGCTTTAGGTTCTTTCACATTTAGGCAATTTTTTTTCTTTTAAAATTTATTTATTTTTAGTTTACAACATTCAGTTCCACAAATTTTGAGGCTCTAATTTTCTCCCCCTAACTCTCCTTCCCCACCCAAGATGACATGTAATCTAACTTCTACATATACCTTCACCTTAAACATATTTTCACAAAAGTCAAATTGTAAAGAAGAAGAATAACAAATGGAATGAACCAAGAGAAAGAAGAAATAAGAGAGAGAAAAAAAAGAGAGAGAGAGAGAGAGAGAGAATGAGTATAGAAGTTGGCTTCGATTTGCATTCAGACTCCATAATTCTCTGGATGTGGATAGCCTTTTCCATCATGAGTCTTTTGGAGGCATCTTAAAACCCTGTGCTGCTGAGACAAGCCAAGTTTATCAAAGTTAGTCATCACAGATACAACGTGTCTGTAATTGTGTACAATGTTTTCAAATTCTGCTCCCTTTATTCAGCATCAGTTCATTTAAGTCTTTCTAGGTTATTATGAAGTCCATCTGCTCCTCATTTATTATAGCACAAAAATATTCCATTACATTCAAATACCACAACTTGCTCAGTCATTCAAAAACTGATGGGCATTTCCTTGATTTCAAATTCTTTGCCACCACAAAAAGAGCTGTTTAAATATTTTTGTACATACAGGCCCTTTTTCTCATTTGTATGATCTCTTTGGGGTACAGTCCTAGAAGTGGTTTTGCTGGGACATGCACATTTTTTTAGCCCTTTGGGCATAGTTCCAAATAGTTCTCCAGAATGGTTGGATTAATTTACAATTTCACCAACAATTCATTAGTGTTCCAATTTTCCCACATCTTTACCAGCATTTATAATTTTCCTGTCTTGTGATGTTAGCCATTCTGACAGGTGAGATGTTGTTTTGATTTGCATTTCTCTAATCAATATTGATTTAGAGCATTTTTCATATGATTATAGATAGCCTTAATTTCTTCCTCTGAAAACTTCCTATTCACATCTTTTGACCACTTATCAGTTGAAGAATACTCACATTCTTATAAATTTGACTCTCTCTGTATCTTTTAGAAATGAGGCCTTTATCAGAGTCACTGGTTATAAAAATTATTTCCCAGTTTTCTACTTCCCTCTTAATTTTGGTTGCATTGGCTTTGTTTGTACAAAAGCTTTTCAATTTAATATAATAAAAATTTATCCATTCTGTGTTTCATAATGTTCTCTCTCTCTTGTTTGGTCATAAATTCTTCCCTTCTCTGTAAATCTGACAGGTAAACTATTTTTGCTATCCCAGACTGCTTATATTATCAGCCTTTATACCTAGATCGTGTATCATTTAGACTTCATTTTAGTATGCAGTGCAAGATATTTGTCTCTGCCCAGTTTCTGCCATGCTATTTTCAACTTTTCCCAGAAGTTCTTGCCAAATAGTGAGTTATCCCAGAAGCTAGAGTTTTAGGATTTTATTGTTTTTGTTTTTACATAAAACCAGTTCTTAGTTTTATTTATAAATTCAATATTTTTCTTAATTTCAGTTTTATTATTTTGCAGGCAAGGTAGGGCAATTGGGGTTAAGTGACTCACCCAAAGTCACACAGCTAGTAAGTGTTAAGTATCTGAGGCTGAAGTTAAACTCAAGTTCTCCTGACTCCTGGGCTGGTGCTCTATTCACTGCACCACCAAGCTGTCCCTAATTTCAATTTTATTTATCTCTCCTTTGCTTTTCAATACTTCTAATTTGGTATTTAATTGGGTATTTTTTATTTGTCTGTTTTCTAGTTTATTTTCAGTTGCATGCCCAATTCATTGATCTCCTTTTTCATGTAAACATTCATATATATAAAATTTCCCTTAAGAACCAGTTTTTCTGCATCCTGTAAGTTTTGGTATATTGTCTCATTATTCTTCTTCTCTTGAATGAAATTATTAATTGTTTATATGATTTGATGTTGGACCCACTCATTCTTTAGGATTATATTATTTAATTTTCAATTAATTTTTAGCCTATCTTTCCATGGCCCATTTTCATATATAATTTTTGTTGCATCATGATCTAAAAATGGATGCAATTAATGTTTCTACCTTTCTGCATCATATTGTGAGGTTTTTATGTCCTAGTACATGGTTATTTTTTGTGTGTATGTGCTCTGTATCACTGAGAAGAAGGTATATTCCTTCCTCCCGCCCCCCATTCAGTTTTCTCCAGAGGTCTATCATACCTACCATCTCTATAATTCTATTCATCTCCTTAACGTCTTTCTTGTTTATTTTGAGAGGAGATATATCAAGTTCAGGGAGAGGACAAGTTGATTTTCCATACTACTATGGTTTTGCTGTCTATTTCTTCCTGCAACTCTCTAAACTTCTCCTCTAAGAATCTGGATGCTACATCACTTAGTGCATATATATTTAGTAATGATATTACTTCATTGTCTATGGTGCATTTTAGTAGGATATGCTTTCCTTCCTTATCTCTTTTAATTAGATATATTTTTCTTTTGATTTGTCTGAGATTAAGCTTGCTACCTTTTAGCTGAAGCATAATATGTTTTACTCCAGTCTTTTACCTTTACCCTGTGTGTATCCCTGTCTTTCAAAAGTGTTTCTTTAAACGTTATATTGCAGGATTAAGATTTTAAATCCATTCTGCTATCTGCTTCCATTTTATGGGGAGGTTCATCCCATTCACATTCACAGTTAAGATCACCATCTGTGTCTTTCTCTCCATCCTATCTCCTCCCCCCTTCCCCTTCTTAAATTTTCCTTTTGAGCACAACCTCCTTGAATATTCCCTCCCTATACATCCCTTTCCCTTTTCTTACCCTTTCCCCTTATTACTTCGTCCCTCTTTTCCAACTAATTCCCTATTCTTTCCCATTTCCCCTCCTACTGTCTTTAGGGCATCTCAGATTTCTATACTTAACAGTGTATGTTATTCCCTCCTTGAACCAAATGTGATGAAAGTAAATCTCAAACAATTCTCTTCTCCCTACCTTCTTTCTCTCTACTATAGTAAGGCTTTTTTGCTTCTTCATGTGATATAATTTACCCTTTCCTGTATTACAATTCCTTTGCATCCCTTAATTAGGTTTTTTATCATTACCTCACTTAATTTGCACCACACCTTCAAAGTGTATTTTTTTGAAATGTCATAATAAATGTGCCATTCTCAAGATTAACAAGTGTAATTCTCCCACATAGGGATATAGACAATTAGCCCCTATTTAATATTTTTTTCCCTATTTTTTTATTGTTTACCTTTTAATACCTCTCTTGAGTCTTGTATTTGAAGGTCAAATTTTCCTTTTCATCAGGAAGGTCTGGATGCCCTTTATTTCATTGAAATTTACATCTTCTTGCCTGAAATAGTATGCTCAGTTTTGCTAGGTAGTTGATCCTTGGATGTAGTCCAAGCTCCTTTGCCTTACAATATATCATATTCTAATCCCTCTGATCTTTTAATGTAGAATCTGCAAGGTCCTATGTAATATAGACTGTAGTTCCATGATATTTGAATTATTTCTTTGTTGCTGCTTGCAGTATTTTCTCTTTGATCTGATATTCCTTGGCATTTTTAATTTGGGATCTCTTTCAGGTGATCAGTGAATTCTTTTGATGACTATTTTAATCTGTGGTTCTAGGACCTCAGGGCAGTTTTTCTAAATGATTTCTTGGAAGATTCTGTCCAGGCTCTTTTTATCATGATTTTTCAGTAGACTGATAATTATTAGGTTATCTCTCCTGAATCTATTTTCCGGACCAGTGTTTTTCCAATGAGATATTTAAGATTTCCTTCTATTTTTTTCATTCTTTAGATTTTGTTTGACTGATTTCTTGATCCTTCATAGAGTCATTAGCTTCCACTTTCCCAATTCTAACTTTAAATGACTTGTTTTTCTTCAGTTATCTTCTGTATCTACTTTTTCATTTGGCCAAGTTCACTTTTCTAGCAGTTATTTTCTCTAGTTAGGATGTACACTTCCTTAAATTTTACTTTTTAAAGATTTATTTTTGTCAGTGGTTTTTCCCCATTTTGTCCATTGCATTTTACACATTATTGGTCAATTTATATTTTACCTCTCTAATATGGTTTTTAGAATCCTACTTGGGTTCTTTATTTTGTGCTTGAGATCACTTCATATTCCTTTTTGTTGTTTCAAATGTGGGTATAGGGTCAATGCTATCCTCTTCCAGGTTTGCATCTTGCCCATTCCTGTATCCATAGTAGTATTCTATGGTCTTTGTTTTGCTAGTTTACTTTCTCATTGTGATTGTCTTTGCTTTTTAAAGTGGTACTGTGGCTCAGGGGGCTCCGTCCCAAGCTTCTTTTGCTGGGATCTAGGGGCCTGGTTACTGGCTTTGTATGCACTGGTCTCCAGTTCTGTGAGCTAGAAGATGCTTCAGCTCACCTGATATTGAGCTGGAGCTGACTAGTGTGTGCCAAGGATTGTGGCCAGATGATGTCTTTCTAAATTGCTCCGGGGTTTGACTAAAGCTTGAAGCATGAGGTATGGGGGAGGTGTAGTCTGGCTGCTGGAAGTCTCCTCTACACCTAGGGCTACACTATAGCATAGATAACCTCAGCCATCACCTGTGCTGGTGTCTCCCAATTTCCCTGGCTGTGCTAAGTTATGTCAGGGGTTCTGGTGTTAGTACTTGATCATATGAAGGACAAACTTCATTTTTATAGCCATTTACTAGTATTCAGATTCATTAAAGTCTGTTGCAAGCTTAAGTACCCTCTATTGATGCATGTGTCTGAAGGTTTTGGGCAATGCTTCCATAACACTAGCATGAAATGCTTTGGGTAGTACCAATTGCTCTTTTGTATTATATATGGGAACACTAACAGTCAAGTGTGACACCCCAATCTATATTCACAGTTTCTTTTGCCATTTTCCCAATAGTAAGGAGTAGTCTAGGGAGCTTTTCTCCTTATTGGGGCAACTTGATACTTATGAGATACTATGTGCCTTCTAGGAAGTGCCCCCTATAGAAGTTTGGATTTCCAAGGAATTTATTTTGCTTTGAATCATCCAAGTTTGAGGCATAAAGAGACAATTCAACACAACTATGCAAATTGTTTGGTGGATGGTGAAGACTTTCAAGCATCTTTCCATATTACAAATCCCATATCTATGAAATTACTCATCAATTCTTGATCTATGATACCATGGTGACTTCAAATTCACAGACCTTAGAAGAGAGGGCATTTGTATTCACATTAATGTTTCCTGGCTTGATAGAAGAAATGAGGAAATTAACAGAAATTTATCAGTCTCTTACTATGTAACAAGTACTTCACTACTTCCTGAAGGTACAAATGTGAAGATGATCCTATCCCACCAATAATTTATATTCTACTCAAAGTGGCAGCAGCTATAAAACAGTGGTAGCCTAGCAGGGATATTTTTGTTTGTGTGCATATAAGATATATGCACATACGTATATACACACACATATATATACATACACACATATATATGTGTGTGTACATATATAGAAATGTATGCATACACACTTGTGTATGTAGATATGTGTGCATACATACAAACATATGTGTATATATATATATATAGAGAGAGAGAGAGAGACAGAGACAGAGACAGAGAGACAGAGAGACAGAGACAGAGACAGAGAGACAGAGAGAGAGACAGAGACAGAGACAGAGAGAGAGATTGTGAAAGATAATGAGTTAAGCCAAGGGAAGGAGTTAACACATCCTTTCTAGAATCAATGACAATATGGATTGAATTGTGGTTTTAGAACTGGGAAGTGAAATGGGGAGGATTGTACAAGTGAAGTGGGAAGGGCTATACAGGGAATAAAGTAAAGCATAAATATAATTAGTCTAAATATAATGAGCTATGAAAGACACTCATAAATAAGTACAATGTGGAAAAAGGAAAATAGTTATGAAGCTGAGTTCAGAGTTGGCTAATGCTATTTTCAGTCTTTTAAAGGCAGTGCCCTAATTTGCCCAGATCAAAATATAATGCAGGAAACTATCACTCCATCCTTGAAATTCAGCTCTACACACATATTCCCAGAAGTTTTTTGTGACCAACTTTATTGTTAAACCCTCTTCAAAGGGATGTGTGTACTAGTTCATAAAGTTTTTAAATGTTTTCTAAGAGTACTAAGGTTAAGTTACTTTTTCTTGACCTGCTTTTTGTTCCTGCTAATCATGTGGCCAAGACCAATATAATTGAGGATATAGCCATAATAATACAATTATTCAAAAAGACCATAAAAGTTATCAAATTATAGCAAGGATTTTAGTTTAAAAAATCTTCAGGTACGAAGGCTGGTGTGAGTGCTTCTCTCATTTCTAGATCTGTCTATTCTCTTTGTTTGGACAATTTGATTCTTATGAGATATTATGTGTAATTAATATCAAAAGGTTTTACAATTCCAGCATTTCTTGATTGACAGTTACAAGCAATCTCCTTCTAGCCAATCTAACATTTTCATGAGTTTTCTTGTATGCCTTCTGGGTCTTTCAAAACATAGTAAAATCATTTAGACATATTTTAAACACTTATTCACTCTTCTGGTCAACATTCATTGGCCAAGCCTCAGCTTCAAAGGCTATGTAAGGGTTTGTTCTATATAGCATCATAGCCTTTGAGAATCTAGGGTCACTTTCATAGGAAAGTCAACAATTGGTTTGGGATTTTTAAAAATATGTTTTTCTGGCTAACAAATACTTATTTTCTTCTTCTTCTTCCCCTATTAAATTATAAAAATAAAGAAAGAAAATGAAAAGAGAGTGTGTATCTATACCAACCTATACATGTATACTCAAGTAAAATAAATTCCTTTATTGATTATTATGTTTATTTTTGTAGTTATCTATCTATCTGTTTGTCTATCTATCCATCTTCAATTTAAGTAAATTTCCTCTCTGGCAGGTCAGTAGTGGGTTTCATCTTTAGTCCTGTGACATCATGGTTTATTAATTGCACTTATGAAAGTACTAAATCAAAGTTCTTTTTATTCTAAATGTTGTTATAATTGTATATTTTTTCTAATTTCATTTTGCATAGTTCATAAAAAGGTTAAGTAGTTTTCTCTGAAGTAGTCCATTCAGTACATTATTTTTGACTCAATATAATTTTATTACATTTATAGACCATAAATTGTTTAGTTCTTCCCCATTAATTGAACACCTTTTAGTTTGCTTTAACAAAAGCCTCTGCCTGGAAGAGAAATGCTGACAATATCTTTACATACATGACTCATTTTTATTTTTTTGATCTCTTTTGGATATATACCAATGAGTGGTATCACTGGGTCAAAAGAAAAGTTCTGGATAGAAAAATTTAGGAACAAATCGCTTTAAAGAACAACTTTATCATTTTACAATTTCATTAACAATGCATCAATATTTCTATCTTCACATGAACCCTCTAATATTTATCATCTCCCCACTTTGTCACTTGTCATAGATTAGAACTTTGTGAAGAAGGTGCAAAAAGACAAAGATATATAAAGAGCTAATGTCCTCATTACTTCTGAAAGTGCACCAAATCAAATCTATTTAGCTGACATGCCATTTTACTTCAACAGTCTCTAACTAGTGTGACCCTTTCTAAACCACAATATTGCATCATCTAAGTCTGTAGTTTCATTATATTGATGTTAGATACCAGATACCCAGATACCCTTACAAAGCAATAATTATTATGGGTTCAATAACTATACTTTGTAATGTATAACCTCTATTAATGAAATGTTGATTTCATCCAGGAATTTATTTGTTTGTACAATATCTTGCACAGGGATGGTCTGATAATTCAAAAAGTAATGTTTTGTAAAATAAAATAAGATTCAGTTGAATTGAACTGGCTCTTCTATTTTCTTAAGTCACACATAGAGTAATAAAGTTACATCTCACAATGTAATGATAAAAATGAAAGTCAGGACCTTGAATCTTATTATACCACTCTGTCTAGATGACATTTCTTTGGAAGATGATCAAGTGGGTTCCATTTTCATCAGCCTACTCATCAATTGTTTTCAACAATACTCCTGGTGCTGTCATGTGGAAGAAGTTTTCCGGAAGGTTGGTAGACTCTATCTGGAATTGTCCACTGTAAGGTGAAAAAAATCCCTGTTTTTTCACTCCAGATTTTCTTGTAGGACTATTTTCAGGACATCCAGTACAAAGCCCGATCAAGACTTCCCAAACAAAAAATCAAATATCAATTTATTCTATACCTACACTCCTCTCCTAGGAGCTATAGAATAAAAATTGTATTATTAGTGGATATGCCCAAGAAAATATCAGAGATTTATATTTATTCTATCATTATTTTCATTATAAAATGTAAACTAAATATGGTTTACTTTTAATGCCATTGCATTCTCTTTACTTAATTCCTCTCCTGATTTTCTGGGACCTCCTTCTCCTATTTGCCTAGTAACCAGATGCTGCCCCCAGTATATAAGCTCCCGAATATAATGATGTGACAGAATCTCTCATTTCTAATTTTATCTTGTCCCTTTTTTGAATATTCAAGCTATATTTTCATTATCAGTCCCACAAAAATTAATTTTCCTTCCAGTTGTTTACAAATGTCTCTCAATAACTTCAGGTCCAGAAATCATTTGAGACTTCACAGATGCCCACCATTGAAAGGTTATCCATGACAAGATACTTCTACCTCTTCCCAGGAATTTAAAGCTATGTAACGACACCAGACATTTCCAAACTAAAGTAAATGGTTCCAAGGGATTGGAAGCAACATTTTCTTACTCAGAATCAACAACTGGAAGTCTTGTGAGCACACAGAAAGGTGGTGGTGGGTCTATTACTTTACAGGCTGGCAAACTCCAATTTCCTGCATGTGATTTGATGATGGTCAGGGTAACTTCAACCTGATTTAATTTTTCTTGGACTATTGCATGATTGTAAAGGTGATGAACAATCCAACATTGCCCCCAAAACTCATGTTTTTGAACTGACAATGTAAAGCCTGATTTGAAGATTTTTGGATGTACTCATGGAGGGAAGAAATCATTATGTTGTCAATTTCAAACTGGCTCTTAAGTCAATTTGTCATCTACTCATATGTTGCGTAGTCCTGAAGTATTTGGCTATCCCAGAAGGACATTTCCTTTCACAGAACTTTATTTTCCCCATCCTTTAATCTTCATGATGCTTTTCACACTAAATGTTTATCCTCATTTCTACATTATTTCATACACATTTTCCCAAATCTCACAATGGCCAGATTAAATATACTCATCCTACAAGTCCTGTTTTAAATTTCACATCCTCCAAGAAGTTTTCAATGATATTTCAATACATCCATAAATTTAAAATCACGTTTTGGTACACTTGATTACAATCCATTCAGGGGTTGTTAAACTGTAGCCCAAAGTTTAAATCTACCTAATGAGATAATATTTTATATATATTTTAAGGTGAAATCTTATTATGTTTAAATTTTATTTAAAATATCCTCAGCTCATGGTTTTTATAAAAAACAAGTAGGGAAAAATTGTACCTCAACCTGTAGTTCATGTACTCCTGTCCCATCTCATTTTTTAAATTTTAACTGTTTCATTTGAATATGCCTTATGTTTCCAAATATTATATAAAATATTTTTTTCTCAGGCTGGAAAAGTAGCAGCTACTTAGGAGCCCACTTTTACTACTTATGAACATTGAATTTCTGACCGCTTCTATTTCTGACCTCAATTAGTTTGTTTCTTCTTAAGCATCATGGATATAATACACTTCCAGGGTCTCACCTTATTGGTGCTTGAATATTTGTAGATTTCTTATTAATATTAACCCTATTGCCATTCAAACTCATGAGTTCATGGGACCCGATTCTCAGGGATTATTCTCATGCATTCCACATCAGTTATATCATTTCTTAATATGTAATTATATATCCAGTCAAATTACATAACATGCTCATCAACTGATGTGTACACCCTCTGTATTTTAATTTTAAGGTCCAGCTGTGAGAAATCAGTGTCTCAGCCTGAAAATTCTTTCATCCAGCGAGAGACAGGAGATTTTGATTTTGCCACATCCACAAGTATAAAAGACAGTGTAACTTTTTGGAGAACTGAGAGCAAAGGATAACACAAAAGTGAAATAAGTGAAAGAGTCTCTATGCTATGAATTTGAATACATGCGAGCCCTTCATGTGATTCAGTATTTACAAATTGGAATTTCACTGTACACACTTCAATATTTCCTTAAGAAATCAACAAATCAACTCCACTGGAATTGGATTATTATTTTAAACAGAACTGTTGCCAACAATAATACAACTATAACAATAATGATAAAAATAATTAAGAATAATGCTTTAATACATGAAATAAAAGGGTTTCAAAATATAGAGAACTAGCAAGAAGAAATAAAACAAGGGGAAAACCAAGTGGAAATAAAATGATGAACATAAAATTCATTTCATCCTGTCTGATGTAGGAACTGTATATATCATGCTTTCATGGTGAGCTTACAGATGTGTTATTTCCCAATATATTTATTCAACATCAAAAAGCATTTTATCTATCTATTCTATAGTCAGTAAATCATTATATATAAAATAATAATAAAAGGAAATTTTGTTTTTCTGGGACTACTTCTATCTTAGCTCAGTTTGATAAAAATGAGATTAAATAGACTATCATTATTGTAGTTGTTCATAAAATAGATTGTATTTGTGTATTTTTTCCTTAAATAATATTAAAGATGAATGAAAAAGTGAAGAGGCAGAGTTTCTGGGTAATTAATAATCAATTTACTAATTTGTCTGACTGATAATCAATAAGTTGGTGTTCAGTAGTCTCTCTTGGTCACCAAAAATAAAAGCATAGAGATCCATCCCTGAATGCTTAAATACCTTTGGAAATAAGACGCCTCTGACAGGTAAAAATCAACCCTGATTGATGAACAATTAATCATGGGGTGGACATTTTTACGTGAAGGTGGGCAAAAATCTTTGTTTCCTCCATCTGAGTACATGACACCTTCAGCAAACTGGACAAAGGAAACATCTCTACACAGGCCACTCTGGTTGATTTTCTCCTTCGCAAGCTGAGTTCCCCCAGTAGTTCTCAACCTGTGGGTTATGTTCAATTTGTAACAATGAAAATACATCCTGCATATCAGATATTTACATTATAATACATAACAGTAGCAAAATTACAGGTATGAAGTAGCAAAGAAAATAATTTTATGGTTGGGGGTCACCCCACCATGAGGGACTGTATTAAAGGGTCTCTGCATAAAGAAGGTTGAGAACCACTGCTAGACTTCAATGGAGGGGGTACAAGGGCATGGAATGTACTTAGATTAGATTTTGTAGATCACTCCAAACCGAAGTAGGATTCTCTAGTTCAGTGGAGTCTGACAAAGATTGTAAAGCATGTACCCAAAGGATTAGGTCAGTCTCATCTATCAGTCTTTTTCTTCAGAGACTTGCTGAATGATTTTCAAGGGCTGGTCTCTGAATGAGGAAATTGAAATAAATAAAACTAATCCTAATTTAATAACTGGTTATTACCATAATGGGGGAAATTATAACTTTTCTCATATGGATCCTTTTTATAAGACTCAAGATTCAGAGAACTTAGGCACCCTTTGGGGAATGTCCTTATTTTTTTGGATCATAGCCTACATGAAGGAAATGTGGGAATATGTACTCATATTTCTCTTTCTCCAAACCTTCTAAAATACTCACATCACTTGCAAATGTTCATGTCACTTCATGCTAACCACTCAGGAGAGGGCTTCTAAACCTAAGATTTCTTCAGTGTGGGAAACTGCTTGTCACAGAAACTCTCTCCATCAATTTGAATCAGAGACTTGTCTGGGAAGTCCTGAATGGTTAAATGACTTGTCCAGTATTACACAGTCAAGACACATCAGGGACAGAACCCCTGTTTTATTTTGTTTTGTTTTCCCCTTAATTCAAGCTATGATATCATTTTATAATACCATTCTACCTCTCAACCATTTAGAAGACAGTTTTGTTAAACGGAAGAAAGCAAACAGAGGTGCAATGATACTGAAATTTGAAGATCTTTCATGCCCCTTAAACTTGCTGATGTAGCAGGAAGGGGTGGAGCTAGAGAACACCAGAACCAAGCTACAATCCATGCTGGTGACTGGAAGCACTGGCAGCAGCAGTGGTGGCAGCAGCAGTGGTGGCAGCAGCAGCGGCAGCAGCAGCAGCAGTGGCACGGACTCCTTTTCTTTGAGCCAGTCAGAATCTCTGCTAAGGACTCTTGCTGAGGATTTCCAGGGATGAGAACTGCGGATGGGGCCAGAGCTGGTGGGTGCAAGCTGCCTGGACACTGAGCAGTTGCCGTGAGTGAGGAGAGGAGGATCTTTGCCTGAGGTCACCTGTCCTGTTTTGAAGGCTTAAGAATGTGGGTATTTACTATTTTAACTACCTGTGCCCACTTCATAACTACTGTGTTGGCTTTGACTTTCTGGTTTTGGGACTCAGTCTTCTGGTACTAGAATAATTGCTCTGACTATATTTCTCATGTAGAGAGCCTGTTACATTTTGTGATTAATAACCATATCAGCATACTAATAGTTACTGGAGGCATTGTGAATGCTGCATTGCTAATACAAGAGGCCCTTGAATTAATCCTGAGATATATATAAACTTTCAATCATTGTTCTTGAAAACATTCACATAAGCCCTTCCTTTCATCTTTACCCACGTCCATCCAAACAAAATCTTTTCTTGGCTTAGCATTCATTTTGATTGAAGGGATCATGGCTCTCTCTCTCTCTCTCTCTCTCTCTCTCTCTCTCTCTCTCTCTCTCTCTCTTTCTCTCTCAATTTCAAAAGATTTTTTCTTGATACTTACTGATAGGCACTCAAGCTACCTAATTCTAAAGCAAATTAAATATAAGGCATTAGAGCTTCTGTGTTATACTCCCAAATAAGACAAGGGTGAAAATACCAAAATGTACTTCCCTTCTCACTATTGATTCTTTCTTTACTTCTTTATTCACAGTAAAAACTTCTCTCTCTTATAACAGCCCATAAATATGTACATATAATATTAGCAGGCAATAACTCCATCCTTAATGAGATACCTGTTGTATGAAAGCACTGAGTCCACAGTACAAAATGTATAGCATATTATAATTCCAAAGAGACTTAATCCTAAATAACATGAACTGAGAAAGGAAAGACAAGAAAAAAATGTACTATAATATACATGTGCCTACACACATATGCACATACATATGCATAGAAACACATACATTTTTAATTGTGATGTGGGTGAAAAGTTGCATGTGTGGATACGCTCATGACACATATATACATGTAGTGATATGGTATTGGATAGTCTCATAAGCAGTAAACGGATATTTGGTCATATAATTCCCTAACTATAGCACCCCTTAAACAAAAGAAAATTCAAAATGATGCTTACCCCAATGTGATTGCCTACTTTTGCCATACTGGTGGCAGGTTGATATAAAAGAGAGCAAAGTATTCTAATAATTTGCGTTTAACCTCTTTGTAAATTTTAATTTGATAGTTATTGCTCTAAACATGAGATAATCATTTAACGACAAAGTAGATGTATTACTATATGAGTTGAATCTAATCATTCCTGACATTCTCACTACAAATTCAATTATTTCTGAACCAGTAGTTTATGTATGATAAGACCATCAACTTGTTAGAGTAAATGTGCATATGAAAGTTGAAAAAATGAAATAAAAATAGAATACAAAGTTTAATGATATAGTCAGATAAATTATTTATAATAAATATTAGCTAATATATAAAAAGGACACCATCACTAATTACAAAATTTTAATATAACAATTTAACCAGGTTAGAACAATTATCCAAAAAAGATAGGTCAAAAGAATCTTAAAAATATACTTAAATGAGCAAGCCCTTGACTTTATTGCCAAATAGAATGAGATTAAAAATTTTAAAAATGGGAGATATAGAGTATAAGCTGGCCTGAAAAATTTTGGGAAGAAAGATGATGGAAGCTTATAAGTTGAATCAACTCACAAAGCAGAAAGAATCAGTAGAACAGAAAGCTAGTTCAATGAAAGATTTAAAAAGAGACCCAATTAAGTAAAGTCTTCCTAAGGAAATTTATAGAAGAAAAAGGAAAGATAGAAAATAAAAGAAAAATGTAAAAGAGCAACAAATAATTTTCATGAATTATTTTTACAATTAAAGTTACACAAAAGACTCTAATATCAGAGACTTATATATTTTTATTGTTGATGTAGAAAAGATCCTTAACTGGATTAAAAAATGGGAGAGATATCCAGATTAGGCCAAATATACAGTAAGGAAATCTGTCTTTGAGGTAAAAACACAACTGAATATTGATTTAATGATTCACAATATATTTGATAGAAGGAATGACAGCAACTTTGCAGAAAAAAATTACATGTTAATACAAAAATTGTGAATAAAGCGGTCTCAATAACTAGAAACATATATACTCAATTTCTTATAAAATCTTTTTGATTAGAATATCATCTTCACATACCTCTCTAAGTTAACAATTAATGGGGAAAGACAAAATAAAACCTTAAATATCCTCAACCATGCATCAAAATCAATCAATTAAGAATCTTTGCCTCAACATTCAAAGAGTGACTGCCAAGATGGAGGTGGGGTGGGGTGAGAGGCTCTGACCTCATGAGCTTGATAACAATGCCATGTCAGTTTTTTAAAAAAATCCCCTTTTAGAGAACTACATTTGAAATTGGTCTGATACATAAAAAGAGATTAATAATTCCTTAGACTTTGTAGAGTCAAAGTCCTCTAAGTGAATAAATCAAAAAGTTTTTGAAACTGAGTACAGCTGCTCTCAAACCCTTGAATGTCAGAATTCCATATAGAGTGCTTGGATTAAATGGAACACCTTAATAATGCTTTCCTAAAAGGTTGCTACAGATCCACTGAATAATCTTCACTAGATTTCCATGCAGTAGCTGCCACTGTCATTGCCACTACCCAGTTCCTCTCTGGAGACAATTAGAATATACCCAAGGAAGGAGGCATACAATTTAGAACTCTAGATTAAATTCCCTTATTTTCTTTCACTGGTGATAACAGTAAAATACAAATAAAAGTGGCTGTTCCTATTATTTAATGGAATATCGGCAGAGGTGAGACCATAGAACTAATTATGTTGGTGTTACAAACTGTACTAAGACAAATACAAATAAGACAACACAAAGACAAAATTGAAACACTTGTCGCTAGTCAGTAAACCAGTTTGAGAATTCACTATCTTTGACCTTTGATTCCCTTGGATCTTTGTCATTCTGATAACCACAAAATGCCAGTCCTTTGCTCTTGGTCTTAGTTTCTGCCTTCTCTTTCACTGCCAAGTGTAGCTGGCTTGAACCTGAACACAGTTGGTAGAAGTCACTTCACAACTGTTTTTCTTTTATTGCATAATTTCACTTCCTACTTTAAAGATAATATTGGGGATATAATCCTTAAACTCACTAATCTCTACTAATCCCTCCTCACATGCTCTCTATATCTTGAAGGATGATTTCCTCTTTAATTCTTGTCTAAGAGGATGGAATTGGCCTTTCTCTTTGTTGAGGTGAAATATACTACTTCCACTTCCTTTCTAATTTAGGAAATTGCTTCATTGATCACCAATCTGCCCTCTTTCCTCCTCTCACTTTTAATCTTTCTCCATCCGTTTTTTTCTATTGCCTACAAAGAAATCCAGATCTTTCTTATCTGTTAAAAATATTGACCCTGTAACTCCTTTACATTAACTTCTGATACTTCATTTCCTCTCACTACTAAACTTCTGAAATTAGCAATCTACATCTATTGGCTCCACATCTTCATCAGGCATTCTTTTCTCAAACCCTTAAATTTGATTTTCTCACCATGTCTACTGAAAGAAATCTCTTAAAAATCATTCAATTTTTAAAAGATATTCTAATCTTTATATTTGTCTTTCTTCTAATCTTTTGCATAACTTGCTGTTTGTCTTTAGAATCATTTTATTTAACCAATATATATTTGGAGTCTAAAAAATATTTTCCCCTGGGGCCAATCTGTGGATTCTTTAAATTAATAACCTTTATTTAGTTGTTGTGGGTAGTTTCATTTTATTATTTTGTTCACTCTGATGTTCAGTGTTTGTTTTTAATTTTGCCACATTTTTCTGGGAAGCCCATGATCCTCTGCTTGTCTGTATGAATCTTGTCTTCAAGATCAATGCTTTCAGTGTGGCTAGGCATACAGTGAATAGATCACTGGCCCTGAAGTCAAGAAGACCTGAGTTCAAAACCAACTTCAAACACATAACACTTATTAGCTGTGTGACCTTGGGCAGGTTACTTAACCCCAATTGCCCTACCTTCCCCCTCAGAAAAAAAAAACCCAGTGGTTTTGTTTCTATACAGAGATCAGTTTTTCTAGTAGTATGATTGCTTCTGCTTCTCTTCTAGATTTTATTTAAGTTCAGTATATTTGTACTCCCAATTTTCTGTTCTCCTTTTCTATTTTGGAAAACCTAGTGTATTCAAGTTTTTTTTCTCTTCTGATAGTTACTTTTACTGTGCAGGCCATTTCCCCCTTATAACTCTTTCTGTTGAGATTTAAGTTTCTCTTGAAATATTCAAGAAAATCTTTCTGTGATTTCATGCTTTATTGGGAATCCACATGTTTATATATCCCTCAGATGTTGTTTCAGCTTATTTTGTATTGCTATATTGATTTAAAGACATTTGTTCAAGAAAGGGCTGCCTAAATAGGGATCTTTAATCTAGAACTAACTTCACATGAGATAAAAGAAAATAATAGTTCTACCTTCCTTTTCCTCACCACCTTCCCACAGTTGAACAGAATTCAGGTTCTCTACTTGTTGCAACAGGGTTTATGAAAAGAATAAAGATAGGTAGTTTGGCAGAGACTCCATCAGAAGGCAAATTGTGTGGTGACTGCCCAAAAAGATACCCCAAGTTAGTTTGATGTGTCAAGGCATTAAAAATGAGCCTTCTGAACTTCATAAGACTTTTGCTTTATTTGGCTTCTTCATCCTTGCAGTGTCGCAATTCCTGTTATTGCTTACCTGTGATAAGTAATTTCTCTTTTGGAAATATTTAAGGAGATATTGGCAAATGTAGAACATGTCTGGTCCTCTAACTTAGTGATAATGTAACCAGGAAATGATGTTTTTTTCTTCGATCACCGATGATTTTTAACTGCTGAATTTTGGGGGTCATTTCTGAATCCTCACTCTCTTTCACCTATAGATTTCAGAGTCCTTATATATTTTTAAAGGCTCAGATTGCTTGCAATCTGCTGGACCTTTTTATAATTTTCATGATTATTAGTGTTTTTACTACCTTGAACTTTTCTAGGTATTTGGAATTGATTTCTCTTTTACCCTCCTTAACCTTGACTTGTATTATTTTTATCTGTGTACATTTTGCATCTCCTCAATAAACTATAAACTCCTTAAGGACAGGTACTTTTGGATTAATCTCTATATCCTTCTACCCTCTTGTACCTAGTGCAGCCTCTACCCTCTCCTAGCTATGCTCCCTATTTGTGCCAAGCTTACAGTATACTTTAGAAGAAACTTTTTTTTAAAATTTGCAATGACTTAGACAATATTCTAATTAGAATATGTTCTTGAAAAATATGTGTTTGATTTAACTGAAACTAATGAAGAACTCATTCATTCCAATACCATCCTATCCAATAACAATTAATTAAGCAAATATGTTTTATAAGTCTCTGTACTGGGCACACAGTATAATAATGTGAAAATCTCAAGTAAATGATGTTCTACTAGGAGGATGCAATATGGCAACAAAAACAGATATATCTATAAATCTACATACATATATGTGTATGTGAGTGGGTGTGTAATTTTAGTGTCAAATAATTGACAAATAAGAAGATTATATTCAAACATAGCAATAACAAATATAAAGATTCTCATTGGGAGATGGAATGTCAGTAGAAGCTTAAAAGAACCCAAGGATTCTATTCTATCCAAAGGTATGGAGACAGTGGGAGGAATGTTATACAGAGTGACAGGTAGGACACTTTGATTCCTAAAACAGTGTGTGAAAGGAATAAAGAAGGAAAAGATATATGAAATTGCTCTGGAAAAGTAGACTAGAAGTACACAATGAAAGACTAATGTAGAGGAGATTTTTATATTTTATTTCAGAGTCAAGAGGGAGCTACAAAAGCTTCTATATCGAGTGCAATGTGGTCTGTCTAATCCTTTAGGAAGATGACCTTGGAAGTAGTTTTAGAATTTTTTTTATTATAAATTAACTTGTTTGTTTCTTTTTAATTTACATCATTCATTTCCACAAGATTCTGAGTTACACATTTTCACCCTATCTTTCCCCTACTCACCACTCCAAAGCAGTGGTCCTACTGTATATCCCTTACCCCAATCTGCTCTCGCCTATATCCTCCCCCATAAACCCTCTGGCTTTCTGGTAGGACAAGATGGATCTCCATACCCCAGTGCCTGTATATCTTATTTCCCAATTGCATGTGAATAATAATAATAATAATAATGATATTTAAAAAACATTTGGTTTTAAAAGTATGAATTCCAGATTCTATCCCTTCCTTCATTGTCACCCACCCTTACTGGGAAGATAAGCAATTCAATATAGATTGTACATGATTAATTACACAAAACATTTACATAGAGGACATATTGTGAAAGACTTACTATATTTCCCTCCATCCTATCCCTCTTCCCAGTTGTTCCATTCTCTACTTTCTCCCTGACTCTTTACAAAAGTGTTTGCTGTTAACTACCCTAGCCCCCAACCTTCCCTCCCTTCCAACATCCTCCCACTCATCCCCTTCCCCCCCTACTCTCCTGTAGGGCAAGACACCCAATTTAGTGTATGTCATTCTCTCCCTAAGCCAAATGCAATGAGAGTAAAGTTGACCCATTCCCTTTTGCCTTTCTATTTTTCCCCTCTATTGTAACATTTATTCCTTGCCTCTTCTATATGAGATAATTTACCCCATTCTGTCTCTCCCCATCTCCTCTCATTATATTCCTCTCTTGCCTCTCAGTTTCACCTTTTAAATATCAACCCTTCCTATTCAGTTGATCCTGTGCCATCTGTCTGTGTACACATATATACACACAGTCACATGTGTTCGTATACATAGAGAGATATATGCACGTATTCCTATATATTTATTTATTTATCCATTTATTTATTTATTTATTTGCTTGTTTATGTATTTGTTCATTTATTTATATTCTCTTCAACTATCCTCATACTGAGAAAAGTTTTATAAGTTACAATTATTGTTTTTCCATGTAGGCATATAAATAGTTCAACTTTGATAAGTTGCTTATGATTTTTTCCCTGTTTACTTTCTCATGCTTCTATTTGAATGTCAGATTTTCTATTCAGCTCTGGTTTTTTCATCATGAATGTGTGAAAATCCTCTACCTCACCGAATGACTATGTATTCCCCTGAAAAATTATACTCAGTTTTGCTGGGTAGGTGATTCTTGGTTTTAATCCTAGCTCCTTTGGTCTCTGGAATAACATATTCCAAGACCTTCAATCCCTTAATGTAGAAGCTGCTAGATCCTGTGTTATCCTGAGTGTATATCCATAATATTCAAATCATTTCTACTTGGCTGTTTTTAATATTTTTTCCTGGATCAAGGAACTCTGGAACCTAGCTATAATATTCCTAGGAGTTTTCTTTTTGGGATCTTTTGCAAGAGGTGATCAGTGAATTCTTTCAATTTCTATTTTGCCCTTTGGTTTTAAAATATCTACAATTTTCCTAGAGAATTTCTTGAAGGATGATTTCTAGGTTCTTTTTTTGATCATGGCTTTCAGGTAGTCCAATAATTTTTAAATTGGCTCTCCTTGATCTATATTCCAGGTCAGTGGTTTGGCCAATGTAATATTTCACATTGTCTTCTATTTTTTCATGTGTTAAATTGTATCTTGATTTCTCATAAAGTCATTAGATTCCACTTACTCTAATTCTGAAGGAATTATTCTCTTCAGTGAGCTTTTGAAATTCTTTTTTCCATCTGGAAAATTTGGGTTTTTAAGACATTCTTTTCCTCATTGGCTTTTGGGACCTCTTTTGCCACTTGAATTACTCTATTTTTTAAGGTGTTATTTTCTTCAGTCAGGTTGTTGATAATCTTTTCATGATTTTCTTGCATTATTCTCATTTCTCTTTCCAGTTTTCCCTTTATTTATATTAGTAGATAAAAGAACAACCTAATAAGTGCACTAACAATTCAGAGATGTTTTATATATATATATATATATATATATATATATATATATATATGTATGTATATGTATATACACACATAGTTAATAGCCTTTTAAAATTACATTTACTTTTGAATGTAGCTTACTCTCACCCTCTCTTCATAAAAGCATCACATGTAACAAAAGGTGGATAATATATCCATTTGTACAGATTGAAAAAAGATGAGAGTCTGGTTTAAGATAAGTCCCTTCTTGTCTATGAGTAATATGATCAGTAATGCACCCAGCCCCTCATTTGAATAGACCTACCTGTCATATTTGTTCTCACATTAATTGTTGACCAGAGTTGATTTCTGTCTTTTGGGACAACCTAATCTTCCAAGGATATATAAGCTTCAAGAGGGCTCCATGAGGGGCTTTTGATTTACAAGAAAAAACCAAATGATTATCCTTTTATTAATTATTCGCTAGCCATAATCAATAAAACATTTAATTACCCAGAAATTATGTCTCATGGATTTTTCATTTTTCACATTTTGTACTCATGTACATGTACATAGAGAATTCTCATACTTTCTTATGCCTCTGACAAATACTTTCTAACATAATTTCTAGTGATAGAAGAATAAGCAGAGTTCAGGCAAAAATTCTTAAGACAAGAATGAAATGAAACTTAGAAGGAAAGGTGAAGAGAGTGATAAAATGCATCAATAAAGAAATGTTTATTAGGATTTGGTCTCTTGGGACCAACAAGCTGAAGTATTAAACATTTCTTATGATCCTTCCAACTTTTCCAAGATAGAAATATACAGACGAAAATACAATTTTACTTGTTCCTTAGTCTTAGATACCCAAACCCCTAAAGATATGTTGAATAAGAGAGGAGGTAAATCTCCTTACTTCTAAATATTCATTCAGCAACCTCTACCTCACTTTTCATCACACAAATTCAGGGCCACAAAAATTTGCAACACGAGGCAAATCTACTCCTGTCTCAATCCAGTAAGATGGAAAATAAAAAAACAAACAAACAAACAGAACTTGTAGGTGAGTAATATGGCAGTGCTCTTTGCTCTAATAGATCTTTGTCAGAAAATTAAAGAACAGAGGGAACTGGGATAGGATGTGTATAGATGTTGGTGGCTGTATGGTACTCTTGTCGATTCTCAAGAACCCAGCACCTACCTAAAACCAGTTCTTTAGCTCCAAAAGTAACACAGAGCTTGAGAAATTTGAATTTCTTATCATGGCAGAGGACTGAGACATCTTTAACATCTACCTCTCAGGGAACAAGTCCAGAATGGAGGAGTCAAAAATGGATCAATAAGGTAATATAAGGGGAAAAAATACTGAAATGAGCAAAGAACTCGAGAAAGAAAACTCAAAGACCTCGAGTATAAGCAGAAAATAAACAATAATAAAGAATATTATTCCTAAATTGATTCAATATCAAAGAAAATCAATCAACAAAAAATGATTCCAAGAGCCATGCAAAATCCTAAGAGACCAGAGAATTGCATTATGGTGTTCCTGAATTATTTGAAAGAGAATTAATAATTTGTAAAAGCATAATTTATACCCTACCCTGTGGAAATCATTTGTATATGGGAATGATTTTAATTCCTGGTAGTGAGTCTCACCAAAAAGAGAAAAGAAAGAAAAACTGATTCAAAATGCAAATATAGAGAGCTAAAAAACAATGTGGAAGAAGAAAAGTGAAATTAGCACAAAAAACAAAAACAATGTAAAAATGAACAAAACATGCATGTATTTATATGATATATATTTATTGATATATTTATTTATATATTTATCTGATGGGGGAGATGTGTAGAAACTTCTTAAATATTGTAACTCTCACAGAATAACATGTCAGAAAAAAGCTTAGAACTTGTAATACAAGAAATAGTAAAAGTACCTAGAAAAATATGAATATGGAAAACAAGATGTCAACAGAAAGAATGCAAAAGTTGCTTCTATAAAAAATGCAAAACCTTGGCAGCATAGATATGTTAAGTAAAAAAAACACACACTCACAAAAAATATAACACACAAGAGATATGTAATACCAAGATAAGTACACATACACAACTCGTGTGTGTGTGTGTGTGTGTAATATTGAAATTTAACAATTTCAACACAATCCAAGGTGATGTTCCTTATAAACCTGAACTTAACCATTAATGAAATGGATATGTATATTTAATTAAAAAGCAATATTAGAGATTGTTTTAGAAAGACAGAAAAAAAGATCTAAATGAATGATTTGCTTCTAAAACAATAGAATTAAGAAATAAAGATAAACAGATATAAGAACAGAGAAGCCATTAAGACTTTCTCTTTCTTTAATTTTAACTTTTCATTGTCAGTTCCAAATTTTCTCCCTCCTTTCACCACCACTCCCACATATTGGGGAAGAAAGAAATATAATACTTATTGTGCATAACAATGTCATTGAAAAAATTTCACATTAGTAGTCAAAATGAAAAAAATAAAAACATATTTAAGTACACATATACCACATATGTGTATATATGTATATATACACAGAGCACAGAGGCGTGTGTGTGTGTGTGCGTGTGCATGTGTGTGCATATAGTCTTCAGTCTGCACTCTGAATCCTTCAGTTTTCTCAGTAGAGGTAGATAGATTTTTTTCAAAATCATGCCTCTTTTGGGGTTGTTGTGGATTGTTGTATAGGTAAAATTAGCCGTCTTCCACAGTTCATTATCATTACAATATTGCATACCTTTTTTTTCACAGTTCTATGCATTTCATTTTTGATGAACATCCTTGGTTAACTCCTCATGTAATTAGAAAATATATCCTCATTAGAAGTAGTGCTTACTCTTGGCTTAAGATAGGTGTGATTTATAATTTGGAGAAAAGTTTTGTTCATTCATATGGTTTCTAATTATTTTTGTAAGAATGGGTATTTTGTCAAAAATGTTTTCCATAGCTAGTTGTATAATCTTATGAATTTTTATTGTTTTTGTTATTGATATGATAAAGTATTGTGGGGTAGCCAGGTGGTACAGCAGGTAGAGCATGGGACTTGGATTCAGGAAGACTCAACTTCATGAGTTAAAATCTGGTCTCAGACATTTACTAGCTGTGTCAGCATGAGCAATTTACTTAACTATGTATTCTTCAGTTCCTCATCTGTGAAGTGAGCTGTGGAAGAAATTAGAAAAGCACATAAGTATTATTGTCAAGAAATTCCCAAATGGGATCACAAAACTCAGGCACAACTAAAATGATGGTATATCAGCAAATGATAAATTATGATTATATTTTTCCTAGTATTGAAAAAGGACTACATTCTTATTAATACATTCAGGCAAATTCATTATGTAAAAGGTCTGTGATATATTAATGTAATCTCCTTAATGGTATTTTATTCTAAATATTGCCATTGATATTTATTAGGGAAATAGGTTTTCTGTTCCCTTTTTTTCCCCCTATGGCATCAAAACCATATTTGTGTCATAGAAAGAAGTATGTAGAATTCCTTCTTCTATGTTTTTCAAACAAACTGCATACAAATGGAATTAATTGTAATTTACATGTTTGGTAGAATTCACTTGTGAATAACTGGTACTGGAGATTTTTCCTAAGGTTTTTCAATTAATTTTTTTCTCCAATAGATCCCCTTAAGAAATATAGTTCTTCTTCTATTAATCTGGGGAATTTGTATTTTTGAAAATGTTCTTGCCCTTTGAAAAGAACTCAATAATTTCTTTTTTCTAATTTATTTATATATTTTTAGTTTTCAACATTCATTTCCACAAGATTTTGAGTACAAGTTTTCTCCCCATCTTTCCCCACCCCTACCCCAAAATAGCGAGCCTTCTGAATACCCCTTTCTTAAATCTGTTCTCTCTTATATCCTCTGCCTTCACCCCCCCCTCCCAACTCTCTAGTAGGGCAAGATGGATTTCTGTATATCTTATTCCCCAGTTGCACATAAAAACATTGTTTTGAACATTTGTTTTTAAAACTTTGATGTCCCTTCTCACCCACCTCCTCCTCTGGGAAGACAAGCAATTCAATATAGCTTTTATATGTGTAGTTACACAAAATGTAGTAGTTATAATGTAAAAGACTAACTACATTTCCCTCAATCCTATCCCACCCTCCACTTATTCTATATTATGATTTGACCCTGTCCCTTTTCAAAAGTGTTTGCTTCTAACTACCGTCACCTCCAGTCTACCCTCCCTTCTATCATCCTCCCTTTTATCTTCTTCCCCCTTCTTTCCTGTAGGGTAAGATACCCAATTGAGTGTGTATGTTATTCCCTTCTTAAGCCAAATTCAATGAGAGTAAGGTTGATCTATTCCCTTTCACCTTTCTGTTCTTCCCCTCCATTATAACAGTTTCCTCTTGACTCATATATGAGATAATTTTCCCTATTCTATCTTTCCCTTTCTCCTCCCAATATATGCCTCTCTCACTTCTTAATTTCATTTTTTCAATATCATCCTTTCATATTCAACTTATCATATGTCCTTTGTCCATGTATACATGTACACACATACACACACTCATATGTGTGTGCATATATATGTATATTTATTTATTTATTTATTGGTTTGTTAACTTATTTATTTATATTTATTTGTTTGCTTATTTATTTGTTTGTTCATTCATTCATTCATTCACTCATTTATCTATCTATTTATTCATTCATTCATTTGTTTGTTTGTTTATACCCTCATGTATATATATGTATATATGTGTGTGTGTATATGTATGCATACATACATATTCCCTTCATCTATCCTCATATTGAGAAAAGTCTCATGGATTACAATTATTGTCTTTCCATGTAGGAACATAAATAGTTCAACTTTAATGAGTTCCTTATGATTTCTTTGTCCTGTTCACCTTTTCATGCTTCTCTTGCTTCTTGTATTTGAAAGTCAAATTTTCTGTTCAGCTCTTTTTTTTCATCAAGAATGCTTGAAAGTCCTCTATTTCATTGAATGACCATATTTTCCCCTGTAGCATTATACTCAATTTTTCTGGGTGGGGGATTCTGGGTTTTAATCCTGTCTCCTTTGATCTCCAAAATATCATTTTCCAAACTCTTCAATCCCTTAATGTAGAAACAGCTAGATTTTGTGTTATCCTGATTGTGTTTCAACAATACTTAAAATGTTTCTTCCTGTCTGCTTGTAATATTTTTCCTTCATGTGGGAACTCTAGAATTATGCTATAATATTCCTAAGTTTTCTTTTGGGGATCTTTTTCAAGAGGTGATCAGTGAATTTTTTTCAATTTCTATTTTGACCTCTGGTTCTAAAATATCAGGGCAATTTTCCTTGAGAATTTCTTTTTAAAAATACCTTTAAGATTTTTTTAACTTTATTAATTTGTTTGTTTACTTTTAATTTACAAGATTCAGTTTCACAAGTATGGGATCTGCAAATCCTGACTAATGACTACTATGAAAGGATTATCATCTGGTGGAATGAACAATAAGAAATAGGAAACCAAACCAAACAAAAAAAATGGGCAGGTAGTTTGCTTCAATCTTCATTCAAACTCTGTTCTTTCTAAGAATATGTGTACATATATATATATATATATATATATATATATATATATATATATACACACACACATGTATGTATGTATGTATGTGTGTGTGTGTATATTTCCATCATGGGTCTTTTGGAGTTGTCCTATAATCTTCCATTGCTGAGAAGTGTCCAGTCTATCAAAGCTGGTCATCACAAATACAGTGTATGTAATTGAGTACAAATTCCTTATGGTTCTGCTCTTCTCACTCACCATCAGTTTGTATAAGCCTCTCCAGGTAAATATGAAGTTTTTCTACCCCTCATTTCTTATAGCACAATAGTATTTCTTTACATTCATATATCACAACTTGTTTAGCCATTCCCCAATTGATGGGCATCTCCTTGATTTCCAATTCTTTGCCACCACAAAAAGAGTTGCTATAAATAATTTTGTACATATGGGTCTTCCTCTGACTTCTATGATAGGGAATTTCTTGAAGGCTGATTTATCAGCACTTTTTTGATCCTGCCTTTCAGGCAGTCCAATAATTTTTAAGTTATCTCTCCTTGATCTATTTTCCATGTCAGTGGTTTTTCCAATGATGTATTTCACATTGCTGTCTATTCTTTCATTTATTTGGATGTGTTTTATAATACCTTGATTTCTCACAAAGTCATTAGCTTCTATTTGCTCCAATCTAATTCTGAAGGAATTATTCTCTTCAGCGAGCTTTTGAAATTCTTTTTTCCATCTGGCAAAAACAGCTTTTTAAGGCATTCTTCTCCTCATTGGCTTTTTGGACCTCTTTTGCCATTTGAGCTAGTCTTTTTTTAAGGTATTATTTTATTCAGTCAGATTGCTGACTCTCTTATCATGATTTTCTTGCATCATTCTCATTTCTCTTCTAAATTTTTCCTCCACTTCTTCTACTTGATTTTCAAAATCCTTCTTGAGCTCCTCTATGTCCTGTCAACAATTCATAGTTTTCGTGAAAGTTTTTGATGCAGGAGTTTTGACTTTGCTGTCTCCTTCTGGTTCTATGTTTTCATCTGCTTAGTTCCCCCCAAAAGAATCAACAGTATGTTTGCTCTTCCTCTGTTTGTTCTTGCCAGCTAATTACTTGCATTTTTAGTTCTTTTCCATGGTAGAACTCTGCTTCCAGACTGGAGAGAGGTATGTCCTAAATTGCTGTGGTTTTCACAGTTCTCAAAGCTGTTTACAGAGCTATAAGGAGGATGCCTTCTAAATAGCCACAACAAGCTCTGGCACACTGGCTTTTCTCTCCCCAGGACCACCACCCAAGACTGCAACCCAGATCTGAGCAGGTCAAAGAAACAGGGATTACCCTTTGTATGGTTGCTTGATCATCCTATGATCTTCAGGCCAAGAGCTCTGGAAGTAGCTATGTGGCAGCAGTAACAGCTGTCACACCACCACCACATGTCACACCAGGGGCAGAGGATGGACCATGCTCTTCTTTCACCTTAGATCAACAGGGTTTGCCACTGCCCTTTTACTTTCTCTTTGGTGTTTATGGGTTGAGAAGTCTGGAAATTGCCACAGCTGCCAGTGATTAACTCTCCTGAAGTTTGCACTGGCCAATCTGGGCCACTGTTTGGGATAGTCCCAGGTTTTGGCCATGATGGTTCATGTGGGAATGCATATGGCTCCCAGCCTCGTGTGGTAGACCCTGACTGTTGACCTTCAAGCTGCCTTCAGGTGGAATTTTTTTTCTCTCAGTCACTTTGTGGATTCTGTAGTTTTAAAATTTGTTTAGAGTCTTTTATTATGGTATTGGAGATGGTTGGAGTGAGAACTCCAGAAAATTCCTGCTTTTACTCTGCCATCTTGGCTCCCTCAATTATTTCTTTAATTTCATTTCAATTAGCTGTATCTTTTTTTGGCATAAGTTTACCTTTTTAATATCATAAAAATGGTCTATCTAAAACCAAAATTAAGAATCATCTGCAAGGGGGCTTCATAAATTCTGTGTTAAGCATTTTACAGTTTATCTCATAATAACCCTGGTAGTTGGGGCTATTCATTTCCCATTTTACAGATGAGAACACTGACACAAACAGAAGTGAAGTGACTCTCTGAGAGTCATATAAGAATTACATTTCATAGACTGAATTTGAACTCAGATTTTTCTGATCTATGCAGTTTCCAAGAATATCAGTATAATGCTATATATAAATGTAGTTTACACTAAATTCTCACTTATTACAATTCTTTTAATAGAACACATCTTATTTTAAATTAGATCACATTTTAATTTAGTTTCTGGACATATTTCAACCAAATTAAATCTGCATTTATCATCACAAATGGTAATATTCAAAATTTCAACTGTCCCAAGGATCATTAGCCTCTAGCATCTCAAATTATAAAGTCCATTGCTTTCAGTCAGCTTATTTTCAAAGATTCTTATTGACAGTCTCTCATTCCCAAACCCCATTTTAGGAGTCCATGAAACTTTAACAATTGGGACATGACTTTTAATGGTCCTTCAAGGACAGAATTTTAGTATGTTATACACGAATATTTCCATGTTAGATTTTGTTTTAGTTTCCATTTGGTAGAACTTATAAGTGATAGAATGTTGTCTGTCTGAGATTACTAACAGGCACTTCTCTTCCACTTTAGTGGAATAAAAGACTTCCTGATATTACTAATGAAAAGAGCATAAATGTATGAAAACTTTGAAATTTAAACAGGCTTGAAGATAAACATATAAAGGAAAGCACGAATGGGCAATTATAAAGAACTAAAGATGGATAAACTTTTTATATTCTAACATGGTGATTT
>CM053596.1:112630141-112649533 GCA_028646575.1 Pseudocheirus occidentalis
CCACCTTCAAGCAGCTTGGTCTACTCATAGGTTGTGTTTGTCTTTCATTTTTGAAGAGGATCATGGCATCGGGAAAATGATGACATGACCTGCAATTGACTTTCTTTTGAGTGAGGGAGGTTTGTGCAAGGTCACCAGCCTCACTTTCTCCTCTAGAATCACCTGGATCATCAGGATGACTGAAGATGACCCAGCAGAGACTTTATTTTGCCTCTTATTGTGTCTCCAGAATTTATCACAGTACCTGGCATGGCAGATCCTTAATAAATGTCTATTGATTAATTGCTTGAGTAGTTCAACCTGTAAATTATTTAGGGCAGTATCATCATTTTAAAACTATATTACCACAAAACAAACATGAATGGTGAATATCTTTTTTTTTATTGCTCTCTATTTCTGCCAAGAGGGTTTTTGTAATTGTATTTATATTACTCTTGCATTTGTGTCCAAATAGGTTAAATCCCAGGTATTTTATGCATTTGGAAGTTATTCAATCCAGTATCAGAAGTCATTATTATCTAAATCCTTCTCATGAGACCAACTCTATGCTAAGAAAAGCAAAGATTATAAAAGAAGGTGAAAGTAGCATTGCTTATCAAAAGGAGCTCAAAATATACATGGAAACCTGATGTATATTCAGAAATGTATTACTAGATACCTGCATTTATTTCAAAGAAGCAGTAAGATATGCAACCAATATAAAATAGTAATATAGATATAGAATCAATGAAAAACAGTTTTCTGATGTTTAATAAAAAACAAGGAACATAAATTATGAGAGGAAGGATTTTCAAGGTGAAAGCACCATCACTGATCAAAAGGAACTAGCAGTATATACATGAAAACACAAAGTACATTCATAATTTAAAAGTAAAACATACCAGATTATTATCAAATGCCACCAAATGTGTTGTAAACAATAAGGATTTTTAGGTACCAGAAAGAGAAATCCAAGTGGAGAATTAAATTGTTACATTTTACTCCTTGGAAGGTATGCAAAATAAGAAACAATTTGGAGATGGAATTCTTGGGCAGAGCATTTCAGAATTTGAGGGGAAAAGGAAAAGCAAAAACAAACAAACAAACAAAAACGGAAAAGAAATGTCCATTTGTAAAAGTATGGTAATGGTGGTAGAGGTTTTAAAAACATTCTGCATTCAGAAATGCTCTTCTGGAAATAATATGTTCTTCAGGGCAACATAGCATACTATCATCTGAATAAAAGAAAGAGAAAGTAGTCATGAGAAAGTTTTTCCAGAGCTAAGCCACAACATAAGCCATCTTCTGATAAAGCAAATGGCTGCCAAAAATGATCCTGAGCTCTAGTCCTATATCATCAACAATTCTGGTTTTGGTTTTTGTTTTGTCATCTGAAACTAGATGTCCCATGGATGGTCCAAATGGAATAGTACCAAATTAAATATCATTATATTTTCCTTCAGAACTTATCCTATTCTTAACTTTTCTTAATTGCTGTCCAATTAACTTTGCTTAATTGCTGTTACCCAGTTATCACAACCTCAATTAATCACTTTCATACATTCCACAAGTCTAATATATTATTAAATCTTGTCATTTCTACTTTCACAGCAGCTGTCCTATAAGGTCCTGTATCAATAATGCAATATTCACAACACCCACAGTGGTTATGAATATGCTGGTATAGTTGTGAATCAGGAAATGTAGTAAACTCTCCACATGGAGGGCAGAACAAAAGCCTTTATTCAAATACCAGAAAATCAAGTTCTAGAACCAGAAGGACAAGTCCCAGAACCAGAAAGCCAAAGTCATTACAGTAGCCACAAAGTTGATACACATGGTTAATGCCGTGAACACCCACATTCCCAAGTCTTCACAATAGAACAGGCTCCCTTAAGCAGGGATGCCTCTCTCACTCATGATAGCTCCTCAACCTGGTTCTTGGAAGTTCTCTCAGTAAAAGTTGCAGAAGGAGGACCTCAGCAAAAAGGTGCAGTCTCCAGGTTGTCACTGAGAGAAAATCTGACTGTCTTGCTGGTTCTCTTCTTTATATACAGTATAACTCCTCTCTGTTCTGCCCCTTCCTGTTAAGGTGTTAACTACTCCTAAAATATTAACTTGAAGTAAGGTGCTAAATGCTTGTTTACTAAAGGCTTAACTTGAAGTAAGTTGCTAAGTGCCTGCTTACTAAGTGCCAATAGAAAGGGGCATGGAAGATCTTCAGATTCCATTAACATTACAGGTCTCTCCCTTCTACTCACATGTCCACCAACCTCATGCAGACACTAATTACCTTTTTTCCTTGGTAATTGCAATAGCTTTCTATTTTGTCTCCTTGACCCACATATCTTTGCATTTCTTTCTAGTAACCACACAGCTACCAAAATATTTTTCCCTAAAGTGTCATTCTGACGGTTACCTTTTTATTTGATAAAATCTGATTGCTCCTTGTTGTCTCTTAGATCAAATACGAACTCTCCTGTCATTAAAACTCTTTACAGCCTGGACCCTTCCTACTTTTTCTAGTCTTCTTGTACTTTATTCCTCTTCTACAGACTCTGTGACACAGTTATAATGGCTGATTCAATGTTCCTGAAATATGGTACTCTCTTCTCCACTTCTGTATTTTTGTTCCGACTATCTCCCATACTTAGAATTCTCTCCATTTTTGCCTTTATCTTCTAGGTTCACTAACATCTCTCAATGCTCAACTCTAAAACAATTTTCTATTGGAAGTCTTTTGAAATCTCTTGAGTGTCCATTGTCTCTCTCAGTGATTTTTTTCTTTTTTCTTTGTTATTGACTTGTTTGTTTACTTTTAGTTTACAATATTCAGTTCCAGTGATTTTTTTTCTATTGATTCTGTATCTTGTATCTACCTAGTTATTTACATGTTGTATCCCCCAGTAGAATATGAACTCAGAAACAATGTTTTTGTGTCTCAAAGGTTATCACAGAATCTACCAAACAGATAATTACCTAATAACTGATTGTTGACTGACTGACTAATAGAGCCTTAACATTACAGTTGTACTCACATTTCTCCTAGTTAAATCTGGAATAAGGAGAAAGAAGGATGAGGACCACCTCAAACATCAGTGTTCCAGACTAGGCATTAGTTGTTGAATAAAGTTACCAGTCTTCATCTGATTAAAAGTATCTTTTACAACTGAGTGGGTTTGTTAAAGATGAGCTTGACAAAATGGTCTTGCCTCCATTGTTTTATAACTATGGATACATATAACATATAATCATTGGTCACTCACTATTCAGAGTATAATCAGTAGACTATTGCACTAGGGACATATTAGACTGATGTGCATCTATATAACCATATACTGGCCCAGGTCAAATAAAACCAGTGGTTTCACCAATATCATTGCCAACTAAATTTTAGTTATTGGGTTAATACTAGACAGATAGATATGTGAGACCTGACCATCATTTCTCTGTGTAACATGGCCTTCTGATTATTGACACTGAGTAAAAAGAATATGTTCTCTCTCATCTTGAAATCATTTACCTGGATTGCTGTCAATTGTCAGCATTATTGCTTAACTTTATATTCCTGGGAAGAGGTAGAAATATCTTGACATGGATACCCTTTCAATGGTGGGCATCTGGACAAGAGTCTTTGGTATCTCAAATGATTTCTGGACCTTCAGTGAAGAAATAAATTATGTAGATAAATTTCTGGAAATAAAATCCTCTCAGGGTACTAGTGAATAATGTGACTTGAATTACACTGCCAGTTTTCTGGCAGAGAACATAATACTGAGATGATGGGGGTCAAGTTAGGGAAAAAAATACTTATAAATACAGTGAAGAAGATAAAGTTGGGGACAAGGGATGCTGTTGAGTCATCATCATAAAGGATCCTGGGTACCAGAGGCAAAATTTCAAAGACAGACAAATAAATGTATATGACAATCAAAAACTAAGAGATTTAGTATAAAGGAATGAAGTATCATTTCACGTAAAATGAAACCAAAAAAAAGGTTCACATATTTCCTGATGCACATGATAGATAGGGATATGAACAGGGTACTACAAACTTTTCTCTATTTTCCTCTTGTGCAGTCACTCATAATTCAGATTATTTATATAGCTCATGTAAGTAGAGCTTGGGGATATTGGGGCAAATAATTTTTTATTACATGTGTGGGGAACCTCAATCAACATCTATTTCTATAATTTACTTCCTGGTCTACAAGAAACTCAGAAAGAAAATCTTGGTCCAAAAATTTCTCTCTCACCCCTTGGGGTTCTCAGTGGGATGGGGAAGAGAGGCTGATCTACAAACACCATGGGAATTACAATGGGGCAAATAAAAAGAAACTGACCTTGCGGAAAACTTCCTCCAGGTGACAGCACCAGGAATATAGTTGAAAGCAAAGAATGAGTTCATTGATGAAGACAGAACCCATTATATCAACTCTCCAAGAAACATTATCTGAAAATAAAAGTTAATAATCAATACCATGGCATTCACTTTAGGAGATGACTAGGAGATTAAAATTTAACATTGTTTCAGTCTGGATCAGTTGGGAAAGAGAGAAAAATCAATTAAATGAATGGTTTAATAAAATATTTAGTACACAAATACTGTTCCCCAAGCATGTGTAAATAGTCATATTCTTAAGAAATATGAATACAATATGTTGAGACACTACTCTCAGAGAAAGATAGCTAAAAGAACCAAGTAAGGATAGTCATCACAGCTACTTCTTAAGGATGAAACTGTAAGGAAGGCATCCAACAAATAAGAAATGGAAAAAGACTGGGAAACATTTTAAAAATAATAATTTCATTTCAACAACAAAAGAACCACCACATAAGCTCTAATGTCATAGGGTTCTGGGTCTTATAAAGGAGGGGGAAACAACACAGAAAAGAACCAAGTTAGGAAAGTAGTGAAAACGGGAAAAAGATGCAGAGAAGAGATCTGTGCTAAAAAGAAATCCATTTGGGGGTTTTTGAAAGATTAATCTCTGAGGTATCTATATGGAGGAAAGATAGTAAAAGTGTGGGAAAAAACTTCAGACTTTAAAATGACCATAAAATATTACCAAGAGAACATTAATGACTACCAACTCACATGCCTACTTTCTTATATGGAATATGAATGTGCATATATGTAATATATATACACATATCTATATATTTACATATGACAACATCTTATATAACATTTTAATGAGAATAATGAACATTTTAATGACAATAATGAGAATAATTTATATAACAATTTAATGAGAATAATTTTAATAATAATCAAGAGGACTATCTTGATCAACATATTGGAAGAGGAGAGTTAACACATGATTTTCCACAGCAGATCACATTCTTACTATCACACAATTGACTATAACTATGGAGAGTACAAGAACTCTCTTTGTTTAGTTTGTTCACCATTAAAATTTAATTCTGTAGTACAAAATGTTGCTTTAAATGCTTCTCTTCCTCAAGGTGTCTCCCATTTCTATGTAAAAACTAAACAAAATTCTTTGAAGTATATAACAGGTGAATAACCTGATTTGACCTTCTTGTCATTGATAGAAGAAAGTCTGAAACTAAAGGAGAGGTCAAAGTAGGGTAAATTATTTATAGTTGCAAGAAAGAAATGTGTGTGTGTTAGGGGAAATTGGGATAAGGGCCAAAAGGGCAAAATTAGTGGTGGCAATAGTTTCAGTAATGGGCAGCAAGAGAACTTGAGCACTGGAGTTGTAAGAGATTGCAAAGAAAAATAAGGAAGTCATAGCAAAGAAGTAGAAAAGCAGGAAGAGGGCTTTCAAAGAATGAGACTCTAAAGAGACATGTGAGTATTATGATAGGTTATTCTGATCTGTTGCAGGACGCTTTAATTAAAACAGTCTATGGGGAGCTATGGGGAGCCTCATTGTAACATCCCTCACCACTCTTACATCCTATGCTAATAAATGCATCAGTACTGTAACTTGAATGTGCTAGTTTGCAAAAGGTAGTCTAAAGTTAATGAAAAGTATACAATGGTTATACATATTTGTATGCATTGGTTATAACAGAATGCAGGTAAGTGCATAAACTCTTATCCATAATGGAAAGGGGACCTAAATTGACTGTATTCTATGTGTGTGTGTGTGTGTGTGTGTGTGTGTATACATATATATATAAAGATTTAATCTAATTTTCATCCCTTGTACTATTGACTTAGATATGCGTTAAATTTAACTCACATGATAATAAATCTATGCCAGCAATATACCATAGATGTCATCACATCTAATGTCTTCATCTTGCAGTGGTAGAAAATGAGACCCAAGGAAATCCAATGTTTTACTTGAAGTCATATAGATAAGTAAAGTGGTGGTATTCAAACCTAGGTCTTCTGATTCTAAATTCACATTACCCCAAAAATCTTAGGATCAGAGATTTAGGGGATAGAAAGCACTTTAGAAGTCAGCATGCATGGTGGAGGGAGAGTTAAAATGGTGGCATGAAAGCAGGAAAACTCCATGACTCCCCTATAACCACCTCAAATACCTATAAAATATGACTCTAAACAAATTTTAGAGCTACAGAATCCATAAAGTGACAGAGAAACAAAGTTCCCACAGAAGGCAGCCCTGCAGGGGAACAGGAAGGGTACATCACAGCTAGCTGGGAGCCAAAACTAGCTCAGTGTGAGCTAGTGGTTTTGACCCTAGGGCAGCCAGGACCACCCACAGCTGGAACGTTTGGGAGAAGAGATCACCAGCAGCTGTGGCAGTTTCCAGAATTATCCTCATAAATGCCTAAGATATAGTAAAAGGTCAGTGGAACTTGACTGGATTTGGGGGGCATGGAGGAATGTGTCCAGCCCTCTGTCCCACCGCCAGAAGTGGTGGAATTAGTGGCCTTGCAGCTGCCTGCATGTGGCTTCTTCAGAGTTCCCAGCCTGAAGATCATATGGAGGGGCGGGATGGGGGGCGGGAGCGGGAACAAGTAACCATTCAGAGGATAAGTTCTCTTGGCTTAACCTGCCTGGATCTGGATTGTGGTCTCAGGTGGTGATCCTGAGGTGTGTGACCAGTGAGCCAAAGCTGGTGGGGGCTGTAGATATGGCACCCTCCTAATAGCTCTGGCAGCTGCAAAAACCACAGCAATTTGGGATAAAGCTCTCCCCTCATGAAGAAGAGTTCTACTGTGGCAAAGAGCTCAAAAGTCAAGTAATTGAGTGGCAACATGAGCAAACAAAGGAAGCAAAGCAAGCACAGCCATCAAACTTTAGATTCCTTTCGAGTAGACAAAAAGGATCAAAGCATGGAATGGGAGGAACACAACACAGTTAGAATTCCTGCACCAAAAGCTTCCAAGAAAAATATTAACTGGTCACAGGCCATAGAGGAATTCAAAAAGGATTTTGAAATTTAAGTAAAGGAAGTGAGGGAAAAATTGGGAAGAGAAATAAGAATGATGCAAGAAAATCATGAAAAGAGAGTCAACAATGCGAATGAAGAAAATAACACCTTAAAATAGAACAAATCAAATGGCAAAAGAGGAGAAAAATGCTTTAAAAAGTCAAATTTACCACATGGAAAAAGAATTTCAAAAGCTCACTGAATAGAATAATTCCTTCGGAATTAGACTGGAGCAAATGGAAGCTAATGACTTTGTGAGAAAACACAATAGTATTAAACAGATCTAAACAAATGAAAAAATAGAAGGCAATGTGAAATATATCCTTGAAAAAAAAACCACTCATATGGAAAATAGATCCAGGAGAGACAATTTTAAAATTATTGTACTACCCGAAAGCCATGATAAAAAAAGAACCTAGATATTATCCTT
Organism: Pseudocheirus occidentalis; assembly: GCA_028646575.1. NCBI lineage: Eukaryota > Metazoa > Chordata > Mammalia > Diprotodontia > Pseudocheiridae > Pseudocheirus > Pseudocheirus occidentalis. The sequence goes on from CM053596.1 coordinate 112,637,930, forward strand.
CAAGAAATTCTCAAGGAAAACTGCCCTGATATTTTAGAACCTGAGGGCAAAATAGAAATTGAAAGAATTCACCAATAACCTCTTGAAAAAGATCACAGAAAGAAAACTCCTAGGAGTGTTATAGCCAGGTTCTGGAGTTCCCAGATCAAGGAGAAAACATTACAAGCAGCCAAGAAGAAACAATTTGAATATTGTAGAAACACAATAAGGATAACACAAGATCTAGCAGCTTCTACATTGAGGGACTGAAGGGCCTGGAACATGATATTCCAGAGATCAAAGAAGCTAAGATTAAAACTAAGAATCATCTACCCAGCAAAACTGAGTATGATCTTTCAGGAGAAATTATGGCCATTCAATGAGGTGGGAGACTTTCAAGCATTCTTAATGAAAAAAACAGAGCTGAATAGAAAATTTGACATTCACATACAAGAAGCATAAGAAGGAAAACAGGGAAAAGAAATCATAAGGAATTTATCAAAGTTTAACTATTTACATGACTTCATGGAAAATGATAATTGTAACTCATGAAACTTTTCTCATTATGAGGGTAGTTGAAGGGAATATAACTGTATGTAAATATATATATATATATATATGTTAATGTATATGTATATATGTGTGTGTATGTATGTATACCAACATGTATGTCTACATAGGAGGGTATATGTGCATGTGAATACATATGTGAGTGTGTTTATATATGTGTACAGTTATACATAGACACAGGGCACAGGATCAATTGAGTAGAAAGGGAAAATATTTAAAAGGTGAAATTGAGAGATGAGAGAGGAATATAATGATAGGAGATGGGGAGAGACAGAATGGGGTAAATGATCTCATAGAGAAGACACAAAGGATAACTGTTACAATGGAGGGGAAGAACAGGAAGGCAAAAGGGAATGGGTCAGCCTTACTCTCATTGAATTTGGCTTCAGGAGGGAACGATATACACTCTTAATTGGCTATCTTGCCCTATAGGAGAATAGGGGGAAGGGCCTAAGAAGGGGATAATGGAGGGGAGGGCAGGTTGGGGAGTGAGGGTAGTCAGAAGCACACACTTTTGAAAAGGGACAGGGACAGATTAGAGAACAGAACAAGTAGGGGGCAAGATATGGTGGAGGGAAATATAATCAGTCTTTCACAATATGTCCATTGTGGAAATGTTTTGTGTAACTACACATATACAGTCTATATTGAATTGCTTGTCTTCCCAGTGGGGGGGGGGGTGATGAGGGAGGAAGGGAAAGAATCGGAAAGGTAAAGTTTTAAAATCAAATGTTTAATACATATACATACATACATACATACACACACACACATATATATAGGTGTGTGTGTAAAAATATATATATACTTGTGTGTAAATATATATATTGTGTAAAAACATGTATATATATATTTTTATATGTGTAAATATATATTAATATTGGTATTATAATTATCATCATTTTTACATGCAACTGGGATGTAAGGAGATCCATCTTGCCCTACCGGAAAGTCAGAGGGGTGATGGGGGAGAATATAGGAGAGAACAGATTGGGGGAGCCATATACAGTGGAATTTCTGTTTTGGAGTGGTCAATAGGGGAAAGATGGGAAGAAAATTTGTAATTCAAAGTATTGTGGAAATGAATGATGTAAACTAAAAATAAACAAAAGTTAATTTAAAAAAAAGTCATCTAGCTAATCCTCCTAATTTTTCAGATGAGCAAATTGATGTCAATAGATTAACTGCCTTGCCCAAAATAACACAGGAGATAAGAAATATGTTTAGCATTTGATCCAAGATTTAAAAAATCCAATATTTGTTCCACTTTGCCTCCTACAATTTCTATATATAACTAGAAAGTTGATTAGGATAGAATCCTCTTCCTTCTCTCACCATACATATATAGAAGAAGGAATCAACAAATATTATTTACTATCTGACTGACCCATTTATTAATCAATCTCATGGAGCTCTTATACTGGACAATTGACCAAGGGATTGCAAATGTCTGTTCTGAGATCTCTTACTGTTGAATCTCTCTGCATTCACTGTAAAGATCTAAGAGAAACAGATACAAAGAGCAATTTTGTGAAAATTTTCCCATTTCTCCCATTCTAGAAGTTAGAATTGTCCAAAGAACCCACAAGACTTAAAACTGTAGTGTAGCTGCACCTGGTTGGCTGGATTTACTACCTGCATGTGATCCATGTGATCACAGATCATTAGGTGCCATGAACCTGTGTTCTTAGAAGAGCCACAGAAGTCCTAGTTTGAATCTTTATTTCTGGACCATTTGTGTGGCAAATTCCCAAGACACTACCAAAGGAACAGTTCTTATAACCATATAACCATAATGTTGTTGTTGGTGTTGTTTGTTCTTCATTATTGTAGAAGACCAATGACATTATAGATGATGCCTTGATTTGAACATGAATTATATTTAAGTGAGATAGAGCCAGCTTCATTCTCTCTTCCAGAGTCGTTTAAAGCTCAATGTTAGGACAAACATCAAGAAGACAGGAGAAGGCCTTAAATTCAGTGAATGATGTTATTTTTTATGTCTGACCAAGATCTTCATACTCCATAGTGCCTGCATTAGCCACCTTCAAGGCCATTGAAAGAAATTGCTCTCATCTTCCTATTGTGCCAGGGAAAGCTTTTACATGATTGGGATAGATATCCCTACAACTCACTGAAGGTTTTGAGATCTGTTGGTTAGCTTCAACCTGACTTAGCTCATCTACCAAAATCATTTTACCAGGGTGTGCCTACAGCACAGGCTGCATCTTCTTGGAACCATAGGTTAGAGTTGAGTGACAGGTGGACACCAAAGATGAATGAGCAGCCCTGAAAAGACCTCAAAAAGCCCTCACGCAAGAGTTGCTGGTCCTCCCTAAATACCCCATACACCCCAAACATAAACTAATTTTATTCCATTCTACCTCACATCTGTGTGCTCACATTTCATTAAGGTATGTACCGACAGACTTTTATTTATTTATTTTCAAGGCATATTCAACTACTATTATTAAGCAAATCAAAGAAACTAAAACTGGAGTTTTAAAAAAAAGCAATAAATTACTCAAGTTATAAACAAAAGCAAGATACAAAATATCAATTTTTATTTTTGACATACTAGGACATCCCTAGATTTCTCTGTATGGTCTGCCCTACCATATGAAAGTGCCTAGGAACTGATGAAGGAGTTGAAAATTCCTGGAAGTCACTTACGTGGTGTTGTAGAACAAAATGAAATGAAATCTTTCTCCATGTGCTTCTGTTTCAGTGAATTGCTACTTGAGTAATCTTGCAAAGATTGTTTGGGTGCGTCTTCTGAAGTTTCTGATGTATCCTTTGCATAGGTGAGTCCAGGGTTCTCTATGAACAAAGGAATCTATCAATTCCTCAACAGTCTTACCATGTTTATTATCCAGAGTTATTCATGCACACATGCACATCCATGCTCTCTAGTACTTATCAAATGGAAATCAATTTAGAACTTTGTAATCATAAACTAAAAGGAATCTATTGATATAGAATAAACAAAGTGCTGAATTCAATTTGAGATTTATCCACTGGACAAACCAATTCACATAATGTTAGACCATTTTGCGATGCCGTTATGGAATTTTATATAGAATTGTGGCTTGTTATAATTTCCATAGCAAGGTAGCTAGCACATTTCTTCTGGGAAAATGTAGAATGTAAACACAGATTTACAGTTTAGTGACTGAATTAGGACAATATATAAACAAACACTCACCCCCTCGGCATGCCTGAATGATGATGACCTTAGGTTTGCCCTTTAGACTAGGGCAGCTACAATCATTGAAAATTTGGAAGATAGTATCTGTAGCCAGCAGATCTGGTTCTTCCTCTTTATGTGCTTTCCCACAGATACCATTCAAGAGGCCATGAGACATGAACACCAGGAAGGTGCTGTCAGAGCACCAATGTTCTGGGCGATCAGCAAACTCCTTCAACACTGACTCCATTTCCTGAGAGACATTCACAAGTTAATGATTAGGAATCCTCACCAGACATAAACTGGGCATTTAAATATAAATCTTGGAAAAACCAGGGACATAGATGGAGGTAATGGGCAGGAAATTTTGCCTCGCTGCATATAAGAAAGCTCACAGGAGAGGCAGATAAGTATCTAGGGAGCAAAATGACTTTTAGAAGCAGTTAAGCAGCAGTACTAGAGAGGCAATAGCATCTCAGTAAGACCATCCTATACATAGAAGGTCCACCGAATCACTATTTGGGAGTTTGCCTAAGTCATGCTGTGAGACTACATTGATGGGTCTTACACATTAGTAATCTGACAACAAATATAATCCGTGTCCCATAAGGTTCTGCCCTACTGGGATAGCCAGAGGTGGGTCTGAGTCTTATAGGGAAGAATATGGCCTATACCTGAGCTGTAAGGTTTGTTTTGACAACCACACTATATCCAAGGTTTTCAAGGAGTTTCCACATTCCCCAAATGTCAAGGTGAGCCCCACATCGTTCGTCAAGGTAGTCAAATATAATATTACAGATGATGAGGGCTAGACGTGCACGGGTCCCCTTCTCCATGATTGCATATATCTACAAGGAACAGAGATAGAATGAACTGGTCACATCCTTCCCTACATGCAATTCCATATTCTAGAAAGAGTAATCAACTTAATGCTTATAAGAGCTGTAACTATTTATCTTTGGCTACCTTATTGTTAGGAATTTCTTTTAAGAATATTTTGAGAGAACAATTTTATTTCTTATTCTTATTTATCTATTACATGTGCCAAATGATGAAACTGTATTGGATTATTAGTTGCGCCTCTACCATATCTTTTGTTTTACAACTTCCATGTCTTTGCTCAAGTTGTTGGAATATTTCCTGCCCTTTGCCCTGCTTTTTACCTTTGGATATTCTATAATTACTCCAAGGTCTATCTACAATTCAAAGCTACAATAGGTTTCTATGTACAAGTGCAGCTGTTCCTTCATTTTCATTGAATATGTGATCACCTACCACTAAGTAAATAAACATAGGTATCCCATAACCCTTCATCTTGACCTCTAATCCTTTATTACTCTTAGAGGAACTCATAATATCCCATGGATTCTATTGTCTTTACAAAATTGACTACCACCTACCATATTAGTAAAAAAATCTACAACTGTGTTTAATATCTACACCTGGATATCCTCTAGGCATCTGAGATTGAACATATCCAACTGGAACTCTAAGTTTTTCTGAGCACTAAAACCACTACTATACTAAACATTTCTATTTCTATTTGGGGTACCTAGATTCATTCAATCACCAAGGTATATAAACTCTAAGACATTTCATTTTCACTACTGTCTCTCTCTCACCGCCTATATTTATTCATTTGCAAGGTCTTGTCAAATTTACCTCCAAAACATCTTTGGTATTCATCTCCTTCTTTTTACTCATACAGTCCCTCCCTTTGTTAAAACACTCAACTCTTCTCTGTCCAATTTGCTAATTGGCCTTCCCATGCCATGCTTCCCCATTCATATTTCCTGTTCCCCTTTCTAGTCCTTATTGCACATGGCTTCCTAAAAAAATCTTCATGAATATAGATATGACTTTGTTATTTCTTTTATACAAAACCTTAAGACACTCTATATAAAATGCAAATTCTCTAGCTTGACATTTGGTGAATGCCACAATCTGGTACCAGTCTATCTTTTATATTACTTGCCTTCATGCACTCTGTGATTCAAGCATACTAGAATATTAATTGTTCCCCAAACTTGACCTTTCACCTCCTATGCCTAGATACCATTTCACAGTTGTTTCCCATACTTGAAAATACTCTCTCCTCACTCTTCTCTCATCATGACCACTCAGAATTCTAATGTTCTTTCCATGGTAATTCATGTTCTGCCTTCTACATATGCCTTTCCATATACCCTGGGTGTTAGTGCTCAATCACTCTAGCTAGGTGGCAAAGTGGATAGAACTCTGGACCTAGGGTCAGGAAGATCTGAGTTCAAATGCAGCCTCATACATGTACCATCTATGTGATCCTGAGCAAGTCACTTAAATTTTATCTGTCTCATTTTCTTCAACTATAAAATGGGGATCATAATACTCACAGGTTTTCTATAAGTATCAAATGACATATGTGTAAAGTACTTAGTTTAGCACCTGGAAAATAAGTGCTTAATCAATGCTTGTTCCTTTCTCCTGTACTCCACAGATGTTTTATTTTTTTATCTGTATATATACATATACACTCATATATATGTGTGTATATATATATATACATATATGTAAATATAAATGTATGTATGTATGCCCTAAATTGTCCAAGGGCAGAGGTGTATTTTTGTATTTTGTATTCTCAATCCCTAGGGATGTGCTTCACATGCTTTAGGTGTTCAACAAATACATTTTTTGTCAATTAAGAATTATTTAAACTGAATTAATTTTTGTCCCCAAACAATACAGTACCATTGCTGTATATCTCTTATGACAATGATCATAGCCTCCCATATACTATATGGTTATTAATATCCTTGTCATATCCCCTTACCCAACTTGAATAAGCTCTTTAATGAAAAGGTCTCTCCTTTAGTTATCTCAATATCCTTTCCAGAACTGAACTGTCTGTTAGGAACAAAGTAACTACCTGTTATTTTTTTTATTGGATATTTTGTTAATTGAACTAAGAGTTGCAAGGACCTATTATCAGAATCAGTATCAGGCACACATTTTAAGGGGCTTCAGGGAAAATTCAAGACAGTGCATTTTAGACTCATATTTAAAGGAACAGAAAATCTAAGGAATGAGGAGCTCAGGGAATTCTGCATATTCCCTCGATGATCTGAAGGCATATCTAGGCTTTAGAAAGAAATTTGTATCATTTCTTTGTCTTCTGCATTTGAGCAAGATAAATGACATTTTTGAAAACAACAATTTCTTCAACATTGTACCTCTCCCTCCTTTGCTTCCTTCAGTCCGTGGTAGAAATCTGGTCTGCAAAGCTTGATCTGGTTTGGGGGTGCTGTCGCCTTTACTGCATTAGAATCTAGAAGAAATAAGAAAAAAAAACTAATGAAGACTATTTTTTACTTTGAATTTCTTCCTGACCCTATACACCTATAGGTTGTCAGCCTGGGAAAATAGCATTTAAAAGGACGGCTGAGAAAATGAAGGTAAATTGCTTTCTGAAAAAGAACACTTCAAGTTCTGAGTTCCAAATCAACACCTTCTTTATTAATCTCTTTGCTCTCCTGACTTTCCATTTTCAGATAATGGTATTACCCTTCTCCAAGGTCCCTAGACCCCAAACCTCCATGGCCTTTTGATTCTGACAGAATGTTTCCCTCCGTTATCCTATGTCAGTTAACAATTTCTTTTGATTCATCTTAGGCAATGTACCATAACTTCACCTCTTCCTTTGGTTCCCACTATTGTTATTCTTGTCTAGGTTCTTACCATCTGATACTTTCATTGCTTCAATAACTTCCTAACTGATAACTCTGATTCTGTTATTTTCTTACTTGCATATACTGAACCTTACTGCCAGCTTAGTCTTTCAAAAACAGGCTTTGATTGCACTATTTGATTGCACTATATATAAACAACTGTTTAGTTGTTTTTTTTTTATCAAGCAGCAAACATTTATTAAGCTATTAAGCACCTCCTGTGTGCCAAACACAGTGCTAAGTGCTGAGGGTACAAACAGTACCTGGCTTCAAGGATGTCACATTCTGATGAAGGAGGCAATCTGGACATAAACATACATGCAGAATATAGCGTAGGTGGCAGAAAGGAGGGTGCCGGGTGCTAGCAGCTGGCGGTGTTGTTCTCTATTTTTTGCAAAATAAAGGCAAAACTCCTTATCTTAATTTTCAAGGCTACCTAAAATGTAATCTCTACCCAACATTCTAACCCTACTTTTCAAGTGCTTCTTTAGCAGAAAAAAATCTGCTCCATCTAGACTCATCTACTTGTCATCTCTCCAGCAGAATTGAAAGTTTGGTCATTCTGTCAAAAATAATGTTAAAAATGTTGAATCTCAAAGTAGAGGCTGGTGAAAAAGGCTAGGATCACAAAAGAGGGTCTTTTGTTTGTTTAAATTAAGAGTAAAGATCAGAAGAAGACTAGAACTGCTAAAGGAAGAGGAGATCGTGAAAATAGATAAATTTAAAAAGAACTGATGAAGGTTATTTTGTTTTTTTTTATTTTCTTTGCCAAGGAAAATGATTTTAGAATGAGAAAAAAGTGGAAATATGCAACTGAGAGTGTTTTTCAAAAATCAAGGAGGGATTGTAGCAGAAACATGTTCTCAATGATTTGAGTTATTAGAGTCAGACAAATGACATACCAAGATTCTCAAAGAACTGCAAGATAGCGCTGCTGAGTCTCTTTTGGTAATTTTGTAAGGATATTGAAGAATTACATATGATCTGAAGGACTGGGGAAAAAAAACAAAATAATTAATTTGATTTGATTTTACAAATAAGAAATATTGAGCCTAGTTCCTTTCTAGATAATAGTAAAATTATTCCAGCAGAATGGGAAAATTATTCTTGGGAGAATTCAGTATGCTTTATGGATTGAGATTCCTATTTACTTCTGATGTCATAGGCTCTTTTGCACATCCCTTTCCTATTCTGAGATTCACTATCTTTATTCAAATGAAAGGAATTGGATTAAGCTGACCTCTAAGGTCCCTTGCAAAGGCTAATTCTTAATATTTCATTAGAGTAGGGTTTTAAGTTCCCGTAGTTTAAAATTGAAGAAATTGGACAAAAAGAACATGTCCAAAACTGTAAATAGACACAGTGGAAAGAATACCTCTCCTAGCCTCTATGTCATTCAAAATCACTGTAAGCCCTATTCAAGATGGATATAGTTAAACCATTTCTGTAGGTGGTATCTGGAAGGTATTTCCACCATCCTTCCCGATACTCTTTCCTGCATTTTTAAGAAGAGAAATCTATGCCATTGAATTATTATTGTTCCATTGTTTAAATTTTGTCCAAATCTTCATGTACCAATTTGAGGTTTTCTTGGCAAAGATGCTGAAATGTTTTGCCATTTCCTTCTCCAGGTAATTTTATAAGTAACAGAGGCACACATAGTTAAGTGACTTGCCCAGTTTCACACAGCTAGTAAATGTCTAAAATTGGATTTGAACACAGGTATTCCTGATTCCAAGTCCAGCACTTTATCTACTGCAGTATTTAGTATAATGATAAAACCATATTTTTATGCAGTCTTTTGCAATTTCCAAAATATTGTCATTCCCATTATCTTATTTGATTGGCTCAAGGACTTTGGGAGAGAGCAGGGTCAAAATAATTAGCTCTCTTTTACATCTGAAATATCTGAGGCTAATTTGATGTAAATTACTTGCATGATCACATACAGTAAGAACTGGAAAAGATGATTCAAATTCAGGTCTTATGATCTCCCTTCTAAAACATTTTCCATCATATTGTGCTGCTGATTTAAGGACAATTCTGCTTAGCAGCCTTACGTTCATTCACAACTCTTCAAGGAAGATAGTGGAGATAGTTTGCAATAACTCTTACTTATTTGGAGATAGTTACCTGAAAAAATTTGTTCCATTGCTTCTGACTTCTGGAAAAGAGCCATTGCTTTGTTTTCTCTTTGATTTTCTAAAGGGAAATGAAAGAGGAGGGTATGAGTATCTCCTGTTCTTCTGAAGAATGTTCTTCCCTTTGTATTAGAACCTGCTTAAACAGTACTATAAATTAACTACTCTTCTTGAATTTGTGACTGGTTGGAAGCCCTAGAGATTTTCAAAATCCAAGTTTATATCTGATGTCAGGATATTCACGGTCAGTGAATAAGGAGGTAAATTCTTAATGAATGACATGAAACATAAAAGTGGATGAAAATGGCTCCTCTATTCTCTGGTATCAGCAGGATAAAATTGAATAAATTATCCTAACTGTGAACCCAAGTGGAGAAGTATGTCCCATCTTGAATAATGGAGGAAGGTCCTCATTCATGGCATGGATATTATCTGTAAGACATAAAGGGAATCCACAAACACTAGAGAAGCATGCAAAATTTGGAAAAATGCAAAGAAAGTGTTCTTTTCTCACTCACCACAAAATCTACTGCCCCTAAGTCCTATCCTAATAGCTAGCTCACCTCAAGAAACTTTATCACAGAGACCGAGTCAAAGTTAAATTGTACTAAATCATTAAACACACCTCCTCTTGCCCACACCTATAAATCTAAGATTGACTTTAGAGACCTTAGGGGTACAATGGGAATAAAGATGAAAAGTCAGTAAGAACTTCTGATATGGAGGACAATATTCTCTAGATCAAGTCTTTTAAGGATTTATGGTATTTCTAGAAATCATAAGTGCTCCAAATAGAGTAGATGAATATGAGAACAGAAGACTTGACAGAAAGATGTGATTTAAGCTTGAATAGATAGAAATTTCTGTCATAGGTCTAAAGGTACTATGGAGCCTTGGAACTGATAGAAGAATTTTATTCAACAATCAGTAATCAAATATTTATTAAGCGATGGCAATGTGCCAGCCACTGTGTCAAATACCTGGAGGTATAAAGAAAAGCAAATGAATGTCCCTTCTCTCAAGGAGCTCACAAATTAATGTTCAGATAATATTCATGTTTCAACATGAAAACAACTGTGCACAAACAAGGTATAGATAGGAAAAATTAGAGAAAATCAACTGAGGGAAGGGTCTATTATTAACGGGGATCAGGAATGGCTTTTCATTAAAAATGGGAACTTTCTCTGGGATTTGAAGGAAGTCAAAAGAGAGAGGACTCAAGTTATCAGGGACAGGAAGTAAAAATCCCTTGAGTTAGGAGAAAGAGTTCTAGAGCTGGATTAGTCGGTCAGTCAAGTAGAATTTATTATGTACATATTATATACAAGGGACTGTGCTATAACTGGAAAAAAGGAGAGGCAAAAGGCAATCTCCACCATCAAGAAGTTCATAGTCAAGATGGAGGCATAGAAGCAGCAAAGATCATCAACTCCTGCACAGCGACCTTAAATACACATAAAATAACAAATTTTAGGGCTCCAAAATCCACAAAACTACAGAAAACATGTCTCTGGCTGAAGGCAGTTCAGCAGGAGGGACCCATCGCAACAGGTTGGGAGCCGAGGCCAGCACAGCCCAAAAACCACAGCCTGGCCCCAGAGTGGTGGGGAGAAGCCGCAGCCACAGCCAGAGCCATTCTATCTCTAAAGGCTAAAAAGAGAATCTGAACGAATTCAAAAGCAATAGAATCCAGCCCAGGAAAGTGCCTACTGTAATGGTAATCAATTTGTTGGATATTGAGGGCTAAGTATGGAAGGTGTGAGCTCTGTCTGGAAGATGTGAGCTCTGTCTGGAAGGTGTGAGCCTTGTCTGGAAGGTGTGAGCTCTGTATGGAAAGTGTGAGCTTTGTCTGGAAGGTGTGAATTCCCCTGTTGTCTGGAAGGTATGAATTCCCCTGTTGACTTGGAATAATGCCATTTATTGAGACACTCCCCTGTTCACTTGGGAGAAGGGCAGTGTTTATAAGCAGGAGAATTTTGGAGAAACAGACAGATTTTGGATTTGGCTCCTCAGTGGCTGA
>CM053596.1:112650033-112674309 GCA_028646575.1 Pseudocheirus occidentalis
CAACCCCTTCCTGTTAAGGTGTGAATTACTCCCAAGGAGTTAACTGGAAGTAAGGAGCTAAGCCTTTGAGGTGCTAAGTGCCTTTAGTAGGTGCCAATAGAAAGGGGCATGGAAGATCTTCTGATTTCATTAACATTACACAGTTCTCCAGGCAATTCCTGCTCTGTATTGGAGTTCACAGGGTCCAGTTCATCTCAAAACCTTCACAATTTCTGTTCTAGGGAACTCAAGGCTCAACCAAGCCACAAACAAAGTCTTAGCATCCTAGTCATGCTTCCTCAGTCCTCTGGCAGTTCAGCTGGCTCTGGGACATAGAAGAAATCTCAGCCTTACAGGCAGCAGCAGTTATTTTGGCCTTCCAGGAAGCCTTCCCCGCAGCAACTTCAGCCTTCACCAGATCTCTCAGCAGAACAGCTTCTTCCACCAGGATTTTGTCACTATGTACAAAGTTGAACAACAATATTTTAAGATGAACAGCTGTGAATGACCTAGCTATTATCAGAAATTTGATACCCAAGACAATTCTATAGAACTTACGATGCAAAATGCTATGCATCTCTAGAGAAAGAACTGATGGTGTTTAAATGTAGATTGAAGAAATACTTTTTGAAAACATTATTTTTCTTGAGGTTTTTTTGCCTATGTTTTCTTTTACAACATGACTAATATGGAAATGTTTTGCATGACTACACACATTTAACCTATGTTGAATTGCTTGCCTTCTCCATGAAGAGTGTGGGAAGGGAGGGAGAAAATTTGGAATTCAAAATTTTCAAAACAAATGTTAAAAACATTTACACTTTCCTTTCCCATCAGCTGAGGTGCCCATGAGGAGGGTTCTAAGCAGCCATGGCGCCCAGCCTAAAGGGCATGATTCTGAAGCCCCATTTCCACAAAGACTGGCAAAGACAAGTTGCCACATGGTTTAATCAGCCCACCAGGAAGAGCAGAAGGCAAAAGGCTAGTCAAGCAAAAGCCCGTCATACTGCTCTTCTCCCTGCATCTGGTCCTATCTGGACCATCGTGAGGTGCCCTACCATCTGATACCACACCAACGTCCGTGCTGGTAGAGGATTCAGCTTGGAAGAGCTTCAGGTGGCTGGTATCCATAAAAAAGTGGCACAGACCATCGGTATTTCTGTGGACCCTCATCGCCCAAATAAGTCTACAGAGTCTCTCTAGGCAAATGTGCAGCGACTGAAAGAATATTGTTCCAAACTGATCCTCTTCCCAAGGAAACCATCTGCACCCAAGAAGGGAGATGAGCTCTGCTGAAGAAGTCAAGTTGGCAACCCAGTTTATAGGACCAGTTATGCCCATCAGAAATGTCTACAAGAAAGAAAAAACTCATGTCATTACTGAAGATGAGAAGAATTTCAAGGCGTTTGCTAGTCTTCAAATGGCCCGGGCCAATGCCCATCTCTTTGGAATCCAGGCAAAATGAGCCAAGGAGGCTGCAGAGCAAGACGTGGAGAAGAAAAAGTAAACAGCCTCTGAGAACTTTGAATAAAATAATACAATATTTTTAAAAAAGTATTTTACATGTAATTGCAGGAAAATAAAATACCAAGAACTAAAAATATAAATTAAAAAAAATTATGTTCCAACTCTGGTGTTTGGGTCCTTGGGATATTTCTATATCTTTCTCTTTATGTCTCCATCTCCTCATACCATGATTTTTCCCCCTATGTTATATACAGTATTAACTGTTTCTCTTTAACAACAAGCGTTGATAGATGCCTTCTTTGGGCAAAATTATATGGCTGTATTTAAGCCTAATGAGGTCTATTTCCCAAACTGAGGCATTGTCTGTAATTTACATGAGTCACCATGACAAGTTTCCTCTGGTGAGTGATTCACAATTTAGTTTGGCTGTTATCTATCGGACATAAAACAATTTCCTTGGGTTCTAATTTGTCCTGCATACTTTTAATTACTTCCAGCTGCAGTAACTTGGATTCTAGGCTAACCTGCACACAGGGACAAAGAAGATGCTAAACTATTAACACCTCAGTTACATGTGCTTTTGTGGTTGGTATTCTCTTAATACCATTGTCCTTGAGTGATGAGAGAATTGCGAACAGAACATAGAAGATGAAGACTTACGGAGGATTGATTAAAGGCATCTCTTTAAAGGATATCAAATCTAACTGTTTTTCTGCATTTCTATAAACGAATATCAGCAATACTTGCCAGTGGAGATGCCCATTAATGCCAGAAAGATCAGTAATCATAGGATCTGTCCTCCACTACTCTTCATGATCTTCTGTGACTTCATATGGGAAATGGATGAATAAATTAGGGACTCAATTTAATGTACAATCCAATCCAATCTATTCCTACAAGCATTTAATAAGCATATAACTACACATTGCTTTGCACTGTGCTAGACACAGACAAAATGAAATATAGTTCCTACCTTCATAAAGCTTACATTCCAAGGGGGAAGAGGGGATAAAAATATAGTAAGTAAAAAGATACACACATACTTAATAATATATGAAGAAGGCAGAGCACATCAGCAAACTATGTAGAGAGGAAGAGATCAAGAAAGATTTCCCACAGAAAATGAAACATGAGAAGAGCCTTTAAAAATAGGAGAGTCTAAGAGAATGAATGAATGTATTATTTGAGTGACTCAAACTACTACAGGAGAAAGTAATAATAATCAGTTGCTCTTTTAAGTCTGAGGATAATTCAGAGATTTGAAGGTAACTTAGAGATCACATGAATTAGCATAACTAGGTGTTTGGGATTTGGAATGAGGAATGGAGAGGTAGCCATCCAGCTGGGATGTGGCAGAGGAAGCACTCTTTAAGACCTTGTAAGGTTGTTGTACTACTTCTGTGCTGACTCGGTATAGGTGGCCTGGCTGGAGCCATTGAAGGAAAGATGAATCCCTTGCCATAATACCATTATCACAAATATTGGGGTTATATAGAGAGAAGAATGTTTCACATCCCTGGATAGTAAATGTCTATATCTTGGTGAAAATCTCCACTGAATCGCTTTGCCCTGGTTATGACTGCTAACATAGACCATTTCCAAATGCTTTGAAGCAGACACTGATCTCAAATTATTCTGACTACAAATTATCCTATCAAACTTTTTCATGTACTGGAAAAAATAACTTGGTTTTGTGTCAGAAGACCATTTTCAAATCCTACCTCCTGTGCCTTATTATTCATTTAAATTTGAGCAAATCATCTAGCCTCTTTTAGTCTCAGTTTCTTCACTTATAAAGTGAAGGGGTTAGAGTATATTGGTATCAAAAGTTATTTTTATTGGTATCAATCTATAATCCTATGATCTGATTTCCTCTGGTCCCTGTATGTGTCTGTACATATGTGGATAGGTGTGGGGCAAGGAGGGAATTATCTAACAGGGGTGGGGAACAGTAATGGTAGGGGAATTTGAAGATCTTCCCTGCCCCTTAATGAGTCTCAAGTGGAAGCCAACAGGAGGGGCTTGATTGGGGGGAAGTTTGTTTTTCAGGAAGACCCACACTTTTTGTTACTTTGTAATTAGGCAATGGGTCATGAAGTTGTGATGTCCTCTGACTCTGAAGAAGGGTATATATACTCCAAGATGAAGTTTTGCTTTGGGGGGTTCACTTATGGGAAGAGTTGTGTAATTTGGCCAGATGAGACTCTGGGTAGCTGTTGAGTCCCCCCCAGCTTTGAAAACGCAAATGTTGGTCCTTCTGTCTCTGGTAACTAACTAACTAACTAACTAACTAACTAACTAACTAACTAACTAACTATATGTAATGGTCAAACAGCTACAAGCCCTGTCTGTTTGTCTGTTGGATTGTGCTATTTTATCTGTATTTTTTGTCTGCTTGTAATTTTTTTTGTATTTTCTGAAGTTTAGGGTGTTGACTTTCCCCCCTGAAGTAAGTGAATTGTGTATGTGTGTGTATATGTGTGTGTATGCACATGTATATGTATACACATGTATATATGTGTATGTTTTATATATGTGTATGTGTGTATACATATATTAATTAAATATTGCTGATCCCTTTAAAGTTTCTTTCCTTTAGTAAATAAGATCAAAGAACCTGTGCTAGCAGTCATGCTGGGTATGTTAGGGTGCTTGCTGTTACAGGAACCTGCAGCCTCAAGGACACATGACCCTCTAGGTCCTCAATTGAGGCCAAGTTTTACGGAATAAATCCTTTTATTAAGGGGATTTGTAAAAAAAGTTCAGAATTCAGGCAAAAAGCCACACTTGAGAACCTAGAGGACCATATGTGGCCTCAAGGTCACAGGTTCCCCACTCTTCTGATACGTAAGCTTTTTTCCTACCTCCAATGTGATTGCTGTTGTTAATGGTAGGAGAACTGAGAAGCTGGAAGAAGTATACCTGCTAAACTGAAGGGATATCACCAAAGGAATTTTTTTAAAAGCTAATTTTAAAGAACTATACAAAGAACACAGTATTAAACAATTTGGCATATTGATTTTTAAAAACCTATTATTTGGAAAACTTCCCTGAATGATTTCATATATATATATATGAATATATATGAAACTACCAAAGGGCAGGGGCCTGACTTTTCCCAATTCTGTATAGAGTATTGTTCATAGCTGGCTTTAAATAAATGTCTAATAGTAATAATAATAACAATAATTCTATCAAGTGGTAATTAGTAGACCTTAATGTTTCACTGTGATGTGTGTTGTGTTCCCTCACTGAAACATGAATGCCATGATTTAATACTCTTTTCAAAACACAGAAGTTAGGTGAGGCCAATTTATGTAATTTATTGAAGCAGTAAAAACAGGAAGGACTATTGAACATTTCTCAAAGGCATTCCACATTTTCATTATGGTGACTGGTAGTTTCAGAACAACTCTAGATTTTACATTTCCAGATGACATTCCAAATTAGGGATCAACAATTTTCAGTAGCTGAGATACTCAGGGGGCACCTAGATGGGACAGTGGATAGAGCACCAGATCTGGAGTAAGAAAGACGTGAGTTCACATTCAGTCTCAGAAATTTGCTCACTGTGTGACACTGGGCAAGTTATTTAACTGTTTGCTTCAGTTTTCTCACCTGGAAAGTGAGCTGAAGAACGAAATGACAAACCACATCAGTATCTTTGCCAAGAAAATTCCAAATGAGGTCAAGAAAAGTTGGACACAATTGAAAATGAACAACCACAAACAAAGTATATACCATTCTGAATGACAGAGCCTCTATCCATTTGGTGCTCTTGTCCAGGGTTACATTCAGGGCATTTTCCCAGAGAAATGAATGAAAACATACATCTTACTGCTAACAAAGGAAGACTAAAGGAAGATTGCCACCTCAATTGTCTATCCAGGACAGGACCCATCAGAATCTTTTCTTTACACAAACTTTTAAGCTACCATTCTACCTCTTTATTGCACAGCTACAAAGGTTTTTAACTTCTATCTCTTAGTGCCCTAAAAATACACACCAAATCCTTGTATATGTTTGCAAGGTACTGAAGATAAGTTAGCACAGAATCCTAGTATATTCTTTCTTTTTCATTCAGTAAACATTTTTAATGTAGTATCTTATTTTCCTTAATTACATTTAAAACAATTTTAACATTCATTTTTAAAATTCAAAGTCCCAAATTCTCTCCCTTCCTCCATCCCCACCTCCCTACATTGAGAAGGCAAGCAATTCTATATAGGTTATACATGTGTCTTATTGTAAAATATATTTCCAAAGTTGTGTAAGAAAACATAGAATTCCCTCCCAAAAAAAGTCAAGAAAAGTTTTAAAAGTAAAAATGTATTTTTCAGTTGATATTCAGATCCCATCAGTTCCTTCTCTGGGGATATATAGCATTTTTTCTTCATAAGTCCTTCAGAGTTTTCATGGATCACTGCATTTCAGAGAATAACCAAGTCATTCACAACTAATCATCTTATACCATTGCTATTATTTTGTATACATTTCACTTTATATCAGCTCATGAATGTCTTTCCAGTTTTTTTCTGAGAGCATCCTGTTCATTGTTTCTTAATAGCATAACAGTACTCCATCTAGTTTTTCATTTCCAGATGACATTCCACAAAGCACAATTTGTTTAGTTATTCCACAATTGATGGACACCCCCTTAACTTCCAGTTCTTTGCCACTGGAAAAGAACTGCTATAAATATTTTTCTACATATAGGTCCTTTTCCTTTTTGTTGTTTTATCTATTTATAGATACAGACATAGTAGTGGTACTGCTAAGTCAAAGGGTTTATATGGTTTTATAGTCCTTTGGGTATAGCTCCAAATTGTTCCACAAAATGGTTGAATCAGTTAACAACTCCAACAGTTGCATTACTGTCTCATTTTCGGCACATCCCCTCCAACACTTATCATTATCCTTTTCTATCCTATTTTTTAATCTTTATCAGAGAAACTTCCTACATGTTTTCACACTTAGGAATGCTAAATGCGTTTCCTTCTATCCTATTCCCCCCCCCCCACACACCTACTTTACTCTGTTCTCTCTCTCCTTTCACCCTGTCTCCCCCTCAAAAAAATTTTGTTTCTGACTATTGCCTCCTCAGTCTTATCTTATCCCTTTTCCTTCCACCTTTCCTGTAAAGAAAGATAGATTTCCATACCCAATGGATGTGTATGTCATTTCCTCTTTGAGCCAATCCTGATGAGAGTAAGGTTCACTCACCACCATAACATCCCCTCCCTTTGCCCCACCAGTGTAAAAGCCTTTTTTTGGGCCTCTTTTATGTGAAATAATTTACCCTATTCTACATCTCACTTTCGCTTCCTCCCAATTTATTCTTCTCTCAACCCTTATTTTATTTTATTACATATCATCCCTTCATATTCAACTCACACTTGTTCCCTCTGTCTATATATACTCCTTCTAATTGTCCTAATAATGAAAAAGTTCTTATGAGTTACAAGTGTCATCTTCCCATGTAGGAATGTAAACACTTTAACCTTATAAAATCCTTTATGATTTCCCTTTCCTGTTTCCTTTTTTTGAAAGTCAAATTTTCTATTCAACTCCAGTCTTTTCATCAAGAATGCTTGAAAGTCCTCTATTTCACTGAATATCATTTTTTCCTCCTGAAGGATTACACTCAATTTTGCTGGGTAGGTGATTCTTAGCTGTAACACTAGGCTCTTTGACCTCCAGAATATCACATTCTAAGGCCTCTGAATCTTTAATGTAGAAACTGCTAAATTTTGTGTCATCCTGACTGTGCCTCCACAATACCTCAATTGTTGCTTTCTAGTGCTTGCAATGTTTTCTCCTTGACTACAGAACGATATTTCCTTGTAATATTCCTGGAAGTTTTCATTTTTACAACTCTTTTAGGAGGTGATTAGTGTTTCCTTTCAATTTCTCTTTTACCCTCTGGTTCTAGGATATGAGGGCAGTTTTCCTTGATAATTTCTAAAAAGATGATGTCTAGCTCCCTTCCCCCCCCTTTTTTCCCCAATAATAGCTTTCAAGTAATCCAATACTTTAAAAAATACCTGTCTTGGATTTACTTTCCTGGTGAGTTGCTTCCCCCCCCCCCAGGGAGATATTTCACATTGCCTTCTATTTTCCCCATTCCTTTGCTTTTGTTTTGTACTTTTTCTTGATGGTTCAAAAAGTCATTAGTCTCTATTTGCTCAATTCTAATTTTTAATCAATTATTTTCTTCTCTGACCTTTCAGATTTAAATTTCCATTTGGCCAATTTTGCTTTGTAAGCAGTTTTGCTTTTCTTCAATAAATTTTTGTGCCTCCTTTTTCATTTAACTAATTCTGCTTTTCAGGGTATTCTTTGCTTCACTGACTTTTTATATCTCTTTTATTAAGGTGTAATTTTCTTCAGTATTTTTTATGTATCATTTACCAAGCTGTTGACTCTTTTCATGATTTTCTTGCATCCCTTTCATTTCTCTTCCAAAGTTTTTCTCTGTCTCTCTTACTTGATTTTTCAAACCTTCTTTGTGTTCTTCCATGACCTGAGATCAATTCACATTTTTCTTGGATGCTTTAGATGTAGAAGCTTTGACTTTATTGCCTTCTTCTGGATGTGTTTTGAGCTTCCCTGTCACCATAGTAACTTTATATGATCAGAATTTTTTTCTGTTCTTTGCTCATGTTTCCAGTCTACTTCTTAACTTTTAACTCTTTGTTAAAGCTGGATTCGGCTTCCAAGGTGGAGGGTTCATTGTCCCAAGTTTCAGGGGTTTTATGCAGCTCTTTTCACAGATACTTCTAGTGACCTGTAAGTTTTCAGTTCTTCCAACATGTTATGATCTAAGGAGAAGTGTTTACTATTCTTCTGGCCTGTGCTCTGTTCTATGAGTGACCACAAGCACTCTTTCCTGTCCTGGAACTGAGGGTTCCACCTCCATTATGGCCGTAACCTCCTTCTCTTCTCCCTGGGACTGTCACTCAGTTCTGCAACCCAGATCCAAATATTGGCAAAGCAATTGAGTCCTGTCTCAGTGCTGGCAAAAAGACCTCTATAACTTCCTTCTGATCATACATTCAACCCCCTTACCATCCATGGGCTGATAGCCCTGAAAGCCACTATTGCCACTGCTGATTCAGTGGTTCCCAAAGTCAGTTCCTGGTTTGCTGGGGCCCAGTTTGCATTGGCATGGCCTACTCTAAACTGTGCTCCACTCTCACACAGTTGAGACATGCTTTTTCTGATGACCTTCTAAATTGTCTTTGGCTGGAAAATTATTTCACGCTGTCCTTTTGTATTCTTTGTTGTTTTATGGAATTGTTTAAATATGCATGAAAGGGTTTTGAGGAAAATTCAGACAAATGGCTGCCTTTTCTCTGCCATCTTGGCTTTGTCCTTTAACAAACATTTCTTAAGCACTTATTATATGCTGAGGACTATGAAAAATACTGAAATAAAGAAAGTTAAAAACATGGTCAGATCTCTGTTTTCAAGTTCATGTTCTAATAGGTGAAATAACATGCAAATGATCATATAAATATAACATGCAAATGACACATACACACATATATGTATATATGTGTGTGTGTGTATACACACATACACAGAAGTGGTTAGAGAGCAAATAGGGTTTAAGTACCTCCTACACAGAGACAGACTTAGTTATAGATCTCTCCGCACCCCCCGCCCCCGCTCCTGTGGAAATGCTTACAAATAACAGGGATATTACATTTTGATCAAAGAACCAGATGCTGTCCCTTCTAAGGAGTCCACATCTATTTGTAATGGCCTTTGTGCTGACCTGAAGAAAAGCTCCCTCTGATGAAAAGACCAAGTTTCAAAGATACTTTGTAACTACACCAAAAACAACAACAGATGATGCTTACATAGAATTTTAAAGTTTACAAAGTTCTTAACTAGATTTGGGGGGAAGCTAAGTGATATAGTGGATAGAATACTGGGCTTCCTGTCAGGAAGACTGATCTTTCTGAGTCCAAATGTGGCCTCAGACACTTACTAGCTTTGTAACCTCAGGTAAATCACTTAATCCTAATTTCCTCAGTTTCCTTACCTGTAAAATTTACTGGAGAAGAAAATGAAAAATCACTCTAGTATCTCTGCCAAGAAAACCCTAAATGGATTTATGAAGTGTCAGATACTATTGAATAATAATTGACAAAGTTAACAGTTTAACTATTTGGTTCTTATTATTGTCCTCTGATGTCCTGGGAGTTAGATGTTTAGATTGGCTGTCAGACCATTGCAATTAAAAGAACAAAATGAAATAAATGTGGTAGGGGGTATTATATTGGGATGTTTCCCATGGAAATGGATATGAGAATGGGCTGCTTCAGTGAAACATGTTCTCTGACTCATTGGTTTATTTATTTATTTATTTTATTTTATTTTATTTTCAGTTCTGAATTCTCTCCCTTACAAGAAAAATTAAACCTGTTTCAAAAGCACATTGTCAGACAAAACAAATACTCAACTTAGCCATCTCAAGCAAAATATTCTTCAATCTGCATTCAGAATCTATCACCTTTCTATCAGTCAGTGAATAGTGTGTTTCATCATGAATTGTGGAATTATGACTGGTCATTGAGTTGATCAGAGTTCCTAAGTCTTTGAACTTTTTTTTTCTTTTTATGTTGCTTGATTTGCTTTTTATCAGTTCATAGAAGTCTTCCAATGTTTTTCTTGAACCATCTTCTTCATGATTTCATACAGTACAATAGTGTTCCATCACATCACATTCATATACCTCTACTTATTCAGCCATTTTCTATTTGATTTGGCACTCTCTGTTTCTAATTCTTCATTACCACAGAAAGAACTGCTATAAATATTTTTGTATATATGAGTCCTTTTTAACTTTCTTTGATCTCTTTGGGGGTATATATATATATAGTAACAGTGTTGCTGGGTGAAAAAATATACATAGGGGCCTATCGTATACATAAAACCTTTGGGGTATAGTTCCAAATTACTTTCCAGAATGGCAGAACCATTTAATCAATTAATTAATCATTGCAAAAACCCACCAATTATAGGTTAATTGACTTATTTCCCCACAGTCTCTCCAGCATTTCTCTTTTATTTTATTTTATTTTCAATCTGAAAAGTTTAGAAGGGAAGTTTAAAGTTACTTTAATTTTAATTTGTCGGGGCAGCTAGGTGGCGCAGTGAATAGAGCACCAGCCCTGGAGTCAGGAGTACCTGAGTTCAAATCCGGCCTCAGACACTTAACACAAAAAAAACTAGCTGTGTGACCTTGGGCAAGTCACTTAACCCCAACTGTACTCCAAAAAGCAAAAAAATAAAATAAAATAAAATTTTAATTTGTCTAATTATTGGTGATTTTAGAGTGTTTTATATAGCTATTGATTACTTGGATTTCTTTCTCTGAAAGCCATCTCTACCAACACACTATTAATGACATGCATTTCCAGAGAGTCCTGTTTAATGAGTTGGTATTCATAACAGGGTGTGTGGAATGGCACGGAGGGTCAAAAATTATTGGAGATTGAGATAGGAAAAGTAATCTTGTTCAGGGTCATCCAGCTAGTGTTAATTGCCTGAGGCTGGATTTGAACTCAGGTCCCCCTGACTCCAGGGTTGGTGTTCTATCCAATAGCTGGCCCAAGAGCAGTCCATTCTGTGGATTAAAAAGAGCAAGGAAAGTTTTTTTTTAATCTCATTCCCTCTAGTTTGGCTATTTGAATACAGCAAGCAATGAAATGTACTCATATAGGTTTGTCTAAAAATCAATCAGAAGTCCTTAGATGTTCAATTTACTATGTGTGAATATGTGTTTGTTTTCACTGATCACAAATGACTGAAAAGCCATACTGAGATGGAGTCCCCTCCCAACCCCCCCCCCAAAAAAAACCTTGGAAAGAATTTCAATATACCTCCCTTCCCTAACATATAGTTTATCCTCATGAAAACATGCTTATTAGCTAAAAAAAGTAAAATATATGTTTCATTAATTTCCAATACACATGAGACTCATTATTCTCAATACTGTCCACTGACTAAAGCATGAATGTAATATTTTACTTTGCAGATTTTTAAGTTAGTATAGATATTTATGAATCTTAGTCACAATGGCTAAGAGGTGAATCAATGTCTTTTTGAGGCTCAGATTGGCTCAAGGCCAAAATTTTCAGATGAGTCTCCATGAATCTTATTTTAGACCTTTCTCTAGAACTATGTGAAAAGATGTATTTTCCTCCAAAAACAAAAGGAAACTGAATTTTTTCTTTACTGTGGCTAGGTAAATGAGGGCTGGCCTTCTAATTCACTTGTTCTCCCTAATTACAGGTATATTAAAATATTTTTTTAAGTCCAGAAAGATTATGGTTGGTTAAGTGTTTCTACAATTTAAAAGAATTATAATGAGAGATATCATATCCCTTCTATAACTAGAAATCAAACAAGATAATGGGGCGGCTAGGTGGCGCAGTGAATAGAGCACCGGCCCTGGAGTCAGGAGGACCTGAGTTCAAATCCGGCCTCAGACACTTAACACAAAAACTAGCAGTAATCCCCAACAGCCCTCCAAAAAGCAAAAACAAACAAACAAAAAAGAACACAAGATAACTAGGACCTATTAGGAATCGCAAAGGCAAAATACTTCCTTTAGTGCAGAAAAAAAGACAGAAGCAAAAACAATACAAAACACAACAACAAAAGTCTGGATTATTTCTTTCTGTAAAGATACTTTGGTTATCAATATAATATTTAAAAAAACTATTTTACTTGGTTGGGTGCTTTTATTTTAATAAGTAAACAAAATAGAAAAATTTAGATTTGACAAAAAGGGCAAATTCTTTAAAAATTATTGTGAGAGTTAAGTGTTTTAAAATGCAAATATAAATCATTTCTCTGGCTTGCCCTAGAATGCACAATTGACCTACCTTTTCTGCCTAACAGTGTATTCTGGGCAGAAACCTAGCATATGATAAATTGTGAACTGTGAGTAATTTACTATTTGTAGGACTAACTGAATAAAGACAAATGACTTAAAAAAAAGTAATCAGCTGCTTGAAGGATGTTTTGTGGGTCCATCTTTGAAATATTAATTAATGCTACAGAGAACTACACTGTACAAACTCCTACACATGTCCAGCAACAAAGTGGCTCTGAAGTCTCCATAATTACTGCCTCTTGGCATCATATCGCTTCATTTCAGCAGTGTGGATGTGACCTTTGTGAAGTGCTATGGTTAACTGCCATCATTATTTGACATCTTTGCATATGAATAATTCCCCAGGTCCAACCAGAAGCTTCAAGAAAATCCATTCTGTCAAAGTCTATCACAAAAGCAAAGGAATATGGATCTGAGTATCCTACTGGGAGCTATGAAGAAGCTGGTCAAGAGTAGCTCACAGTCTATCATACATCATTATCATATAAAAATTTCTCTGCACACCTCAAACTCAACATATCAGAAAAATTGAGCACATTATTCTTATTTCTATACTCAATATTCTTATCTTGTCTATATCACTCACCCAATTTCTCACAATCACAATGATGAGGTTATCTTTGTATCTTCATATTCCTTCATTTTTATATCTAACGAATCACCAGTTTTTATTGCTTCTACCTCTACAAAATGTTTTACATTTGTTCTAGTCTTCCTATTTTCACTGTCATCAGTCTAATATGGCCCCCATTACAAAATGTCTGGACTTTTGAAGTAGCCTCCAGATCAGTATTCTTTTTTTTATTCTTTCACTCTTACAATGCACGCTTCTGCCATAATAATATTTATGCCTATGCAAGAAGCCACTTTGAAGACCTGCCATATCTTAGGGTGCTTTAGAACTCAAGAGAGGTACTCCAGAGATATCTGGGATGAACAATATTTCCCATACTACATGATCATCAGAGGAAAATCTCCACTGGGGAGAAGTCCTTGTAGGTGAAAATTGATGTAAGGGTTGAAACTAACATGGAAAAGAACAAAGAGAGTGTGTCTTCTGTGAAAGGGATACCTTTTTAAATTGTACCCCAACTCATCAGTGCTGGGATAGAAATCAATATCTAACCTTTATCAACAATGTCTAAAGTAGCTTAATGCAACTTTTTTTCATATATTGGTAAGTCAGAATGATCATTGTACTCCAAAGTCCAAACCAACTGCTGGAGTCACTCAATGCCATTGAAGCCCTAAGTATACTGTACCTTCTACATAATGGAAGAGAACCTTGAGGCAAAGTCAATCATCAATGACTTTTTCATCTTGAAGACTTTATTTTCCTATATTGATGAGCAAATTGCTCAACCCAACATTTTTACCCTCCCTGGATTAACCTCAGAGTGAAGGCTGTGTTTGTGGATCCAGATAGGTAAAACACATAATGTTATATACCTGGTGTTGGGAAGTGGCTTTTTTGAGTCATGCATGGATGTTAGGGTTTTTTTCCTATTGCATTTTCTTGATATCACAATGTCATTTAAAGTAAATTGATCTTTTTCTTCACTACTATTTGGATTAAGTGTGTTTGAATAGATAAGTTTAAGAGAATTTGAGGAGTATTCAGTTGAGGAATATAGAAAAAATGAGTCAAGAAGAAGATTTAGGTCCTAGAAGTAAGATGGGAATCAGATGCCAATTGGAACTTTACACATCACCTCCTTATTACATATAGACATAGGCATATTACTTTTCTTCTGATAATTCTTTAATAGTTCCTTATTGTCTACTGAACAAATTTTATACTCCCTGGAGTAGAGTGCTACACCTGGAGTCAGGAAGACCTAAGTTGAAAGCTTACCTCAGACACTAGCTATAATGACTGCCCAAGTTACAACCTCTCTCAGCCTCAGATTTAGTTTAACCTTTTCATTTTACAAATAAAGAAAATAATATCCACAAAGATTAAATGATTTACTTACCCTCTATCTACTTCAGTTTCTTCAATTGTAAAATGGGTGTAGTAATAGCACCTACTCCTCAGAGTTGTTATAAAAATTAAATAAGATATTATTTGTAAACATTTAACATACTGCCTGGCACACAGTAGTTACTTAATAAAGGCTTACTTTCTTCCTTCCTTCTTCCCTTTAACCAGTATTTAAGGTTCTCCATAATCTGATGTCAGTCTATAATATAATAAAAGATATTTCAATTATTTCAAACAGTAAATTTTTGGGTCATAGTTATATCAGCAAAAAATCATTTATTATGAATCTTTGGGGCAGAGCCAAGATGTCAGTGTAGAAGCAGGAAAACTCTGTGGCACCCCTATAACTGCCTCAAATAACTATAAAATATGACTCTAAACAGATTTTAGAGCTGCAGAATCTAAAAAGTAACAAAAAGAAACAAATATCCCACTGAAGGAATCCTGGCAGGCAGACAGGAAGGCCTCATTGAAGAGTTCTGGGAGTTGGCCCAGCTGTGAGCCTGTGGTTTTAGCCCCAGGGCAGCCCCAACCAGCAGAGGCTGGAGTGGACTCTAGTAGAGGGGGGATCATCATCAGCTGTGGTGGTTTCCAGAAATATCAACCCACAGAGGCTAAAAAAAAGTGAGAGGTTAGTGGAACTCTGCTGGAACTGGGAAGATGGAGGGCTGTCCAGCTTTTGTCCTCAGAGCAATAAGTGGTAGAAGTGAGCAGCCCTGCAACCACCTCCACATGGTTGCTTCAGAGTGCCCAGCTTGCAGATCATATCGGGGCCAAGAAAACATTCAGAAGGTAATCACTCTAGCTTTAACCTGCCTGATATGGATCATGGTCTTGTGGGGTGGTCCTGAGGTTTGTGACCAGTGAGCCAGAGCTGGTGGGGAATGTAGAAACAGGGCTCCCCTAATAGATGTGGCAGCTCTGGAAACCCCAGTAACTTGGGACAAAGTTCTCCCCACTGGAAGCAGAGTTCTACTATGGCAAAAAGCTCAAAAGTCATATAACTGAGTGGCAAAACAAGCAAGCAAAGTAAGGAAAGCAAGCACAGCTATCTAACTTTAGATTCCTTTTTTGGAGACAAAAAGGATCAAAGCATGGAACGGGGGAAGACAACAAAGTCAGAACACCTGCACCAAAAGTTTCCAAGGAAAATAAAAACAGCTTACAGGCCATGGAGGAGCTCAAAAGGGATTTTAAAAATCAAGTAAAAGAAGTGGAGGAAAAAATTGGGAAGAGAAATAAGCATGATGGAAGAAAATCATGAAAAGAGAGTCAACAACATGAATGAAGAAAATAACACCTTAAAGAACAAATTATCTCAAATGGCAAAAGAGGCCCAAAAAGCTAATGAGGAGAAGATTGCCTTAAGAAGCCAAATCTGCCAGATGAAGAAAGAATTTCAAAAGCTCACTGAAGAGAATAATTCCTTCAATATTAGACTGGAGAAAATGGAAACTAATGAGTTTATGAGAAATCAAGATACTATGAAACAGATCCAAACAAATAAAAAAAATAGAAGGCAATGTGAAATATCTCATTGGAAAAACCACTGATTTGGAAAATAGATCCTGGAGACATAATTTAAAAAGTATAGGACTACCTAAAAGCAAAGATCAACAAAGGAACCCAGAAATCATTCTTCAAAAAATTCCCAAGGAAAATTGTGCTGATATTATAGAAGCAGAAGGCAAAATAGAAATTGAAAGAATTCACCAATCACCTCTTGAAAAAGATCGCAAAAAGAAAACTCCTAGGAAAATTATAACCAGTTTCCAGAGTTCCCAGATCATGGAGAAAATATTACAGTCAGCCAAGAAGAAACAATTTGAATACCGTGGAAACAATCAGAATAATACAAGATCTAAAAGATTCTACAGTAAGGGATCAAAGGGCTTGGAATATGATATTACATAGGTCAAAGGATCTAGGATTAAAACCAAGAATCACCTAACCAGCAAAACTGAATATAATGTTTCAGGGGAAAATATGGTCATTCAGTGAGGTGGAAGACTTTCAAGAATTCTTTTTTAAAACTTTTTTCTTTATTTTCTTGTTTACATCATTCATTTCCGCAAGATTTTGAGTTGCAAATTTCCTCCCCATGGTTCCCCTGCCACCAACCCCAAAACAATGATCCCACTGTAAAGCCCCTCCCCTGATATGCTCTCTTTTATGCCCTCCTCCAACACCCCTCTAACTTTCTGGTAGGGCAGGGAGGGTCTCCCTACCCTAGTCCCTGTATATCTTAATTCCCAGTGGCATGAAGTTAGTAATAATAATAATTATACATATACATATATATATATATACATATACATATACATATACATATATATTTTTTTTTCTTAATTTACCAATTGATTGTAGAGTTTTAAATTCTAGATTCTTCCAGTTCCTCCCTCGTCACCCACCCCCACTGGAAGGACAAGCAATTCAATACAGTCTGTACATGTGCAATTATGCAGAACATTTACACAGTGGACATATTGTGAGAGATTGATTATATGTTTCCCCTTCTTACCCCCCCCTTGTTCTATTCTCTACCCTGTCCCTATCCCTTTACTGAAGTGTGTGCTGCCAGCAACCCATCCCCAGACCCTGTGCTTCCCTCTGTCATCCCACCTCTCATACCCGTCCCTCCTACTCTCCTGTGTGACATGATACCCAGTTTAGAGTTTATGTCATTGCTTCCCTAAGCCAAATTCAATGAGACTAAATGAAAGAAAAGTTGTAACAGTTATCCTTTGCCTCTTCTATATGGGATGATGATCTCCCATTTTGTCTCTCCCTGTCTCCTCTCATTCTAGTCCTCTCCCTCAGAATTTCACCTTTTAAAGTACCACCCCTATGGTGGTACTTTAAATTGATTTAATTGATCCTATACCCTCTATGTACACATATAGACACATGCTCAGATATGTATTCATACGCATATATACACTCTTATATAGACATATGTGTAGGTATATACATTTGTATTCCCTTCACCTATCCTCATACTAAGAAAAGTTTCAAATCTTACTATTATCATTTTTTCCATATTGGTGTGTAAATAGTTCAACTTTGATAAGTTTCTTATGATTTCTTTCCCAAGTTTACCTCCTCCTGGTTCTTGTGTTTGAATGTCAAATATTCTGTTCAGTTCTGTTTTTTTCAACAAGAATGCTGGAAAGTCCTCCACCTCACTGAATGACCATATTTTCCCCTGGAACATTATATTCAATTTTGCCGGGTAGTTGATTCTTGGTTTTAACCCCAGCTCCCTAGATCTCCAGAATATCATATTCCAGGCCCTTAGATTGGTGTAGAAGCTGCCGGATCCTGGGTTATCCTAATTGTGTTTCCATAGTATTCACATTGTTCTCTCTCTTGGCAGTCTGTAATATTTTCTCCTTGATATGGGGATTTTGGAACCTGGCTCTAACATTTCTAGGAGTTTTCTTTTGGGGACCTTTTTCAAGAGGTGCTTGGTGAATTCTTTCAAGATCTATTTTGTCCTCTGATTCTAAAACATCAGGGATATTTTCCTTGAGAATTTCTTGAAGAATGCTTTCCAAGTTCTTTTTTTGATCATGGCTTTCAGGTAGACCAGTAATTTTCAAATTGTCTCTCCTGTATCTATTTTCCTGGTCAGTGGTTTTTTCAAGGAGATATTTCACATTGCTTTCTATTTTTTTTCATTTGCTTGTAACAGTTTAATTGTATCTTGGTTTCTCATAAAGTCATTTGCTTCCATTTGCTTCACTCTAATTCTGAAGGAATTATTTTCTTCAGAATGCTTTTGAGATTCTTCTTACATCTGGCAAATTCCACTTTTTAAGGCATTCTTCTCCTCATTGGCTTTTTTGGCCTCTTTTGCCATTTGACTTAGTTTGTTCTTTAAGGTGTTGTTTTCTTCAGGCAGGTTGTTGACTCTCTTTTCATGATTTTCTTGCATCATTCTCATTTCTATTCCCAATTTTTCTCCACTTCTCTTATTTTGTTTTCAAAGTCCTTTTTAAGTTGATTTATGGCTTGTCGGCAATCTTCATGTTTCTTGGAAGCATTTGGTATGGTAGTTCTAACTGTGTTGTCTTCCTCCCGTTCCATGCTGTGATCCTTTTTGTCCCTAAAAAAGGAATCTAGAGTCTTATTGCTGCTCTTACTTTTATTCCTTTTCCTCATGTTAGCCAGTCAGTTAATTGGTTGATTTTTTAGCTCTGTGGAACTCTGCTTCCCAGGGGGGAAGCTCTGTCCCAGATTTCTGGGGTTTTCACAGCTGCCAAAGTTATTGGGGGGTGTGATGCTGCAGTCCCCACCAGCTTTGACTTGCTGAAAGTGCACCCCAGGACCACCACCCGAGACCATGATCTGTATCCAGGCTGCTCAATGCAAGAACCCTTGGCCCTAATCAAAAGCCTAGGCCCCCTTGTGGAGTCCACAGGCCAGGAGGTCTGAAGCATCCCAGTGGAGGCAGTTGCCACTTGCAGCCATTCCTGCTGCTTGTTTGCCCTGGGGTCAGTTTGGACAGACCTGCTTTTCTCCCCCAAATTTAGCTTCAATTCCACTGACCTTTCTCTTAGCCTTATTTCTCCTGACTTGATAAATGTGAAAATTGCCCCAGCTGCTGTCGATCCATTCTCCTGGAGAGTCCAGCTGTGACTCCTCCCTACCACCCTTGGACCAGGCTGTGGTTTCAGGCTGGGCTAGTTTTAGCTCCCTGCCTGCTATGATGAGCCCCACCTGCCAAGCTGCCTTCAATGAGAGATGTGTTTTCTGTGTTTTTGTGAGTTTTGGAGCCCTTAAATTTGTTTAGAGTCATATTTTATGGGTATTTAAAGTGGCTGTGTGGGAGCTGTGAAACTTTGCAACTTCTATGCAGCTGTCTTGCCTCCACCCCCGACTTTCAAGCATTCTTGATATAAAAACCAGAGGTGAACAGAAAATTTGATATTCAGCTACAAGAAGGAAGAGAAGCATGAGAAGGTAAACAGGAAAAACAAATCAACTTATCATCAAAGTTGAACTATTTACATACCTCCATGGAAAAATTATAATTATAACTTATGAAACTTTTCTCAGTATGAGAATAGGTGAAGGGAATATAAACGTGTGTGTGCGTACACACACATATGTATACATACATATACATATATATATAGGAATATATATATATAGGAGGGCATGTGTGGGTATGAATATATAAGTGTGTGTATGTATATATGCGTACAGGTATACATAGACAAAGGCCACAGGATCGGTTGAATAGGAAGGCATAATATTTAAAAGGTAAAATTGAGAGGTGAGAGGAATATAATGAGAGGGGATAGGGAGAGACAATGGGGTAAATTATCTCAAATAGCAGAGGTAAGGGGTAACAGTTACAATAGAGGGGAAGAACAGGAAGGCAAAATGGAATCGACCACCTTAGTCTCATTGAATTTGGCTAATGGAGGGAACAACATATACACTAAATTGGGTATCTTTCCCTCCAGGAGAGTAGGGGCTAAGGGGATGAGAGGAGGGTTGATGGGGGAGGGTAGGTAGAGGTACACACTTTGTAAAGGGACAAGGTCAAAGTAGGGAATAGAACAAGTGGGGGGGAATATAGAATAGAGGGAAATATAGTCAGTCTTTAACAATATATCCACTATGGAAATGTTTTGCATAAATACACATGTACAATCAATATTGAATTGCTTATCTTCCCAGTAAGGGTGGGTGATGAGGAAGGAAGGGAAAGAATTTGGAACTCAAAGTTTTAAAAGCAAATGTATACATACACACACGGACACACACACACATATGTATGTCATTTGTTTTGCAAATGAGAGAGAGACATTTTCTTTTAAAACTTTGTTGTATATAAGTATGTATATATTTATAGTTATATATAATATATAATAGTTTAGATGGATAGATAGATAGATAGATAGATAGATATTTATAGATATAGATCTCTTCTGTGTAGATTGCTATGGTGCATACTTTGGCATAGATTAATAATAAAGGTAATAATACTTTATTATAAATTTGCTTCAAATAAATAAATGTACTTTAATTTTGCAAAACACTTTAGTTCTACTACTTTGCTTTATCATCACAACAACCCTGAAAGGTAGATGCTTTTGT
Source organism: Pseudocheirus occidentalis (assembly GCA_028646575.1). Lineage (NCBI taxonomy): Eukaryota > Metazoa > Chordata > Mammalia > Diprotodontia > Pseudocheiridae > Pseudocheirus > Pseudocheirus occidentalis. The sequence continues at coordinate 112,670,487 of CM053596.1, forward strand.
TATCCTCATTGTATAGCTGATGAAACTGAGGCAAAGAAAGGTAAAGTGTCTTGCCCAGGGTCATATAACTAGTAAGTGTTTAAAAGTGATCATTTGAACTCAGGTATTCTTCATGCCAAATCTGAGCAATCTATTCACTGCCTCTCCTAGATATTCATAAATATCTCAAATAGCTTATTGTTTAGTAAGTAAATAATGTATTAATATATTATTGCATTACACACTCCTTTTTGCCAGTACAGTATATCATTTCATTTCATTGGTTAAAACACGTTCTCTGTAAATGCATTGATTAGACACTATCATTATTAGACATTTTCCTGCCTAGGGATGCTATAGAAAATTGCAAAGCAAATGACAACAAAAGGTCTAAGTGGAAGTGTGTCACCAACAGAGGCAGGAGAAAGGAATCAGGACAGGCTGCATAGAGGAGATAATATTTGTGTTGGGTTTGATCAGGTGGATAGGAATTCGACAAGTTCTAAGGATGAAAATGACATTAACTCCTGGAGTTCTCCTGTTCCTATGCCACCATTTTGACTCCAACCCCCTGAAATTATCTCTTACAGTATGTAATAACTTCCCTAAAAATAATAGCAGTTCCTTTAAAATATTTAAGCACATGACATATAAAGTAGTACATTGCTTCCATGAGTTTTTTAAAATTGATCTAATGTTTCTTAATCTGTACAGCAACACCTCATGGAGCACATAGTACCCTCTGGGCACAAGCCCATTTTCAAAGATGAAAGTGAATTTGCTACATTTTCAGAAGCAGTGTTATAAAATCTATATTTATAGATAGCCTTTATCACAAGGAGTCAAGCAGCTTGCATAATACAAATATAGTATTGGCAAAGTGTGTGGAAATAAAGACAAATGATCATTGAATAGATTGCACCTGTAAAATTTCATCATCACCAGAACCAATTTCCACATTTTCATTTCTGAAGATGCCATAACTAATACACTCTTGACATTTATGGAAATAAAATTGATACAAAATAAGCAACTATGAAGTTCCATCAACTATGCTTCCATTCACACCATACCCTTTAAAATAGGCTATCTTTTGTAGGGGTGGAGTGTAGACTCATTTTTTGCAGCTACAAACTTAATGATGGAAACCTAACACAATGTATGGACTATCCATTTTGTCAGTGTCATTATAGTTTAGGTCATCCCAGTATCTTCTCTGCTGATACATTAAATTCAGATAACATGTATAAAGTACCTATCTTATTGTAATGCCAATCATAGCAGCACACCTGAGGACTGCCACTGTGAATAATTTTAAAGGTCTAATCACATAGTATAATTAACTCTCTATTTGTTTAGAACTAAACATTGTTCAATAAAGTAAGGCACAGCATTCATAGCAAGCAAAACATATATATCTATCATCTATCTTTCTATACACACATATAATATGAACACAGACACATACATACTTACATATGTGTGTATATCACTTATTATGTCATATAGTGCATAGCATATATCATTGCATTCAGTAGCACTCTACAAAATGCTTGTTTATACACTCAGGGGGTCCCTGGATAAGGTTTTCCCTAGCACAACATATCCTGAAAGGATAGCAGAAAATATCACACCATCCACCCCCAAGTCACAGTAAGAACATCATACTACACAGCATATGTCATTGCATCCCCCAAGTCAGGAGGTTCTAAGCTAAGGTTTTCCCTAGCACAACACATCCTAAAAAGGTAGCAGAAAATACCACACCAACCACCCCTAGGTTACAGTAAAAACAATCTCCTCAATATCAAGCGTCTAAGTTCTTTTTCATCTTGACTCAAGGTTGACTTCCAAGTCCCATGGCTCTTCCTCTCTGAGTTGACCACTTCTAACACTCACCTGGATTCACATATATGCAGCTCTCATTTCCTGTTCAAGGTCTCAGCTCACAGGGATTGCTCTACTCCAAGCTCTTCCTGTTCTTGCCCAAAAGCAGACTCCAGGGTTTTCTGCTTCCAGCTTCTACTTCTAGGAAAGCAAAGCTTAATGGGGCAATAACACACACTACCAATACTACCATCTCTATTCACCTCCAAAGTCCAAAGGCTCTGGATTAACAGCTCAGTTCACTTTAACAACTCTTTTTTGTTTGTTTATTTAGCCAAATCACTATAATTATTTCTTTAACTTTTGTTTAGTTTTTGGTTTACATCATTGATTTCCACAAGATTTCAAGTTACAAATTTTCTCCCCATTTTCTCCCTATCCACCACCCTGAAATAGCTATCCCACTGTATACTCCCTCCCCCAATCTGCTTCTTCCTGTATTATCCCCCATCACCCTTCTGACTTTCTCGTGGGGTAAGATGGCTCTCCCTATCCCAGTGCCTGTATGTCTTATTTCCCAGATGCATGTAAATAATAATAATAAAACATATTTTTATCATTTGATTTTAGAACTTTAAATTCTAGATTTTTTCCATTCCTCCTTTGTCAACCTCCCCCACTAGAAAGACATGTAGTTCAATACAGATCGTACACGTGTAGTTACACAGCACATCTCCCCAATGAACATACTGTGTAACACTGACTATATTTCCTTTCTTTCTATCCTGCCACCCACTTGTTCTATTCTGTACTTTTTACTTGTTCATTTACAGAAGTGTGTGCTTCTAACAACCCTTCCCCCCAACCTGCCCTCCCCTCCATCATTGCCCTTCTTATCCCCTTACCCCTAATCTTCTGTGTGGCAAGATACGCAATTTAGAGTGTATGTCATTCCCTCCCTAAGCTACATTCAATGAGAGTAAGGTTGACCCATTCCCTTTTTGCCTTCCTTTTCTTCCCTTCCATTGTAACAGTTGTCCCTTGCCTCTTCTAAATGAGATGATTAACCCCATTCTGTCTCTCCCTGCCTCTTCTCATTATATTCCTCTCCCACTTCTTAATTACACATTTTAAAATATAATCCCTTCATATTCAATTGATCATGTGCCTCTGTCTACATACATATAAATACCCTCACTCACGTATGCATTCATATGCATATAGACCGTCCTATATAGACATATGTGCATGTGTACATACATATATGTATATGTAAATATATGTGTGTGTATATATATACATACATACATATGTATATGTATATTCCCTTCAACTATCCTCATACTGAGAAAAGTTTCACCAGTTACAATTCTCATTTTCCCATGTTGGCATGTAAATAGTTCAACTTTGGTAAGTTTCTTATGATTTTTTTTCTATGTTTACATTCTCACATTTCTTGTGCTTGAATTTCAAATTTTCTGATCAGTTCTGCTTTTATCCTCAAGAGTGCTTGAAAGGCCTCCACCACATTGAATGAACATATTTTCCCCTGAAACATTATACTCAGTTTTGCTGGGTAGGTGATTCTTGGTTTTAATACCAGCTCCCATGATCTCTAGAATATCATATTCCAGGCCCTCCAGTCCCTTAATGTAGAAGCTGCTAGATCCTGTGTTATGCTGGTTGTGTTTCCACAGTATTCAAATTGTTTCTTCTTGGCAGCTTGTAATATTTGCTCCTTGACCTGGGAACTCCGGGACCTGGCTATAATATTCCTAGGAGAATATTATAGGGAATTTTGAGGATCTTTTTAAAGAGGTGATTGGTGGGGTGGCTAGGTGGCACAGTGAATAGAGCACCGGCCCTGGAGTCAGGGGTACCTGAGTTCAAATCCAGCTTCAGACACTTAACACACACGCACAAAAAAAACTAGCCGTGTGACCTTGGGCAACTCACTCAACCCCAACTGCCCTCCAAAAAGCAAAAAAAAAAAAAGAGGTGATTGGTGAATTCTTTC
>CM053596.1:112674809-112709407 GCA_028646575.1 Pseudocheirus occidentalis
ATTCTTCTCCTCATTGGCTTTCTGGGCCTCTTTGACCATTTGAGTTAATCTATTCTTTAAAGTGTTGTTTTCTTCAGTCAGGTTGTTGACTCTCTTTTCATGATTTTCTTGCATCATTCTCATTTCTCTTCCCAATTCTTCCTCCACTTCTCTTATTTGTTTTTCAAAGTCCTTTTTCAGATTATCTATAGCTTCTAGGCATTCTTGAAGTATCTTGGACGCATTTTGTGTGGGAGTTCTGACTGTGTTGTCTTCCTCCTGTTCCATGCTTTGATCCTTGTTGTCCACAAAAAAGGATTTGAGTTTTATTGCTGTTCTTATTTCGCTTCCTTTTCCTCATGTTGGCCAGTCAATTAATTGGTTGGTTTTTTAGCTTTTTGAAACTCTGCTTCTAGGGGGGAAAGCTGTGTCCCAAATTGCTGGGGTTTTCCCAGCTGCCGGAGCTTTTAGCGGGGTGTTGCAGGCACCCCCCCAGCTGTAGATTGCTGAAAGCACTCCCAAGACCACCACAGAAGATCATGATCCAGATCCAGGCCACTCAACGCAAGAGCACTTGGCCCTGATCAATTGACTCAGCCCCCCTACGGGATTCACAGGCCAGGGACTCTGAAGCAGCCCAGTGGGGGCAGCCACCGGTTACAGCTTCCTTGCCCTGGGGGTAGATTGGCCAAACTGCTTTTCCTCCCCCATATTTGGCTTGAAAACTTCATTCACTTTCACTGACTTCTAATCCTGGCTTAGTAGATGTGAATATTGCTCAAGGTGCTTTAGATCTTCTCTGAAGTAGATTCACGCTGTGGCTTGTGATGCTTGGTTCCTCCCAACTACCCTGGAGCCTGGCCACGTGGTGGTTTCAGGCTGGGCTGGTCTCAGCTTCCAGCCTGCAGGCCTGCGCAATGATCCCCTGCTGCCAAGCTGCCTTTATCTAATCCCTATTTTTCATACCTTGGTAGATGTGGAGTTGCTGGAGGCTGTAGATCTTCTCTCTTGTAGACTGGCTACAGCCGGCTCGGCTTGGCTCAGCTCCTTCCTACTGCCCTGGGCCTGGCTGTCATTTTGGTTTTTGGCTGGGCTGGCCTTGGCTTACATCCTGCCACGATGATCTCCTGCTGCTGAGCTGCTTTCTGCAAGAGATATGTTTTCTGTATTTTTGTTCATTTGAGAGACCTAGAATTTGTCTGGAGTCATACTTTATGGGTGTTTAGGGTGGCTGTGTGTGAACTGCGGGACTTTGCTGTTTCTATGCTGCCATCTTGGCTCCGCCCCCAGAAAAGCCTTTTTTTCTTAGAAGAAAAAAGCCCAAACCCCTCCAAATTTCTATAAAAAATGAATCTAAACAAATTCAAGAGCTACAGAACCCACAAAGTGACAGAGTGAAATATATCTCCAGGCCAAGACTGCCAAGCAGGCTGACAGGAAGGGTCTATTGCACCAGGCTAGGAATGAAGTGCAGTCCCTTGAGGGTTGCACCAGTACAGACTGGTCAGAGTAGGCCTCAGGGTTTTGAATCACTGGCAGGTGTGTCTGTTTCCAGATTTCTCAACCCACAAATGCCAAAGACAAAGTAGAAGGTCAGCAGGAAAACTGGCTGACCTGGGTGAGAGAAGAGCACAATATGACTCCAGCTGCAGGGCAGTGGAAGTGATGGCAATAGAAGCAGCAGCAACAGCATAGGTTGCTTCCAGAGCTCCAGGCCCATAGATGGGGGCAGGGGGGAGGGGAGCAAGTAACTGAATCGAGGATGATTGTAGGGATCTCTCTGCAGGCACTGAGGCAAGATTCTCTTGTTTTGGCCTGCTTGAGTCTGGGTCACAACCTTAGGTGGTGGTCCTGGGGTGAGGAGGAGTACTGGTGTGGCAGAGCTTGTGGCAGCTGTGGAGAGGGAGGAGTCCTCACAGTTACAAGGCAGAAGAATGCTTGTAGTCACTCACAGACCAGAGCACATGCCAGTAAACACCTCTTCTGTGATCATACCACCTTAGAAGTACTGAAAATTTGTGGGTGCCTTTAAATAACTCTGACAGCAAGCAAAACACCTGAAAATTGTGACAGAGAGCTCTCCACTCTGAAAGTAGAGTCCCACCTTGACAAAGAGCTCAAAAGTCAAGTAATTGGCTGGGAATATGAGCAAAGAGTGTAAAAAACAATCAGACTACAGAATCTTACTTTGGTGACAAAGAAGATCAAAACATACAGCCAGAAGAAAATGACAAAGTCAAAACTACTACATCAAAAACTTCTAAGAAAAATATGAATTGGCCACATATCATGGAGGAGCTCAGAAAGAATTTTGAAAATCAAATTAAGAGAAGTAGATGAAAAATTGGGAAGATATATGAGAGTGATTCAAGGAAATATTGAAAAAGAAGTCAACACCTTGCTAACAGAGACCTAAAAAATACTCAAGAAAGTAACACCTTAAAAGTAGACAAACCCAAATGAGAAAAAATGTCCAAAAAAGCAATGAGGAGGATAATGCTCTGAAAAGCACAATTGGCCAAGTGGGAAAGAAAGTCCAAAAACTCACTGAATAAAATAATTCCTTCAAAATAAGAATAGAGCAAGTTAAACTAATGACTCTATGACCGATCAAGAAATTTTAAAGCAGAACCAAATGAATGCAAAAAAATAGATTACAACGTAAAATATCGTATTGGAAAAACCACTGACCTGGAAAACAAATCAAGGAAAGATAATTTAAAAATTATTGTACTACCTGAAAGTCATGATCAAAAAAAGAGCCTAGAAATCATCTTTCAAAAAATTGTCAAGGAAAAACTGCCCTGATGTTCTAGAACCAGAGGGTAAAATAGAAGCTGTAAGAATATGCTGATTACCTCTTGGAAGAGGTGCCAAAACAAGATTTCCTAGGAATATTGTAGCCAAAATCCAGAGTCCCCAGGTCAAGGAGAAAATATTGCAAGCTGACAGGGAGAAACAATTTGAGTATTGTGGAAACACAATCAGGATAGCAAAAGATCTAGCACCTTCTATATTAAGGGATCCAAAATCTTGTAATATGATATTCTGGAGGTCAGAAGAACTAAGCTTACAAACAAGAATTACCTATCCAGCAAAACTCAGTATAATGATTGGGGGTAGGGAGGCGGGAATTGGAAATTCAATGAAATAGAGGATTTTTAAGCATTCTTGATAAAAAAAGACCAGAACTGAACAGAAAATTTGCCTTTCAAATACAAGAAAAAAGAAAAGCATGAAAAGGTAAACAGGAAGGAGAAATCATAATAGACTTATTAAAGTGGAACTGTTTACATTCCTACATGGAAAGATGATATGGGATGCTGGAATGAAGAAGTGAGTTGGAGTTTTCTTGAGACCAGAATCTGGTGAAGGCTGAAGTGGCTGTTGCTGCTGCCTGGAAGGCTGAGTTTCCTACTGGGTCCTAGGGCCAACTGAACTGCTGGGGGAGTAAAGAAACATGACCAGAAAAAGACTTTATTTGTTCATGGCCTGGCTGATCCTTGAGTTCCTGGCAACAGAAGTGGTGAATGGTCTAAGATGTGCTGGACCCTGTGAACTTCAGTGTGTACCAGGGACTGCCTGAAGGACTGGACCAGGACCTGGGAGCTGTCTACCTCAGAGAACTGAATGAGAACCTGGGAGCAGTGTGCCCCTGAATCCGGGTGACTCTTTGGTGAATTCAGGTAGGAGCTGGAACCATGGAAGGGGATCCAGGGAATCTGAGAGACCCCCCTGAGTCAAGACAAAAAAAGGCCTCCACTTGGATGAAATTGAGGTTTGCTGGATGCTGAGGGGTGGAAGGTTTGCATGGTTTTTCTGATGACTATACTTTGTGATTAATGATGTTTAGTAATTGTGAATTTAGATTAGTGACATTTAGTTAAGATTGCTTCATGAGTGGAAGACTGATTATTGTATTGTGAACTGATTGAATGATTAAGTGAGGAGGGTTTCCCCCTTAGGGAAATCAGATGATTAGTCTTTTGTTCCTTTTTCTAAATATTGTGGCCACTGTAGTGAAAACCGTGTGACCACTCTAATGTTAAGCTGCTATGAGGACTATATTGTGATTTTCTGTGATAAGATGTAATGTTGTGAATATTATATTATGATTTGTTGTGAATGTTTGCCTTTATTTGTAATGTAATAAGGGGAGTGTTCACTATAAGTTGTTAACAGTAGCATTCTTTTGGGAATCTGCTTGTGCATGGCATTACAGTACTAAATCAGCAGGAGTGATCTAGCCTTTTCTATCAGGGCCTTTTGTTCCTATAATATGTATAACTCAGACAATTCTAGAAGACCAGAACACCAAATGCTGCTGATAACTTTAAGTTGATGTGAATATGTTAATTATAAATTTTTACCAACACTTTTGAAATTATTTGGATCTGTTAATGAATTAAACCCAGGGTAGCACAAATAGGAGTATTTTCCCTACCCAAAGCCTATAAAAATGAGACCACAAACTCTTACTCCCCTTTCCCCTACACTCTTCTATCTCTGTGGGTGGTGGCCCACAATTCCGAGTTCTCCCGACTCTAATCCATGCTTCTGAGAGTGATTTTCTGTGCCTATTTCATTCCTGTCTCTTCCAATCACTGCCTTGCTTCCTTCACCACCCCATTCCTACAATGTCTACTTTTGGACCACACCCTTCTTGACTGCTGGTCCCTGTACTTTTTTTTTTTTTCATTTGCCGTACCCCCTGTGTTCCTTATTAATGTGTGATTGTAGGTTCACTTCCCAATGCCATTATGGTCTTTCCTCTTGAGTACCAAAAAAACCAGGTGTGCCTTGCTCCCATTTCACAGTTTCATGAATTTTCTATTCAGACAGCAAGAGAAACAGACAGGAACAGAGAAATAAAGAGACAAAAAATAAAGAGTGATAGAGAGAGACAGAGAGACAAAGAGACAGAAATAGGAAAAAAGGATCTGTCTCTGTCTCTCTCCTTTAATCAAAAGAACATCCTTATCTCCATATGACCAATAGAGATCAAATATTCTATGCATGCAGATAAATGAATTAACACATTCTTTTTGGTCACTAATATAGCATATTCAGTAGCAGATGGCAGTTGCTTTGAGGAGCTGCTGATTCCTTATCTCTTGCCTTGCTGTGATTAAAAAACAGGGCAGATTTAAAGGGTATTGGGTAACATTATTACAGTTTGCATAATAGGCAGGTTCTTACTACACACAAAAGGAATATTCTTGTGCTTCCCCCGTCTTAAGATACACAGAAATACTTTATTGAGAAATAGAGAGAAAGGAGAAAAAAAATCAAATGTTGTACAGGGGCTCTTGAGTTGGGAAATACTACTTGTGGTCATTATCATTCTTTTGACACACATACTTCCTCTTTTAACAATGCATATCTTATGTAAACTGTACTGTCAAGATTTTTTTAAAGAGGGTATGGTATCGAAGATTATTCCTACACTCTCTTTTATTATAATTCATAGACTTGCTACTAAAATCAGAGTACAACAGTGAACATTGAACTAGAGGAAAAATCAACAGGTTTATAACTGATCAAATGAGTGTTAAAGTGAATCTAGAAATTATCTAGTCCAACTCTTTTGTTTCTACTTGAGACACCTTAGCCCCAGAAAGATTAACTGATATGTATGAGGCCACACAGATATTACCATACTTATTTAGTTGGGGCTTTTTAGTAGGTTTTAAAATTTATTTTAAAATTAAATGCAAAAGAAAAGAAAAAAAATTTCCTTATATACAGCAGAACATGAGAGAGGATTCAATATTAAACAATTCTACATTAAAAAGTTCAGTATAAAACAATGCATTTCCATTTCAAGAAAATGTATATAATAAATATTTCCCATTTTTTCAAAGCTGCCCGGCTTTTCTTTATTTCCTTTGCAGGTTTTCTTTTGTTCTCCTCGGTGTGCTTTTTACTATAACCCCCCACCCTCACCCCCATCCCATAGAGAATGCTACAATTAAGTGTGGTTATATATCTACATATACATAGATCTCTACAAACATACACACAAAATATATATGTATATTCATACCTATATGCACACACATATACATTCATACACATATATGTAAGACCATAGTATACTTATTTCCACTTGTTATCTGTTTCTTTGAAGGTGGATACTATCTTCCTTCATAAATCCAAATCTGTTCATGTTTTTCTATGTCAATCAGCCCATCATTTCTTACACCACAGCAATATTTCCACCCAGTCACATCCTATCTGAGAGATTGTCTATCAAAGTTTTCCCCCTTTTTTCTGCATTTTTACTGTTGGCCGCATAGATCTTATTTATTCAAGAAAAAAATAATTTATAATAGTCAAAATTATCCATTTTACACTTCAACAATGATCTCACCTTCTAATTTAGTTTGAGGTCTGATGGTACTGAATCTGTTTCCTTTACATCATTTTCCCCTGGTTTCTTTGCAGTTGCTGACTTTTTTGTTCTTCTAAATGAACTTTGTTATTATTATTTTTTTCTAATTCAGGAAGACATTCATTTAGTAATTTAATCGATATGGTGCTATGTAAGTAGATTAATTAGGTAAAATTCTTTTTAAAAATAATATTGGCTTTACTCACCCATGAACAATAACTACTACTTCAATTATTTAGAAATCACTTTATCTTTATAAAAAGTGTTTAAGTTTATGTTCCTATAATTCATGTGTCTGTTTTGGCAGGTATACTCTCAGATATTTTACACTGTCTAGTTATTTTAAATGGTCTAAAACACTGAATAAATTTGTTTACACATAGTCAGCAATGGTTTCCTTATTTTTCTCTTTTGATTAAATCTATTGTAGCTTTAACTTTGAGATCATGATTACTACTCCTGCTTTTTTTTTACATAATTTATGCTCCTGACCTTTATTTTATCTTTTTGTAGATCTCTCATTTTATAGTATTTCCCAAAAGCAACATATTATTGAATCCATTTCATACCTTCCCCCTACTAGTTTCTCCTGTATCAGTTTTTGCTTTCATGTCTGATTTGTATGAGATAACTACTTTTTTTATCTCTACCTCCAGTTTTATTTTTTTAGAATGCCCTCATCATACTCAAAGCTCAGCCCCAAGCTTTTCTTTCAAACTACACAAATAATAATGACATTCATAAAATAATTGATAATATTTTTGCATATAAGCAATACACAATTTGACTTTAATGAGTCCCTTATAATTGGACTTTAATTTTGCCTCATATTTCTCCTGGATTTTATATATTGAGTTTTTCTTTAAGTTCTGCTCTTTTTGTCACAGATACCTGACGGCCTTTAAATTCATGAAATTCCCTTTTATTTTTCATTCAGGATTTACTTAACTTTTCTGGGTAAGTTACCCTTGGCCATAACCCTAACTCTTTTGCTCTACAGAATATAGTATTTCACGGCATATCATTCAATGTAGCTGTTGCTAGGCATTATGAAATCCTTATTGTAGCTCCATGATATTTAATTTGTTCTTCTTGTTGCTTCCAGTGTTTTCTCCTTAACCTGGGAGCTTTGAAACATGACAACAATATTCCTGTAAATTTTCCTTCTGGGATCTCTTTCAGGTAGTAATTGGTGAACTTTTTTTTTCTATTTCTGTTTTACCTTCTTGTTCTAGAACTTCAGGACAATTTTACTTGAAAATTTCTTGTAATATTGTATCAAGATTTTTTTATCCTAATTTTTAGGCAGTCTGACTATTATTTCTTGTTATGTTCTCCAGGTCAGTTGCTTTTCTGATGAGATGTTTCACATTCTCTTCTATTTTTTCAATCTTTTGATTTTGTTTTTGTTATTTCTTGGTATCTTTGAATGTCATAAGCTTCCTTTTGCCCAATTCTAATTTTGAGGAATTATTTACTTCCTTAAGTGTTTCAGGTTGGCTGACTTTTCAATAATTTTCTTGATAACTCTTGAATTTCTTTTTTTCCTAATTTTCTCTCCATCTCTCTTATTTGATTTTTCAAGTCCTTTTTATGTTCTTCCAAAGGTTGTGTGTGTGGGGGGGGGACCATTTGATGTTTTTCATTGAAAAGGGGATATTTTTTTCTTTTAACTCTATTATCTTCCTCTTAATATGAGCCCAGATCTTCTCTATCTCTATAGCAGCTATTTATGGCTGCGTTTCTTCTCCTTTCCTTACTCATTTTTTAAAAATTAACTTTTGTTAATTTTTAGTTTACATCATTCATTTCCACAAGATTTTGAGTTGCAAATGTTCTCCCTGTCTTTTCCCTACCCCAGAGTATAACAGGTGACAAGTTTTTAGAGAGAGAACAACCAATCTGAAACCCAAAGCCCAGGATTTGAATCTTGTCTTATCTACATACTATTTGTGTGATCTTAAAGGGCAGGATATTTAAAATCAGAGGGTCTATGTTTAAATACCTCCTCTACCATTTAATTCCTATGAGACATTGGACAACTCATTTAACTTCTAGGACTCAATTCTCCTTTCTGAAAATTAAAATGATTACACACAATTTCAAAGGTTTTTCCTAACTATATAAATCTATGACCTTGTGAGATCATCTTGTCTGATGTCTTCATTTTATAGATGAGTAAATAAAGTCCAAGAGAAATGACCCAATTTGCCTAAGTTGCACTTTGTTGTTGTTCAGTTGTATGCAACTCTTCATGACCCACTTTAGAGTTCTCTTCACAAAGATACTGGAGGGGTTTGCCATGTACTTCTCCAATTCATTTGATAAATGAAAATGAGGCAAAAGGGATTAAATGACTTATGCATGATCTTACACTTAGAAAGTATCTGAATACTGATTTTAATTTAGGAAGATGAGTCTTCCTGACATCAGGTTCTGTATTCAATCCTTTGTGCTACCTAGTTGCTTGTAAGTTGCACTGTAGATGATAATTATTTCAAATAACCCTCTGGTCAATCACCTATAAAATGAATTTTATTTTTGTTCTGGAATTCTGATTTCTTTGGTATAAGAAACTCTATAGAGACTTTGCCTTGTTACAGATAAACAACTCCTCTGTAACTTAGTTTCTTGGAGTATTGTGGGTTTGAGGAGCTTTCAGATGTCCCTACTACTAGCATGTAGGAGAAGAAAGATTTGAAATCAGATCTTCTTGTCTTTATCTGTTGTACCTCAACCACCTCTAATAAAGTGAAAACCATATGCCACCCTATAATTCATCTTCTTCTTAAATCCATACTTACATTTGTTTTACTTTAAATGTAAGGTCATTTTTATGTGTGCAATCTGAAGGTACATTTCTGGCCATAGCACAGTACAAGCTCAGGTTTTAAAGAAAGCTAGCTACCTTGTTATTCTCAGAGAAGGTGAGAATCCAGTAAAAAGTTGTTTGGTTTTTGTTTTGTTTTGTTTTTTTCTTGGGTCATTGTTAAAACAATAGTTATTCCCTGAAGCGGAGGGCAGAACTGAGATAGTGCTAGGATGAGTTCTACATGATGTTTTTTCCTGTTATATGCTCCTGGTTCTTTGCTGATTTCTTGTTGGCTTTTATACATAAGTGTATAATTCTCTCCAAAAGCTTATACATACAATATTCTTGTATAATGGTTATTTTTATAAAGCATCATTTTGAATCAAATACTGTGTTTCCTACTCCCTCTCCCCAACATTATGAGGTTTTCATTTCCTTCCTCCAGCCTGGCTAGTTGCCTGACTTTTAACTAAAGCAGCAATGCCAATGCCCTCATTCCTTTCTCTTTCACATGCTTAGAATAAGCTGCTAATGAACTCGATCCATTTGGAATATTAGTATTAACTTCAAGGCGTTTGAACAAAAGAAAATATCTTTCATTCACATATTCAAGGTACTCATTCAATACCTACTATGCTTAAGGTGGTGTACTAGGTTCTATAGGGAAATAACGACAAAAAGACAAACAAATCATAGTCCTAGCTAGCAAGGAGTTCATAAACTAGTGAGTAGCTTACATACTTTGGGGAAAACTAGGTGGCACAGTGAATAGAGCACTGGGCCTGGAATCAAGAAGACCTTGGTTCAAATATGGCCTCAAACACTTACTAGCTGTGTGACCTTGGGCAAGTCACTTAACTCTGTTTGCCTCAGTTTCCTCATTTGTCAAATGAGCTAGAGAAGAAAATGGCAGTGTTCTAGCATCTTTACCAAGAAAACCTCAGATGGAATCATGAAAAGTCAGACCTAACTGAAACCACTCAACAACAACAACGACAATAACACTTAAACTTTTTGTGAAGAACTGTGAAGTTGTAGCGGGACTTTCAATTGAATATTTCCCAATCATTCATTTGCCTTAAATAGTTCATTATAACTAGGCTATTCTAAGTTTTTACAAAATTTATCCTGATGTTGACTTGAAAGCCCATTAGGGAAAGGAAATGGATACAACCCATAGCAGCATAGCAACGCTTTGTGAATGTTAAATAAAAATGTACAAAATACACATAAAATCAATATATGGTAATTTTAGGGGATTGGAGAAGCACAAGAAGATAGGGATTTGAGGGAAAGCATCATATAGGATTTGGCATTTAAACTGGATTTGGAAGAAAGGAAAGGGGATTTTAGGGGATGTGAGAAGAGACAGGGTACATTCCAGGTTGTGTAAGGACACAGAGAGGTAAGATGGAATATTTAGTGTGAGGAAGAGCAAGAAAGATAATTTAACTGGACTGTATAATACATGAAGGAAGGTACTAACTAAACATGTAGTAAAAGAATGTTTCAGCTCAGTTATAATGAAGTTTAAATGCCAAATACAGATGTTTGTCTTTGAGCCTAGGTATAATAAGCCATGGAGAGGAGATCTGATAATGATCAGACCTATGCTTTAGGAGTATCACTTTGATAACTCTTTGCAGATGGATTGGAGAGAGAAAAAACGAGGTAGAGAGAAATATGAGCCTATTGCAATAATCTAGGTAAGAGATGATGACAATCTTGGGGGGGGGGTGTAAATGATAGATCAAATATGTTATGGATATAAACCAGAGAAGACTTGGCAACTCGGTTTTGTAGGATGTTGGAGAGCAAAAAGTCAAAGACGATTCTGAGGTTGTGAATTTAGGTAGCTAGAGTTATACTGGGATAAATATACAAAGGCCTCACCCATCCTAGGCAGATATGGCTAGTTTTCCTTAAAGGTATTGAAACTGCTCTCTAGATTTAATGGGCTTGGGGGACTAAACCTCAAGACTTTGATGAAATTACTGAATCACTTGAGTATAAAAATAGCCTTGACATAAGCAAGACCAACAGCAGCATAGGAAAACTGCCCTCAAGTGAATCTCAATAAATATCTATTCCTGGTCTTAACGTCTTTACCCTGGCATGACTCAGAATTTTGTTAAGGTTAACATTTTAATAACAGACTATGAGGATGTAATTTCTTCCCATTTACAACCTAAGGTCCCCAGCAGGTTTTTTGAAACCTTTATCAGCCTGGTCAACCTTGTCCTATGACAATAGTGATGGTGGATTGAAAGTTTAATGGAAATAGAAATGTTTGTAAGAGGGGTTGGCGTAGGGATAAAGGTAATTAGTTCTGTTTTGGATTTGTTGAATTCAAAATGTTTGTGGGACACGCAGTTCAAGATATCCAATAAAAGCTTGGTAAAGGAGGACTAGAGCTTAGGAGAGATATCAAGGTATAATATCATGAGTGAGAAGCTTTCCTAAAGAATGCTCCTGTGAATAGCTTTTAAGGTTGTGATTACAGAGTATAGTGAACAGTATTTATTGCATAACAAATCAAAACAAAACAGTCTCAGAAAGTCAAGGTACAGTATCGAAAATATTATAACTTATCACAGAAAATCACAATATAGTGTTCACAAGAGCTTATCATTAAAATCGCCACATACTTTTCACCAAAGTGGCCACAATATTTAGAACATAGAACAAAAGAACAATCATCTGGTATCCCTAAGGAGGTTTGCCTCCTTACTCAATCATTCAGTCATCTCAGAGTACAGTAGTCAGTCTTCCACTCCTGGGGCAACTAGGTTAACTAATCAGTCACTTATTTAGCAGTCAGTTACTAAGTATCATTAATCACTAAATGCCATCATTAGAAAATACACAAATCCCCCACCCCTAGGTCTCTAATAAACTATAATTTCATCAAAGCATTCCATACCCAAGGAGAGGTCTTTTCTTCATCTTAATCTGAGGCAAATTCTCAGCAATCTCTGTTCCTGGGGAGACAAAACTTAACAAAACCACAATATTCATTGCCAGTGTCCTCATCAATTCACTCTCTCCCTGCAGAAGAGTCTCAGGACCCCTGAAAACATCAGCCAGACTCTCTTCCAGGATTTCTGTAAATGTACAACAAGAAAATCCTTTTTCAGGGCTTCTGAGCCAACAGAAAGGTTCCAGGACCTTGGCAACAACAGCACTGTTGTTCACCAGCAGTTGAGTCTAGCAAAACAACACCAAAACATACAGAATACCAGGACCATAGCCATGTCTCCTCAGTCCTCTGACAATTTGGTTGGCCCTAGGCCCCAGAAGAAATCTCAACTGGCTCCTGGAATTAATCATTCCTCCCAGGTTTCCAAAATCAAAATCATTTTATTCAGTCTAGGTTGGGCTTCCCTCCTCAGCCCTTCAGGTGGCAGCAACCTCAGCCCTCCAGGCAGCAGCAACTTCAGCCCTCCAAAAGGCAGCACATCAACCTTCACCAGACTCTGGTCTCAAGAAAATCTGACTGTCTCTCTCTAGGGCTTTTCTTATACACAAACAGTATTGGCTCCCTGTTTCAGCCAACCCCTTCCTGTTATGTCAGCAACAGGAGACAGGAGTTCATAACTTATGTTTCTTTCACAGAGGTTTGATTAGTTACTAAGGGCTAAGTACCTGCTTACTTGACATAACAAAAAGGGTTCTCCAAATTTAAATTAATTACCATTACACAAGGTTGAATATATAGTCATCTCTGTAAAGGTAATTGAACACATGGAAGTTAATGAGGTTGAGAGAAGACATGAGGAGAGACAAAGAGACAGACAGAGCAAGAGAAAGACAGAGCAACAGAGCAATAGGGAGAGGACATGGCTCAGGATGGAATCCTACATCACTCCTACAAAAGGAGATTGAGTAGACATGGGCAGACAGGAAGGAGAAGAACCAAGAGAGAAAGTGATCTGAAAATGTATGAAGGGTTTTCTCTCAGCCTCTTCCATGCTTACTGGTGGTAATTTCACCTCTTCATTCCTGAGCTTAAGTGTGATAGAATGGTTCCTGTGCTGATAGCCAGGCCCCAAAGGAGCCATTTGAATCCAATTGCAGGATAGATATCAGGAAGACTGGAGATGGCACCTGCCGTCGATGGAGTTACAATCTGAACCGGCCCTTCTTGAAAGCAATGTTGAATAATGCTGAGAAAATTACTAAACTGTGAACATACTCTTTGGCCCAGCAATACTACTACTAGCTGCAAAGTGATCAAAGAAAGATGAATGACCCATATGTACAAAAACATTTCTAGCAACTCCTTTTCTGGTGGAAAAGAATGGGAAACTAAGAAGATTACCATCATTTGTGGAATGACTGAACATGTTACGGATTACAAAGGTGACAGAAAAATATTGTAATATAAGAAATCACACAAGAAACTTTTTCATGGAACCCAAGGACAACTTGTATGAATCGCTTCAAAGTGAAATAAGCAGAGTAGGAGAAAGAAATTACCCAACGACAATATTGAAAGATCTAAAAACTCTGATCAACCCAGTGACCAACCATTATTAAGGTAATGCATGATGATATATTCTACCTAACTTCAGACACTTATGTTATTGGCTTTTATATTAGACCTTCCAGTAAATAATCTGAATTAATTTTTTAAATATAAGTAGATTAGACTTCTTTGCTTTCCAAGAGATTCTTTTTTTTCCCCCTGAGACAAGCATAAAATAGTGGTTGGAGTGAGTGATATGTGATTTTTTTTTCCTGGCAAAACCCTTTTTTTTTCTTTTTAACAACTGTTTTTTAAAACCTTGAGTTTCAGATCCTCTCCTTTCTCCCTCCTCACCCACCCCCACTGACAAGACAAGCAATTCAATATAGGTTATACATGTATAGTAATGCAAAGCATTACTAGTCATATTGTGAAAGGCAAACTGTATTTCCCTCCATTTTATCCCCCCCCATTTATTCCATTTTCTCCTTTGACCCTGTCCCTTTTCAAAGGAGTTTGCTTATAACTACCCTGTCCCCTAATTTACCCGCCCTTCTATAATCCTCCCTTTTATCCCCTTCCCCACTACTTTCCTGTAGGGTGAGATACCTGTAACAATAATGCAATATTAACAACACTCACCCAGGACTGTGTCCCAAGGGATTCTTAAAAAATATTCTCTAGTTCCGCAGTTCAAAAGCATCCATTCTTTGGCACTCAGCTTTCCTTATATTTAGGACATGGCCAATGTGGAAATTTGTTTTGTTTGTCTATGACTTCTTATTATAAGAATTTTGCTATTCCCCCACTCCCACCCCTGCAATGTGGAGAGGGAAGTGGGAGTGCTTGAAAATAGATATTTGGTAAGAGGGGGGGGCCTCCCTCCTTAGATTGAAGGATGAAGGGTGAGAAGAATACCATTTCATATGGGCATTCCTCACTCTTGCTACTCTAATGTCATAGCTTTTTGTCTAATGTATAATAAAGTTTTAAGATTCAAGTTCTTGATTCATATCAGCTTTTTGGATAAATGTTATATTACTGTGAATTAAGCCAGAAAGTTAAGAAGCAGTTAAGTGCAAAGTAACAAAGACTAGATTTTGTGTCAAAAGGCTCACATTTGAGATTTAACTATAATTTTTAACAACCAATTGACTTGATGTATATCTAATCATGAAAATTTAAAAAAAAAAGTTTTTTTAAATGCCATTAACTGAGGATGACTAATAAAAGAAGTAGAACAGCAAAAAACCAAAAGGGTAGTGGGACAATGAAACCTGAAAGAAGTTATTCTGGTGATAAACATGCAAAAATGTATTTAAAGCCTAGCTTAGAAGCAAGATCAGAAATAAATGAAGACAGTTTCAAGGTTGATGGAATATTGGTGATAAAAGGGGATACCAGTGAGAAAACTATACTAGATAAATCTTCCTTGGCTTTTGTTTTCTCATTGAAGAATGATGAACTTGGATCTAGGAATAAGACTCCTAAAACTGTTTGCAGGAAGTGTATATCAGAAGTAAAAGGAGACAGAACCTGTTGGAGTTCTCATTTTTTCATTTAGTAACTTCTGAATTTCCCCATAATTTTCCTCAAACCAGTCTTGATTTTTGTGAGTGTTCTGACACGTATGAGTAGATATAGTGCTGTGCATCAAATCTCTAAACGCTACCCACTCCTTTTCTGCTCTACTGTTGCCAACACTGAATTAGATCCACTTTCCCTCCAAGTTAGCAACAAACTGTTCCTGATCAGAGAAGTGGCCTGATCTGTTGACATTGATTCTTCTGGTAGTCATTCTGTTTAGGGCTGTGGTTTTTGTTGAATGTGAATATTTAACCTGGAAAGGATAAGTCCATGATCAGTCCATCAATCTGCACCATGCATTGCCTTCATCATTCTCACAAGCTGTCTGTCTCTTCATTGTCTATTTCACCACAGTTATTTCTGGAAAAAGACTTCTTTCCTTCACCCTCAAAATTTAAAGCTCCTTTATACCAAAGAAATAGTTGCATAAAAATGACAGTGACAGTGATGTTACCTGAAAGTTCATAAAACGTTCTCTTATAGTGGTTTCCATTTTCTCTGCTATCAAAAGTGACATATGTATGTGTGTGTGTGTGTGTGTAATTTAAGGAATAAAACATGCATTTCCAATACACAGCATAATAAAAAAAATAAGATGCTTATGTATGAAACTGCATAACTGCTGTGCACAACTTCCTATTCCTTTCAAAATGCGATAAAATTATCATGTAAAAAAAGAAAATATATGAGAAGAAATAGACTACAGGCAGAAATAGTGGATGACATCAAACCTCAATAATAATACCATCTAACATGTATATAGAGCTTTTAGTTTTGCAAAAGAATTTGCTTATGTTATCTCATTTGAGCCTCACAATAACCATATGAGGTAGGTGCTATTATCCCATATTATAAACGAGGAAATTGAGGCTGACAGAGGTTAAATGACTTCCCCAAGATCATACAGCTAGTTAACAGAATAGCATTTATCTGAGGCTTGATTTGAGGCCACATTTGAACTCAGGTCTTCTTGAAATCAGTTCTTTCTGCCTCCAAAGTACAAAACTCTGTCTAATACTCTACCTAGCTGCCTCAAAAAGGTTGAGGATTGAGAGAAGGCCATTGAGGATGAAAAGAGATCACAAAATGAAATCTTATTCTTACCTGGTAGCAACTGGGAACAGAAAAATTTGGATTGGGACAAAACAAATCTTATTTACATTAACATTTTAATGTTACAAAACTCTTTCCTCACAACACATCTATAAAGTAGGTAAGAGACTAAACTACAACATAATAATAAAACCTAAATTAAAATGTCAAATATATGGGCCTTATGAATTTTGTATTATTGTGTGTCTATAAAATTTATTTGTTACTCATTCAATAACCAATTCAATTTCATCCAGTCGCAATTTAAACATTAATCAAGTACTCACTATGTGCAAGTAGGTGATTCATCATGCTGATAAAACAAATCATACCAGAATGTATAAGCCATTTTATAGGATTCATTCACCCTTCAGGGCTGCATCTGAGGTTTGTTTTTGTTGTTGTTTGACTTTTTTTCTGTCACCAGGGTTTGCAATGCTATTCTGGTATAATTAGAACTGAGTAAAGTCCTCATTTTTTAAGCAAAGCATCTTGTAGAAAATGACATGGCTTTGATTACAGTGAAGGGTTCTGGACCCAATGACATTTTTCATTTCATTTTATATGATTTTGTTTAGAAGTTTTTGGAGTGATTCCTTAAAGTCAGTGATGACATTTTGACCTGCAAAAGAATAGAGATGATTCCCTGAATAGTTATATTTGTGTATCTAAACCTTTCATGTTCCCCACACTGATTTCATTTAACATAATTCAGCCCTATTAAGATTGAGTTCAACTGCCCCCAGCCATGATTGGAACAATCTTTGGATTTCTATTGCTATTTCATCTTCTTTAGTCTTTGCTGTATTATATTATGATATGTCACATTCATTATATTTCATTTAATTGAGAAACAAAAATACATTGAGAAAAACCATGGTATGAGCTTTCCCCAAATGTTTAGTACTAAAGTACTTTTGTTTCCTTAAATAATGGCTGTGTTGTTGAGAAGGAAAATATCCTGCTGTTTTATTTTATCTTTTGCTTCTCTGAAAGCACATGTCAGATATACAAGGTCTTTTCTGATTTCCCTTTTTCCTTAGACTCATCTCTCTCCTGTAATTATTTTGTTTATAACTTTGTAAATATTTTGTATTTGTCTATTTGCATTTTTAGTTCATGACCCCTCCCAGCAGAATGTAAGTTCCTTGAAAACAGGTGATATTTGTTTTTGTCTTTGTATCTTCAGAGTCTATCCTAGTGCTCTGCATGTTTGAGGCACTTAATAGGTGTCTTTTGAATTTAATTTTTATTCTTTTTACCTGTTAGAAAGTTATCAGTTTTAACATGTCTCTTATGCTGACGTTAGATCTTTTTCCTGCATATTGGTCAACACTGAGGTTCTCGTATAGGTAATGCAACTAATTCAAAATCAATACAATTAACTTTTTTGTCTGAATTCTAAATTAGTTGTTTTCCCCCTAAAAGTATTAGTCAATGTCTTTCACTGGCTAAAGAATATGATTTTATTATCTGAATTTGGAATCAAATGTATTAACTTTTCATAGCTGAGCAAGTCACATTGGAAACAAATTGCTGAATACATATAGAGTATTGTTATGCTTTAGTGATGTAAAAAAATTTGGCTTGTGTATGTGTTTGTGTGTGTGCGTGTGCATGCACACAGGCACAGATGATGGAAACATAACTGAAATAAAAAGATAATGGAAACTAAATTCTGTAGGACTGTGATTATATATCAGTCATCATCCCTCTCCCATCATTCCTATTGATTTTTCAATTTAAGTTTTCTGAATTTTCTTCTTCATTTCATGACCTACCTTTCAGTAATAAAAAATTGCTGAATTCATTGGTGCCTCCTCTTGTCAGATAATATATTGTACTGTTCTAGATGTTTTAGTGACTTGGTAAACCAGGAAAGACTGACTGGACTCTAGGCTCTGGCTAGAGGAGGAGTTTCCATTCAGATGTAATCAATAAGTATAGGAAGCATAATCTCAAAGCACTTTACACACACTCTGGACATTAATTCCACCCTCAACATATAAAGCAAATTTTACAAGTATTTTAATGATTTTCCTACTGTCTCAGAGTACCACTTAGAAGTCTGATATAGCATAGTCAGAAAACAGTTTTAACTTACAGAGGTTAAAAGATTTGCCAATAACTGGAGAACAACAAAAAAAATTCAATTTCCTATGACTTTAAATCCTTAGCCTTTTAGCAGAAATATATGCATTTATTGTATGTGAATAATTATGCCTCTTATACTCCTCTTAGGCTCCTAAGACATCAAAAGGGCTGTCCCTCTCTGTTCTCTCCCCTTATTGCTCCCTTCAGTTTTTTTTCTATTCATTCAGCATTTGTATTCACTTTGTTGAGGAAGAACAGGGTGAATGGAGAGGGCATTGTAAATTCAGTCTTCCTTCAGTTCCTACTTTTCAGATCTCTGTCCCAAATTCCCTACGGATGAATGCCAATGCATTGTCAGGGTTTTCCATTTAAAAATACAATAAAAGATATTTCTCTCAAAATCACCTCTTCTTTTTATTATCACAATGAAGACTTTCTTACCACAAAGGACCCAATTTGTGGGTATTTGCAATAGAGGTACTGAGCATTCTGCTCTCCCTAGTGGTAGACTTTCGGACTCAAGTTTAACAAATTCTATAGAAAAAGGGTCAAGAATTTCCTACTACTTAATTCAGACTGGATAGAAAGATTAAGAGTTTATTCACCATGTCTAATGAGAGAAAGAAAGGACAGATAATTTGTAATCCCAAAGGATTAAATTACCTGATCCTGAAAAGATTTCTGAGAGACAGTAGGAAACAAAATCAAATTGCCTGACAAATACTGCTAAATTGCCTCCAAATCCACATTGAGATTGACAATCTCAACAGTTATTTAAAGGAACAATCTGTTCAATTTGATGATTATGTACTTTTCATCTGTCCTCATGCAGTGAAATGGTTATTATGACTCATTTATATTCTAGTAAGAAATCGTTGATAAGTCAACTTAATTTCCATTGAGATGAATAGGGTTAAAGTCTATGGAGTACAAAAGATGGTAATACCACTGGGGAGAGTTTGGAATCATACAAGGTAACAGTTCCTCTAGAAGTTTCCATTGAATAATTACTCAGTCCCTTTGTAATAGTCTAATATCAATTTATAATTTATTATATGGTTAGATGTGAACTTAGATGGATATTAGTAAAGTTCATTTAGGAACAAAGAAGGCTCAATTTCCAAATTTATCTCTGTTCACTGTCGTTACATAAATATGCCATAGATGGGACGGGGTGAAGGGGAGAGATGATTGAGCAGGTTGATCTTAGGCTCATTTTCTTCCCATTCTAAAATGTTTTTCAACCATTTGACATAATTTTTTGTCTTCCAGTACAAACATAACGGTCATATACAGAGTTGTACTAGAGACAGATTCTGTGGGTTTAAAAGAGCCCATTTTTAAATTTTCAACGTGAGAATTAACATATTAGAAATTGGAAAACTGTATAAATAAGCAACACTATAAATAAGGCCTTGCTTTTTTGTTTGTGTTATTGTTTCTAAGCTTAAAAAAGATGGGATAAGAGGTGATATTATAAGCAATCTGGGAAAGCAAGTAATAGTTTATCTGTCAGATTTATGGAGAAGGGAATAATTTTGATTACATTAAATTGAAAAACTTTTGTATAAACAAAGTCAATGCAACCAAGATTAGGAGGGAAGCAGAAAATTGGGAAAGAACTTTTACAGCCAGTATCTCTGATGAATGCCTCATTTCTAAAATATACAAAGAAGTGGGTCAGATTTATAATAATACAAGTCATTCTCCAATTGATAAATGGTCAAATGACAGTTTTCAAAGGAAGAAATTAAAGATATGTATAAGCATATGAAAAATGCTCTAAATCACTAGTGATTAGAGAAATGCAAATAAAAATAATTCTTAGGTACCACATCTCTCCTGTCAGATTGGCTTACAAGATAAAACAGGAAGATTATAAATGCAGGAGAAGATTAGGGAAAATTGAAACACTGGTGCATTGATGGATAGTGGAATTACGAACTAATCTAATCATTCTGGAGAGAAATTTGGAACTATTCCCAAAGGGCTATAAAGATGTGCATACCCTTTGACACAGCAATACCACTTCTAGGGCTGTATCCCAAAGAGATCATGCAATTGGAAAAAGCACCCTTGTATACAAAACTATTTATAGCAGTTCTTTTTGTGGTGGCGAAGAATTGGAAATCAAGGAAATGCCCATCAATTGGGAAATGACTGAACAAATTATGGTATATTAATGTAATGGAATACTATTGTGCTAAAAGAAATGAGGAGCAGATGGATTTAATAATAACCTGGAAAGATTTATATGAATTGACTCTGAGTGAGGGGAGCAGAACCAGGAGAACATTGTTCACAGTTATAGACACATTATATCTATGATGACTGACTGATAGATTTAGCTCTTCTCAGCAATGCAAGGTCTGAGAGATGCACAATAGAAAAAGCTATCCACATCCAAAGAAAGAATTACAGTCCAAATGCAGATTGAAGCAAACTATTTGCTCTCTCTCTTTCTCTCTCTCTTGTTTCTTCATTCTCATTTTATTTCATTTTATTGCTTATAATTCTTCTTTACAACTTGACTATTGTGAAAATTTTAATGTAAAGGTATATGAAGAACATATATCAGATTGCATGCAGTTATGAGGAAGGAGGAGAAGAGTGTGGGAGAGAAAATTTGGAACTCAAAATCTTGTGGAACTGAATGTTGTAAGCTAAAAATAAATAAATATAACAGAGAAAAAAAGTTGGGAGTGGTAAAAACACAGATAAAATATAAAATTATGCCATTAGTAGATTTTTGAGAGCCGGTTGTTAAATTTACCAGCATATCATTGCTATGTATCATATTAAAGCTTTCCAAAGGCTTTCCTTACATTATTTTTAAAAATTGTTTTCAACATTCAGTTCCACAAGATTTTGACTTTTAAATTTTTACCCCTTCCTTGCCCTCCCCCTTGCCAATCTGGCATGGAATCTGATATAACCTTTAGATATGCATACATATTGGATATATTTTTACATTAGCCATGATATAAAGAATGGTTAGAACTAATAGGAGGGGCGCGGCTAGGGGGCGCAGTGAATAGAGCCCAGCCCTGGAGTCAGGAGTACCTGAGTTCAAATCCGGCCTCAGACACTTAACACAAAAAAACTAGCTGTGTAACCTTGGGCAAGTCAATTAACCCCAACTGCCCTCCAAAAAGCAAAAAAAAAAAAAAAGAACTAATAGGAGGAACCATATAAAAGAAGAAACAAAAATACAAATGAAAAGGAGAGCAAATAGTATGCTTCAATCTGCATTCAGACTCTGTAATTCTGTCTTTAGATGTGAATAGCATTTTCCACCATGAGCCTTTCGGAATTGTCTTAGAACCTTGCATTGCTGAGAAGAGCTAAGTCTATCAAAATTAGTCATCATACAGTGTGACTATAACTGTGTACAATGTTCTGCTGGTTCTGCTCCCTAAACTCAGCATCAATTCATAGAAGTCTTTTGAGTTTTTTTTCTGAAGTCTACCTGCTCCTCATTTCTTATAGCACAACAGTATTCCATTATATTTATATACCATAACTTGTTCAACCATTCCCCAATTGATGGCCATCTCCTCATTTTCTAATTCTTTGCCACCCCAAAAAAGGAGCTTCTATAAATATTTTTGTATATGTGGGGTCCTTTTCACATTTTTTAAAAATCTCTTTGGAATATAGCCCTAAAAGTGGCATTGCTGGGACAAAATGGTATATACATTTTTATAATTTTTTTAGACAGAGATCTAAGTTGTTCTCCAGAGTGGTTGGATCAGTTCACATCTCAACCAACAGTGCATTAAGGTTCTGATTTTCCCACATCTCCACATCTTTTATTTTTTTTTGTCATGTTAGCCAATCTGACAGGTATGATGTGGCACCTAAGAGTTGTTTTGACTTGCATTTCTCTAATCAATAGTAATTTAGAGCATTTTTTTCATATGACTATAGATAGCTTTAAATTTTTCCTCTGAAAACAGCCCATTCATATCCTTTTCACAATTTATCAATTGGGGAATGACTTGTAGTCTTATAATTTTGAATAAGTTCTCTTTATAGTTTATAAATGAATCTTTATCAAAGACACTGGTTGTAAAAATTTCCCTCCCAGTTTTCTGCTTCCTTCCTAATCTTGTTTACATTGGCTTTGTTTGTTCAAAAACTTTTCAATTTAATGTAATAAAAATTATCCACTTTGCACTTCATAATGTTCTCTATTTCTTGTTTGGTCAAATCCTTCCTTTCTTCACAAATCTGACGTGTAAATTATTCCTTGTTCTCCCAGTTTGCTTATAGTATTAGCCATTATATGTAAACCATGTTCTCTTTTGGAATTTATTTTGTAAGATGTGTGTCTATACAGTTTCTACCATACTATTTTCCATTTTTCCCAAAAATTTTTTTTATCAAATAGTGAGTTTTAATTCCAGAAGCTGTGGGTTTTAAGTTTCTCAAGCAGTAGATTACTATAATCTTTGACTATTGTGTCTTGTGCACCTAACATATTCCACTGATCCACCACTGTATTTCTTAGCCAGTACTAAGTAGTTTTGATGGTTGCTGCTTTATAATACAATTTAAGACCTGTTATAGCTAGGCCACTTTTCCTAGCATTTCTTTTTATTAATTTCCTTGATATTCTGGACTTTTCGTTCTTCCGGGTGAATTACATTATTTTCTCTAGCTCTGTAAAATATTTTTTGTTGTTGTTTGATTTATATGGCACTGACTAAGTAAAATAATTTAGGTAGAATTGTCATTTTTATTATATTAGCTCAGCCTACCCATAAGCAACTGATGTTTTTTCAGTTATTTAATTCTGACTTTATTTGGGTGAAAAGGTGTTTTGTAATTGTGCTCATATAGTTTGTGGGTTTGTTTTGGCAGGTAGACTCCCAAATATTTTAAAATGTTTACTGTAATTTTAAGTGGAGTTTTTTCTATCTCTTGCTGTTGGACTTTGTTAATAAAATGTAGAAATGCTAATGATTTATGTGGATTTATTTTATATCCTACAACTTTGTTGTTTATTATTTCAAGTAATTTTTTTACTTAAATCACTAGGATTCTCTAAATATAACTTCATATCTTATGCAAAGAGTGATACCTTTATTTCTTCTAGCCTCTTCTAATTCCTTCAATTTCTTTTTCTTCTTATTGCTAAAGCTAACATTTCTAGTACCATATTGAATAACAGTGGTGATAATGGACATCCTTGTTTCACCCCTCATCTTGTTGGAAATTATTCTACCTGATCTCCATTATATATAATTCTTGCTGATGATTTTAGTTAGTTGCTAATTATCATTTTAAGAAAGCCTCCATTCATTCCTATAGTTTCTAGTGTTTTTAATAGGAATGGGTGTTGTATTTTGTCAACAGCTTTTTCTGGATCTATTGAGATAATCTTACGTTTTCTAATAGTTTTATTGTTGATATGATCAATTATTCTGATAGGTTTCCTAATATTGAACCATCTTTGCATTCGTTGTATATATCTTACCTTGTTATAGCATAATATTGTCACGATAAGTTGCTGTAATGTTTTTGCTTATATTTAATTTAGAATTTTTTCATCTACATTCATTTAAAAATTGGTCTATAAGTTTCTTTCTCTGTTTTGGTTCTTCCCAGTTTAGGTATTAGTACCATATTTGCATCACAAAATAATTTGGTTGGATTCCTTCTACTCCTATTATCCCCAGTAATCTCTATTGTTTTGGGATTATTTTTTTTAAGTGTTTGATAGAATTCACTTGTAAATCCATCTGGCCCTGTAGATTTTATTTTTCTAAGGAGTTCATTGATGGATTTTTCATTTCTCTTTCTGAGATTGTGTTATTCAAGTATTTTACTTCCTCTTCCGTTAATTTGGGTATTTTTTAAGTTTGTAAATATTCATCCATTTCACTAAGAATGTTGAATTTATTGGTACACAGTTGTCCAAAATAGTTCCTAGTTATTGTTCTAATTTCCTCTTTATTGTTGGTGAATTCATCCTTTTCATTTTTTGATACTATAATTTTGTTTTCTTCTTCTTTTTTTAAAATCAAATTAACCAAAGATTTATCTACTTCATTTCCCCCCCATAAACCAAATCTTAGTTTTATTTATTTGTTCAATAGTTTTCTTAATTTCAATTTTATTAATCTCTCTTTTCATTTTCAGTATTTCTAATGCAGTATTTAATTGGGGATTTTTAAATAGGTTCTTTTTCTAGCCTTCTTAGTTGTATACCCAATTCATTGATCTCCTCTTTTTTTATTTTAATCATGTAAGCATTCAGAGATATAAAACTTAGCCTAAGAGCTGCTTTCACTGCGTCCCATAAATTTTTGTATGTTGTCTTATATTGTCATTTTTTTGATGAACTTATTGTTCCTATAATTTGTTGTTTGAACCTCTTATTCTTTAGGATTGGATCCCTTACTTTCCAATTGATTTTTATTCTATCTTTCCATGGCCCTTTGTTACATATAATTTCTATTGCATCATGATCTGAAAATCATGCATTTGATAATTCTGCCTTTCTACACTGGATTGTGAGGTTTTTATACCCTAGGACATTTGTATATTCCTTTCTACCCCCATTCATTTTTTTCCAGAAGTTTACCATTATCTAACTTTTGTAAAATTCTATTCACCTTCTTAACTTCTTCTTTATTTTATAGTTAGAGTTATCTAATTCAGAGATGGTGAGGTTGAGGTCCCCCACTAGAACTATTTTGCTGTCAGTTTCTTCCTGTAACTCCTTTAATTTCTGCTCCAAGAATTTGGGTGCTATATGACTTGGTCCATATATATTTAGTAAAAATACTACTTCATTGTCTGAGATTAGGATTGCTACCCCACCATTTTTTTTAAACTTCAGCTGAAGCACAATATTTTCTACTCTAGCTTTTCCCTTTTCCCTATGTATGTCCCTTTTTTTCAAATATATTTCCTGTAAACAACATATTGTAGGATTATAATTTTTAATTTTTTCTGCTATCTATTTCTGTTTAATGGGAGAGTTTATCCCATTCACATTCAGTTATGATTACTATCTATGTCTTTCTCTCTATCCTCTCCCCCAACACTGTTTACACTTTTCTTTCTCCTTTCTCCCTTTCCCTCCTCACTATACTTTTGCTTTTGACCACTGCCTCCCTCAATCTTCCCTCCCTTCTATCAGCCTCACTCCCTTTTCTTTCCTTTTTCCCCTATTACTTCTTCCCTCCCTTTTATCCACACTCTCCTTTTTCTTTCCCCTTCCCCTCCAACTGCCTATAGGGCAAGTTAGATTTCTATACCCAACTAGGTATGTTATTCTCTCCTTGAATCCAATGAGAGTAAAGTTCAAACAATGCTCATCTCTCTCCCCTCTTTCCCTGTACTCTAATATGTCTTTTTTCCCTTCATGTGATGTAATTTACCCTTTTCTGCCTCCTCCTTTTCTCTTCTCCCATTATAATCATGTTTCATAGCTTAATTGGGTTTCTTTTATCATCATCAAAATCAATTTAAACCCACACCTTCTATATATTTCCATTCTATATGATGTAATAAAGATACTGTTTTCAAGAGTTATCATCTTCCCATATAGGGATGTAAACAGCTTGTCCTTATTGAGTAGCATGTTTTTTTTTTCCTTTCTTTTCTTTCCCTTTTTATGCCTCTCTTGAGTCTTATATTTGAAGATCAAATTTTCCATTCAGCTCTGGTCTTTTCATCAGCAAAGTTTGGAAATCCCCTATTTCACTGAATATCCATCTTCTCCTCTGTAGAAGTATGTTCACTTTCACTGGGTAGTTGATCCTTGGTTGTAATCCAAGTTCCTTTGCCTTGTGGAATATAATATTCCAAGCCCTATGATCTTTTACTGTAGAAGCTGCAAGTTCCTATGTGATCCTGACTCCAGTTCTATAATATTTGAATTGTTTCTTTCTGACTACTTGCAGTATTTTCTCCCTGATCTGATAATTCTGGAATTTGAGTGTAATATTCCTCGGGGTTTTCAATTTGGGATATTTTTCAGGAAATGATCAGTGGATGCTTCTGATCACTATTTTACTCTCTAGTTCTAGGACCTCAGGGTGGTCTTCCTTGATTTCTTGAAAGATGCTGTCCAGGTTCTTTTTTTCATCATGGCTTTCAGGCAGATCAATAATTCTTAAATTATCTCTCCTGGATCTGTTTTCCAGGTCTGTTGTTTTTGCAATGAAGTATTTTACACTTTCTTCTATTTTTTCATTCTTTTAAAATTGTCTGATTCTTGATGTCTCATAGAGTCATTAGCTTCCACTTGACAAATTCTAGTTTTAATTAATTGTTTCTTCACAATTTGATCTTCACTTCTTTTGTATCTCCTTTTCCATTTGACTAATTTTTCTTTTTAAGGAGTTGTTTTCTACTGTGTACTTTCCCCCCATTTTGTCAATTGCATTTTTAAAGTAATTGCTCTTTTTTTTTCTTCTACTTCTCAAATTTATCTTTTAAAAGCCTTCTTGAAATCTTCTAAAAATGCTTTTTGGGTTTGAGAACAGTTGATATTCCTCTTTGAAGCTTTGGTTGTGGATATATTAACCATTTTGTCCTCTCCCAAATTTTTGTTTTTCCAGTCACCAAGATACTTCTCTATGATCACTGTTTTTTCTTGGATGCTTCCTGATCATGTTGTTTTGCTTTTTTGTGGCTTTTAAATTTGATAGCTGTTCCTGGGGACCAGTGGGCAGTGTCCCAGACTTCTTGTCCTGGGGCTAGGGACCAGGTTACTGGTTTTGTGTTCTGGGGCCTCAGATCAGCACCTGAGGTTGTAGGTTGTAGTAGTCTGGTAGTTTATCTGATGCTAAGCTGGAGATGGGGGTTTTAGCTAGAGTGTGTCTGGTGTTGGTGCTTGCCTGCTCTTCCACCATCAGGCTCAGGATCTCCCACTGGTCCACTGAGGTGGGGCTTATCTCCCATTCTTTACTGGTCCTTCTGCCATAGTAAGAGGGACCTTTTCTGTTAATCTCTCTAGTCTCCTGAATTAAAAGACTTTTATAATTCATCTTTCTGCTGGCTCCACTATTCCAGGTATTTTCCTAGGGCAATATTCTTTGGTTTTTCAAAATCTATAAGGGAGGGTGAGAGTGACTTACTGCTTGTTCCAGCATCTTGGCTCCTGGGGTCCATACATTATTTAATTAGATCTTCACAACAAATCTGTGAAGTAGCAATGATTATTTTACTGTAATGAGGAGCTCTTTTTGGATTTTGACAATTTTGTTTGAGAAGAGGTACAGGAACATGGATGCATCTGAAAGAAACTCCAAGAAAACAGTCCCTTAAAAAAGTAATTCAGGAGAAATTGTTCAGTCATTTTCAAAATATTGAGCTACTAAAGTACCTGTGAGAAAATATTCCTTGGAGAAAAAAAGTGCTTGCTGAAAACAAAACTGAGCAATATTTTTATCTTGTTTACCAACAGCTAATTTGCATATTATGAAAACTTCAGGTTTGGTAGCTGAAAAGTCCTGAAAACTAGGATGTTTTGAAAACATTGGGACAATTGTATACTCCCTATTTGTGGTACCTATTTCTGATAGAAATACAAATTATCTCTTCTCATTCTAAGATAGAAATGAGTCATTTCATCCAAGAAGATGTAGTTTTGAGGTAAAAGTCATCAACTGAAAAAGCAAAATACAGAAGAGAAGTAGAGAAGCATCTAGAAAAAAGAAATCTTGCTTGAAAGAAAAGGAGCCCAACCTAGTCCAGTGAGTTAAATAGCTCACAGAAAAGAAGCCACACTGAAAATTAAGATAAGAGCTTAAACACTATATTTTTCTCATGCTGAGCTGACTGGAGGAAGACAGGCATTGCTTCTGCTGATGGGGAGTTAGCTGATTAGAGAAAAGACTATGTTCCTGAGAGCTGATATGGGAAAGGAGAATTCTCTTCTGCTGAAAAGAGCTGAAAAGAAACTTGCCTCCTTTGACCTTTACAACCACCTATGACTTAGGGGCAGAAGATCCTTCAGAATCCAGTCAAGATAACAGATGTAAATAGTTCCTTAGACCTTAGAGGAACTGTTTTGTTTGTTTGTTTGTTTGTTTTTGCTTTTTTTTTTTACTAAAAGAGCATTATTGCCTTACTCATTTCTTCCCTTGAGGTTCTTTTGCTTACCCCAGCCTTCTTTTATACTGACACTTCCTAAGATCTTCATGCATACTATAGATACTACCTTAATGTTCAGTTTTGCAGGTCATCATTTAATTTAGGGTTGTGTATATTACACTGAATTTGGAGTGTGTACAGATCATCTTTGTCACTACCTAGCTGATTTTGAACAAGTCATTTCACCTCTGTGTGCTTGTTTTCTCACTGAGAAAGTATAATTGAAGAGGTTACCCAAAGAGGGTTAGGGCTGCCGGAGACCCTGAAATACCAACATGCCGGGTCCTGCCCAAAAATTCCATTCAAGTCTTCTCAGCCAAAGAAAAAGTCAAGCTTGCCATATGAGGTAGACTCTTAAGGAGCCAGTCTATGCTAGATTGTTCTATGGAGCTTTCACACAGAACAAGTCTGTGCTATGCCATTTCATGGCACTCTCACACAGAGCAAGTCTCTGCTAGGGCATTCTGTGGCACTCTCACACAGAGCAAGTCTCTGCTAGGGCATTCTGTGGCACTCTCACACAGAGCAAGTCTATGCTAAGCTATTCCAGGTGCGCTCACAGAGCAAGTCTCTCCTAGGCCATTTTACCACACTCTCACACCACATGATGGGAAGATGGGGTTCTATATACAGAAGAGTTGTGGGAGGAATCTAGGGGTGGTCCAGAGGAGGAGATTGGGGAGGGTCTTCAGGAGGAGTCAGATGAGGTCAGACTCCAGTAATGAGTAGTTAAAGGTGGGAAGTTGCTGGAGGCTACCTGGAGACAGTAGACAATGGTGGGCCAGGCCAGTTCAAGGGTGGGAACAGGAACATTAAGGGTGGGAAACTATTGGACCAAAGGGCTAAAGACTTGGGCAGAGCCACAATTTAAGGCCCCTGACCTCAGGCAAATGTCTTCCCTGGGAAGGTTTACTTTCCCAGAGCCTGTACCTAAAAGATTCAAGGAGCTCAAGGGGGGTCCAAGAGCCTACATCTCATCATAATGAAGAAACTGGACTAGATGACCTCTCATTTCCCTTCCAACACCAAATTTCATTATCCTCTGGTGCATTTGGAGTCTTTCCCAAGTTTGTGGCCGGTGCTGCCACTCCATTGTGAAAAAATGAACTTCAAGGCATTCAAGATTTAGGGGTCAGTGTGTCTCTTCTCCCTGTGATGGAATCATCTCTCCTCCCCCCCCCACCTCTTCTCTTCTCTTCTCTTCTCTTCTCTTCTCTTCTCTTCTCTTCTCTTCTCTTCTCTTCTCTTCTCTTCTCTTCTCTTCTCTTCTCTTCTCTTCTCTTCTCTTCTCTCTCCCTCTCCTCTCTCTCTCTCTCTCTCTCTCTTTCTCCTTGTTCCAGTGAGAAGGAAGACACTACAGGTCATCTACTCTAACCCCTCATTTTACAGATGAAGAAGAGAAAGAGTAAATATCTACTCTAAGGTTACATGTGTAGGCAGACACATTTCAAAATGTGGAAAGGGAAAGCCTGCAGGATTAAAAAGAAAAACATAATGCTAATTCTTTCACAATGCTATCTTGGCAGAGTTCCCAAATTATTTTGCAATATATATATATATATATACACATGAAGCTTCCTGAAATAAAGGAAGAAGCTCTATAGTTTCAGTTTCAACACACTATTTCCAACTCAAGAAGTGAGCTGGAGGGAGCACAGCTGGTGAGTTAGGGTATTTTTTTAAATCAATTAGGTCACTTTGGGAGCGAGTATACCATCCCGCATTGCCTTAGGTTGGAGCTTCTGTACTCCCGGGGCTCTCAGTTGAGGTAAGAGGATTAAAGATACTCTGATTTAATTGTTGTTGTTTTTTGTTCATCTGTCTGTTTTCTAGTATCATGTTTATGAAACACATGGAGGATCTGATTCTTGACTCTTGCTGCCTTGATTTTCAGTTGTTGTTCCATTTGCTTTCTCAAATAATCCCATCTCTGTTGTTAAATATAGATATGGGCTCAGTAGTGTGGTCAGTATAAGCAAGTGAACCCTGCCTATTGAAATTTTCCTAAAGGACAACCAGTTCTTCAATGCAGAGCTTTTCCTTGACCTAATTCCACAGTTGACCTAATACACATTTTAGTTCTGAATTTTATGGTTATAAGTGGGCAATGAGTAGGATATTCTTCCCACAAAAAGTCAGGAAATAAATGGCTCCTAGAGAAATTATAATTTCTCCTTTGTTTTTCTTTAGGATGTTCTGGTGTAAACTCACTGCTTTTTGTATTCAGGATCTCTTTCCTGTTATCTGAAGCAATGAGAACCTAAAAACTTTGTATTTGAATTTTAATTTATTTGGTGATGAAGGAATGAAGCTGCTGTGTGAGGCCTTGGAAAAGCAGAAGTATAAACTACAAACACTTAGTTCAATGCCCCAAGTTTCCTTTCTAAAATATTTCCTCGGCATCAGAGCCAAAATCAAACCACCCCCCCCCAATGCCCCCCCCAATAGATAGAGCAAATGACAGGTGAATTTTTTTTTATTTAATCTTTTCAATTAGCAAAAAAAAAACCTCACCTTATTGACCTGTCATTATTGTTTCTCCCTCCCCTTAACCCTTGCCAAATTGTAAAGAAAATAGAAAACTCTTGTAACAAATCTGCATGGTCAAGCAAAAAAATAAAATAAAATTTGCGTATTAGCACGGTCAAAAATATGTGGCTCAATCTGTTCCAAGTCTATAACCTCTCTGTTAAGAGGTGGGTTTCATTATGAGTTTTATGGCACTGTGGTGGGTTATGGATTCACAATTGATGGTGAGATATGGTACCTAAGAGTTGTTTTCATTTGTATTCACCTAGACAATAGTGGTTTAGAACATTTTTTCCATATGACTATAGATAGTTTTAATTTCATCCTCTGAAAACTGCCTGCTCATATCCTTTGACCATTTATGAACTGGGGAACGACTTGTGTTCTTATAAATTTGACTCAGCTCTCACAAGCCTTTTATCAGAGACACTGGTTGTAAAAATTGTTTCCCAGCTTTCTACTTCTCTTCTAATCTTTGTTGCATTAGTTTTGTTTGTACAAAAACAGATCAATTTAATGTAATAAAAATCATGCATTTCACATTTCATAATGTTCTCTCTCTTGTTTGGTCAGAAATTCACCTTTTTCATTTTTTATACTGGTAATTTGGTTTTTCTTCTTTCTTTTTAAAATCAAATTAATTAAATCATTATCTTCTTAAATTTTTTTTATAAAACCAGCTCAATTTTATTTATTTGTTAATAGTTTTCTTAATCTTAATTTTATTAACCTCTCCTTTAATTTTCAAAATTGTTAATTTGGTATTTAATTGGGGATTTTTAATTTGTTCTTTTCTAGTTTTTTTAATTGCACACCCTATTAATTATCTTCCCAATTAGTTGCATGCCCAATCATCTTTCTCTATTTTAGTCCAGTAAGCATTTAGAGATATAAAATTTTTCCTAAGAACTTCTTTGGATGCACTCCATAAGTTTTAGTATGTTGTCTCATTGTCATTCTCTTTGATGAAATTGTTGTTTCTGTGATTTATTGTTTGACTCACTCCTTGAATAGGATTTAAGAAAAGTTAGATATGATAGACATCTAGACAAAATAAATGGGGATAGAAAGGAATACACCTTTATTTTTAGCAGTACATGGCACCTGCAAAAAAACTGACCATGTAGTAGGGCATAAAAACCTCAAAATCAAATGCAGAAAGGCAGAAATATTAAAAGCATATTTTTCAGTCCTGTAACGGTAATAGAAATTTGTAAATCTTCCCTGCCTCTTAATAGGCTTAGGTGAATTTGAGGACCTTTCCTGATGTGAAAATAAAATCTCCTCCCTAATAGGCTGAATGTGGTCACGTGGAACATGGGATGGGAGGCTTGTTTTTCAGGAGGCAAAACTTTTGTTTCTTTGTAGTCAAGTGGGTCATGAGGGTTATGGTGTTTTCTGACCCTGAAGGAAGCTATATATACCTCTGAGATGAGGTTTGCTTTGGGGCTCACTTAGGGAAGAATTGTGTGATACAAGCAGATGAGACTCTAGGCAGCTATTGAGCCTCTTGACTTTGAAAACCCAGATACTGGTGCTTCTCTCTCTGGTAACTAACTAGGTATGGATGTAATGGTCAGACATCTAGAAGCCCTATCTGTTGGTTTGCTGAATTGTTATTTTCTCTGTCCATTTTTTTTGTCTGCGTCTAACTTGTGTTTGTTTTCTCTGAAGGTCAGGGTGCTGACTTTTCCCCCTGAACTAGGTAAATGATACATATTAAAGTAAGATTGTTAACCCTTTTTGAGTTGCTTTCCTTTAGAAAAGATCAAAGAACCTGTGGTGACAGCCATTAATGGGTATGCTAGGGTGTTTGCTACTATAAGACCATGATGCCAAACCATTTGGTTCATATATGTATAGTACTGATATACTTCATTGTCTATGGACAATGTTTCCTTTCTTATATCTTTTAATTCGATATATTTTTGCTTTTGCTTTGTCTAAGATCAGGTTTGCTACTCCTGCTTTTTTTTAAACTTCAACTGAAGCATAATACAATTATAATATATTATTTTTTTAGATTGTATTTTTTATTTGTTTTCTTGTTAACATCATTCATTTTCATTACATTTTTGAATTACAAAATTTCTACCCATCTTTCCCCTGCCCCAAACCTAAAACAGCAATCCAAGTGTAAAGCCCCTCCCCTGCTCTGCTCTCTTAATTTCTGGCAGGGCAGGGAGGGTCTCCCTATCCCAGGCCCTGTATATCTCAATTCCTAGTTGCAGGTATTGCAGAACTTTAAATTCTAGATTCTTTTGATTCCTCCCTTGTCACCCACCTCCACTGAAAGGACAAGCAATTCAATACAGGCTGTGGATGTGTGATTGTACAGGACATCTTCATAGTGGACATATTGTGACAGTGATCATCTGTCTCTCCTTCCTATCCCTCCCCGCCCGCCTTGTTCTGTTCTCTACCCTGTCCCTGTCCCTTTACTGAATTGTGTGCTTCCAGCATCCCTCCCTCTGACCCTGCCCTCCCCTCTGTCATTCCCCCTCTCATCCCTGTGCCCCCTACTCTCCTGTGTGGCATGGTGCCCAGCTTACAAATTATGCCATTTCTTCCATAAACCAGATTCAATGAGAGTAATTGAAAGAAAAGTTGTAACAGTTATCCCTTGCCTCTTCTATAGGGAATGATTAACCCCATTTTGTCTCTCCCTGTCACCTCTCATTCTAGTCCTCTCCCACCTCAGAATTTCGCCTCTTAAAGTATCAACCCTTCATATTCAATTCATCCTATACCCTCTATATACACATATACACACATGCTCAGATATGTATTCATCCTCATATATATCCTCCTATATGGACATATGTGTAAGTATACATATAAATATATACATTTGCATTCCCTTCACCTATCCTCATGCTAGGAAAAGTTTCATATGTTACTATTATTGTTTTTCCATATTGGCACAGAAATAATTCAAATTTGACAAGTTCCTTATGAATTCTTTCCCATGTTTGCCTTCTCATGCTTCTTGTGTTTGATTGTTAAATTTTCTGTTCAGTTCTGGTTTTTTCAGCAAGAATGCTTGAAAGTCCTCCACCTTATTGAATAACCATATTTTCCCCTGGAATAATATGCTCAGTTTTACTTGGTAGTTTATTCTTGGTTTTAATCCCAGCTCCCTTAATCTTCGAAATATCGTATTCCAGGCCCTTCTATCCCTATGTATAGAAGCTGCCAGATCCTGGGTTATCCTGATAGTGATTCCGCAGTATTCAAATGGTTTTCTCTTGGCAGCCTCTAATATTTTCTCCTTTAGCTGGATATTCTCGAACCTGGCAATAATGTTTCTAGGAGTTTTATTTTGGGGATCTTTTTGAAGAGGTTATTGGTGAATTCTTTCAAGTTCTATTTTGCCCTCTGATTCTAAAACATCAGGGCAATTTTCTTTGAGCATTTCTTGAAAGATGCTTTCCAAGTTCTTTTTTTGGTTATGGGTTTCAGGTAGAGCAATAATTTTCAAATTGTCTCTCCTGGATCTCTTTTCCAGGTCAGTGGTTTTTTCAAGG
>CM053596.1:112709907-112735481 GCA_028646575.1 Pseudocheirus occidentalis
CAGACCAGGGGCTCCGAAGCAGCCTGGTGGGGGCCGCCGCTGGTTCCAGCAGTTCCCTTCCCCCACTGCTTCCTTGCTCTGGGGGTGGATTGGCCGAACTGCTTTTCCTCCCCCAAATTTAGTTTCAAATTTTCACTTTCACTAATTGTTTCTGATCCTGGTTTACTGGATTTTAAGATCCCCTCAGGCAGGTGCTTTAGATCTCCTCTTAAGTAGACTCATGCTGCAGTTTGTGAGGTTCGGCTCCTCCTGGCCACCCTGGAGCCT
Source organism: Pseudocheirus occidentalis (assembly GCA_028646575.1). NCBI lineage: Eukaryota > Metazoa > Chordata > Mammalia > Diprotodontia > Pseudocheiridae > Pseudocheirus > Pseudocheirus occidentalis. The sequence goes on from CM053596.1 coordinate 112,710,175, forward strand.
GGCCTGGTCTAGGCTGCAGTTTTGGGTTGGGCTGGTCTGTCTCCGGCCTGCTGGCCTACTGGATGAACCCCTCCTGCCGCTGCCCCTCTCCAATCCCTGTTTTTCATGCCTTGGTAGATGTGGAGGTGCTGGAGTCTGTAGATCTTCTCTCCTGCAAACTGGCTGCTGTGTGGCTCGGCTTGGCTCCTTCCTACCACCCCGGGCCTGCCCGCGGACTTGGCTTCAGGCTGGGCTGGCCTCCGCTCCCAGCCCGCCACAATGAGCCCCTGCTGATGAGCTGCCTTCAGTGAGAGATGTGTTTTATGTATTTTTGTGAGTCTGAGAGTCCTAGACTTTGTCTGGGGTCATATTTTATAGGTGTTTAGGGCGGTTGTGTGGGAGTTGCGAAGCCTTCCTGCTTCTATGCCACCATCTTGGCTCAGCCCACAATTATAATATATTAGTATAATATAATAATAAAAGGCACTTTTTTATCTTTACTCCATCTGTATCTCTGCTTCAAATAGGTTTCTTGTAAACAATATATTGTAGGATTATGCTTTTTAATGCACTCTTCATCCTCTTCATCCTGTTCACATTTACAGTTATGATTACTGTGCCTTTTTCTCCATTCTATTTCCCCTCTTGTTTATACTTTTTCTCTGTCCTTTCTCCTTTTTCCTCCTCACCAGTGTTTTGCTTCTTTCTACCACCTCCCATATTCTGCCCTCCTTTCTACCAGGCCCTCCTCCCTTTTCTTTCCTCTTTTTAGTACTACTTCCTTATATAGTCGGATAGATTCAGTACCCAAGTCAATGTGTATGTTATTCTTTCTTTGAGCTAAATCCAATGTAAGGCTCAAACAATGCTCACTCCTCTTACCCTCTAAGGGTACCTTTCTTCTCCCTCTCTCTCCCTTCAAACCTTCCGGCCCCCACTTAATACTATTTTATTTCTTTAGAGTACTTGTAAAGATAGTTTTCAACATTCAATTTTGTTAAGATATTGAGTTTCAATTTTCCTTCTCCTTCCCTCCCTTCACTTCTTGCTCCCTAAGACGGCAAGTCATCTGATATAGGTTATACATATAAAATTATGTTAAACTTATTTCCACATTAGTCATATTGTAAAAGAAGAATCAGAGCAAAAGGGAAAAAACATGAGAAAGAAAAAAAAGTGAAAAGGGTATACTTTGATCTGCATTCAGACGCCATAGTTCTCTCTTTGCATGTGGATGGCATTTGTTTGACTGAATCTTGCGGTCTCATTGATTCCTAACTTCCACTTATGCAATTCTAATTTTTATGGAATTCTTTTTTCAGTTAGCTTTTTAAAGGCCTTTTCCATTTGGTCAGTTCTACTTGTAAATTAGTTACTTCTTCAGCAATTTTTTTTCCCATTTGTCCAAGTCTATTTTTTTATTTTATTATTTTAAATTTAAATACAAAATAAGAGAAGAAAAAAAGAAACAAACACTAAATTAAAATAATATAAAATAAGAAAAGAAAAAAAAGAAGAAGCACTACTGTGTGCACAGCAAACTGTGAGAGAGGGTTCAAAATATACAGCAATGAGTTTCCATTTCCCGAAAACATATATAATAAGTACTACACATTGTATTGAGAACTATCCATCTTTTCTTTGTTTCCTTGCAAATTATCTTTTGCTCTCTGCTGAGGACTTTTTCTCTGTTTTTTTTCATCCTTTCTCCCCTCTCTCCCCAAAAGGCTATAATTAGGAGTGGATATGTGTGTGTGTGTGAGTGTGCACATGTTTGTACATGTTTGTGTACACATTTACATCTACACATATATTCATATGTGCATACATATATAGACATATAAACCCAAAGATATATAGATACACATATACACAAAGATACCCATGCATACATACATTTATTTACACACACATCAATAATCATTGTCATATATAGACATATGCATCTATGTAAGATCATACCGTATTTATTTGTTCTCTGTTTCTCTGAGTGTGGATGGCTTCTTCCTTCTTTGCATATTTTTTTCAAGACCACCAACTCACCATTTGCTACACCACAGAAATTTTCCCACCTTATTCTGTCTAGTTGTTTTAAATAGTCCAAAAGAGTGTTGATAACTATGACTGACACACAGTACAGTTTATTTTTTTCTTTTGATTAAATTTATTTTAGTTTTAAGTTTGACTGACATCATGATCACCACCCCTGGTCCTTTTCCCCTAACAAATTCTACTCCTGATCTTTATTTTATATTGAGTGCATATTTCTTATTTCCCATCCCTCCTTACTTCTACTTGCTACCTTTCCTTCCTATTACTTAACCTACCACCTTTCCAAGTATCCTTCCTTGATCCTCTCATTCTCATTAATGTAAACAACTTTCTATAACCTCCTATAACTTATTACCTCATCCTTCCCTTTAAAGATTTTTCACTCATCCTCTCCCCTCTCCCTATCCCTTTAGCATTTTATTTCTTTCTGAATTTAGAAGAATTTTGTACTCTAGATGAAAGTAGGGTTCTAGAACTACCAGTCCTCCCTCCCCATCTAATTCCTTTGTGTTGGTTCCTCCTCTTGCACCTGGGGTTTCAGAATTTGACTACGATATACCTGTGAGGTTTGCTTGTAGGATCTGTGGTGGTGATCAGTGGATATTTTTTCTATTTTTTTCTTTTTCTATGTCTTTCCCTTATTGTCCTAATGCTTTGGGACATTTTTCTTTAACTATTTCTTGTATTATTGTATCAAAAATTTTTTGTGATCATACCTTTCAGGTAGTCTGATTATTCTTATGTTTTCTTGATCTGTTCAGATCAGTTATTTTTCTTATGATATGTTTCACATTCTCTTCTATTTTTTTACTCTTTAATTTTTTTTTATTTCTTGATCTCTCATAACTTTATTAGCTTCCCCTTGTCAATTCTGATTTTCAAGGGGTCACTTTCTTCTTTAAGATTCTGTACCTCTTTTTCTAGTTGTTTGGCTTTGTTTACATAATCTTGTTTTTCTTGAATTAAAAAAATTTTTTTTCTCAATTTCTCTCATTTGATTTTTAAAATTCTTTCTAAAGTTCTTCTATGAACTCTTTTTGAGCAGGTGACCATTTGACAGTACTCTTTGAGGCTAGAAGAGGTTTTCTTTGCTTCAGTATCCTCTGAAGAACTGCAGTCTTCTCTATTCCCATAGTTACTCTATTATTCTTTCTCCTTTGCCTCCCAACCCAGCTAACCCCAGGATTTGCTACTTCCTGTTTGAGTGGACCTAGCCTGGAGGTGTTTATTCTTCACAGGGACCAAATCTTGTCCTGGGATTTTTCTTCAGATCTTCTCTGATTGTCCCAGGAGGACCACTGTTCTGCCTCTACTCTTATTTGTTTTTACCACTCAATGTTTGCCCTGAGGCACAATTTTATCTCATTTGTGAGGGAAATCTGGAGAGCTGGGTATTTTCTGACCTACTCTACCATCTTCTCAGAATCCTTTCCCTGAAGTCTATTTATTTAAAGAATGTTTTTAGTCAATTTTAGTCCTTTTTTTCATAATTCTACTGCATAACTCTCCTTTCTTTTTTTGATTTTTCTTCGATCTTTCTTACTTGATTTTAAAAGTCTCTTTTCAGCTCTTTTAAGTAGATTTTTTGAGTTTGAGATCAACAAATATTTCCCTTTGAGGTTTCACATATAGTTATTTTGGCACTGTTATCCTTTTCTGAATTTGTGTTTTGATTTTCCCTGTTGCCACAGTTACACAGTAGTTTTCTATGGTCAGGGATCTTCTTTTTTTTTTTGTCATTTTTAGAAATTGTGCTCGGCCCAGTGGCACAGGGGCCACTGTCTCAAACTTCTAGTACTAGTCTCCTGGGGCCTGGCTACTGGCTTTCTACACTGGGGCCTCAGGTGCTTATGGCTTGCCCACTGTCCTGGGATGGCCCTGTCTAGTACTACCTGTTGTGTTAGGCTCCTAGGCCTTATCATTTGCCTTGTAGGCTGGAGCTGGAGGCCTCACAGCTGGTCTGTTGAGTTATTTACCTGCTGATCCATGATGGAGGAGCCTTGGTTGCTGATCTGTGCTGTGGCTAAGAGCCTCCTGTTTGCTTGCCCACAAACTGTCGTGTTGTGCTGTGTTCTCCTTTTACCCAAGTGAGACAGACCTTTCCTGAAGTCCTTATAAATTATCTTAAGCTGGAAAATTGTTTTACTTCATCTTTTGTGGGTTCTATCACTCTAGTATCTGTTTGGAGGCCTGATTTAATATTGTTTCTGAAGGATACTGGAGAGAGCTCAGGCAACTTCTTGCCTTCTTTCTGCCATCTTCTCCCAATGTTTTAGTGTCAAAATTTTTCTATGCCCAGTTTCTGCTATGCTGCTTTTCAGTTTTCCCAATGTTTGTTTTTGTTTTGTTTTTCCAAAAAGATGAATTCTTATCACTTTTGCTTTGTGAGCATCACATTTATCTATAATATGAAATTGTTCAACTAGGTGATCTCCCAGGAAATACGACTTTCCAGGGCATCAGCTACCTCAAATTAGAAACTTCTTGCATTGCATAGTCTTCCCTGTTATCATTAATATCTAGAAAGTCTCTTCTCTTTCCCTGATTCTATAAGGGAGAAACACCCAGGACTACTCCTGCCACTGAAGATTGAAGGGAAAAAAAAGCAAAAGAAAACAAAAAAAACCCACCATCCTAAATAACAAGTGTCCTGAGATTAGAGGCCTTCACTGCAGGATTTTCAGCAGTACCGTCCCAAAGAACCTGAGGGCAAATTCTGTACCAGAAACAGTGTTACCATTGGCACGTTACTTAACCCTTGTTTCCCTCACTTCTTTCAAATATAAAAAAGAGACTATGGAGAAGGAAATGGCACAGTAATCCAATGACTGTGAAGAAAACCTCATTAAAATGGCATTATGAAAAGTCAGACATGACCAAATGACATAACGATAATTATTAGAACTTATGTACATTGATATATATTTGTCTCTTCAAGAAACTGTATAGCCATGAATTATATCATAAAGAAGACCGTTAATTTCACTTATTATACACAGTGAGAAATCAAAAGATTACTACCATTGCTAATGTGTTGTGGGAAAGATATTTCAAGTATATGTCTTGACAGTCAGAATTCAGCCTGAACAAAGTAGACTTAGAAAGCAAATTAGTCTATGAGATGCTGGCTTTAGTAGGAATCAAGAAATCTAGAATGAGTCCTTATCATGCTCAAGGAGATCTACAGCCTGAGCATTTCAATCCCAATTTATTAGATAATGTGAAAACTTTAAAATTTAAGCAGAAGTCAAAATGTATCAATTTAAAGCATAAAGCACTGCCACATACAATGATGCCATAAGGCTTGTACCTTACTTGTTAATGTTTGGAAGACAAATGTCCTTGGGTACTCACTTATGCTTTAAGAGTTGAAGATAATGAAGACGATAATGGTCATCATAAGCCAATATGTGTCTTATTTAAGGGATAGGCTGAAAGAACCTTATTGACTAGCAATGGTCCAATTTAGAAAACTACTGATGAAAAAAAAACCTGCACAAATCCTAAATTTCGTGTCAAGATTTTTATATATGTGACAGTTTTAGAAAAGAACCTTTTGTGGTACAATCATGTACAAGGATATGTAGGTTATTATTCCAGTTTGAAAAAATCTCTCTCCAGTGTAGGAAGGGCTTTGATACTGAATAATGATGATTTAAATGAAGTTGTCTCTGGCAAACTTGCTTCTAAAACATATAATATCACTATTTTTTTTCCTCAGGACCAGGTTTAAGGGGTTTTAGGAGCCAGACACAGGGCCTTATATTTCATCCTAGAGACAAAAAGAGGCAACAGTAGTGACACAGACAGACCTGTTTTAGGAATGTCATTGGGAGCAGAAATGGGGAGGACAGACTGTAGAAGTAAAGGATTTGAAGTGTAGAAATGAATGAGGAGGCTATTGAATATCCAGGTGAGCAGGATGGTATGAGAGACCAAATTAGGGTGATAGTTGTAGCAATATAGAACAGGAGATAGATGTGAGCACCTCTGTGGAGGTAGAAACACATCAATATCTGGCAAGTGATTGCATATGTGAAGTGAGAGAAAACATAATAAGAATTGGCTAACTCTGCATTGTTTCAGGCATACATAATCTTTCCATCCTCCTCAAGGAAAGCCGCAACCTGTTCTTTGACCTTGTGTTCTTCCAATAAAGCCTAAACAAACAAATAGCTACTTTGTTGTCCTTAGATATTGCAAACAGGAGAAGCGTTCCTGCATTTCTAATTTTCTGGGTTCATTCTGAAGATCTCAGATACGGCTAATATGGGGCTGCTAGGTGGTGCAGTGGATTACTGAACCTGGAGTCAGGTTCAAATGTGACCTCAAACACCTAATAGCTGTGTGACCCTGGGCACTTTACTCAACTCTGTTTGCTTCAGACGTCTCATCTGTAAAATGAGCTGGAGAAAAAAAAGACAAACCGTTTCAGTATCTTTGCCAAGAAAAGTCCATATGGAATCACAAAGAGTAGGAGACGACTGAACAACTGCTTTAGACATACGTGTTGCTCCTTAAGCAGCTCCTGTTATGCTAAATACCGAGGATACAAAATTTCTTTCAAAACTTTAGAGAAGAGTACAAAATTAGGATACCCATTATCAGAGAGGTGACAGGATGATCTATATTTCAGGAAGGGATCATTGGATTACAGATGCAGAGCTCAAAGGGAGGGGGAGGAAACAACCATTTATTAAGCACCTTGAAATTCAATTCAACTAGCTTTTTTTAAAGCCCCTACTTTATGGCAGACATTGTGTAATGCTTTACAATGTTTTTTTTTTTTTTTCTGTAAAAAGGCAGGTATCTCAAAGGCCATTTAGTCTAATTTCTGTCCTGTATTTACAGATGAAGAAATTGAAGGCTGTGGAGGTTATGTGACTTGCCTAAGGTGAATACAGGCAATAACTGTCATAGATGAAATTTAAATCCAGAACCTCCCGTTCTAAGTCACTAGATCTATGTAGTCGGGAGGCGCGGCCAGAAGGAAAATGCAAATATCTGGGTTGGGGTAGCTTGTGTCCTGCAGGCTCCATCCCCCAGTCTTATATCTTGGGCCTCAGGCTCAGACTTGGTGCTGGGAGGTGTCCACAAGCTTAAGAGTTAAAAAAAAAAAAAAAAAAGAAGCCTGGTCCCAAACCCCATTAAGGCTGCTCCTCACTTCCTCTTTAACTAGTGGTATAGCAGAAAAATCTAAAGATCCTGGGCCAGTGCGGGATGCTGGCTCTGAGGTTCCGCAGTTCGGGGGCCTAGACCTACTGAGGCTGCTTGCTCTTGACCACTTTACTTGCACTTTCTTCTCTAGTCCGGCTTGGTCTGAGGCAGGGCGGCGGACTTGGCTGAGATGGCTGACGTCGTCCGCTGCCGCCTGCTTAAGCACTTGGAATACCTGACTTCGGGGGAACTGAAGAAATTCAAGTTTTACTTAGTGAACGAACTCCCTCGGGGCCCCTTGGAGGAGGCCGATTGCACAAAAGTGGCGGATCTGCTGGTCAGTTCCCTTGGGCAGCAAGAGGCTTGGGAGAAGGCTCTGAGCGTCTGGGAGACGATGGGCTTGAGGGAGTTGTGGGAGAGAGCCAAGAAAGGTAAGGGCCCTCCTGTGGACTGGGGCTTCCCCCCGCCCGCTTGCACAATCCCTCCCCAATCCCTCCCCAGCCCCCGGGTTCCCTTCCCTCTTTCCTCCTTCCTTCCATCCTCTCTTGCTCCCTCCCTTTTCTTTCTCTCCTCCCTTTTTCCTTCCTTAGAATCCTCTTCTAGGTCTTCTCTCAAACCAAAATTACCTTATATTGACTTTGCAAAGATTTTGTGTTTACAAGTAGTTTCCCTCTAAAGAATGTAAGCTTTCTTCAGATCAGGCACTATTTCATTTTCTTGTTTGTATCCCCAGCACCTAGCCCAGTGTTTGGCGAGTCAAAGGTACTTAAATTCTCTTCGAATAATTTCTGACTTTTGACTTTAGAAAAAGAGGATTCCCATTAGGATACATGACATAAGGCTGAGATAGAGAGGGAGGGTCATTTCTATGCTTTTTCCTAACAATCAAGAGAGCGAAGTGGATTCACTGTTTCCTAATACTGGAGAGGAAGAACATCTGGGCTGTGAGTAGAGTTTGCTGGTGACTAGAGTGTTCAGAAGACCCAAGAAGGAATTGAAGAGAAAGGGAGATGGTAGATCTGGGAGAATGTAGTTATGGTGTATGGTCTCAGCTAGGGAAAAGAGAAAAGAGAAATAGGAACCAGTGGAAAAAGGAGATGAAATGCATAGGGTCAGACTTTGATCAAATATTGTATTTCAGCAGGAGGAAAATGTCCCAGGATGAGAGTATTTAGACTATGGAATTTAAGACAATCCCCTGGAGTCTGTGCTGTGTCAGGAGCAAGAGCAGAAGTTCTTTTTCTCCCTTTTTTTTTTTTCCAATGAGTGTGAAATACCCAGAAGTCAATCAATCAGATGACAAGCATACCAGCAAGAATAAGAAATAATTTTGTTCTATTAAATAACCTTTTGTTGTTGAGTCATGACTCTTTGTAATCCCCTTGGGGTTTTCTTGGCAAAGATACCAGAGTGCTTTGCCATTTTCTTCTCCACCTCATTTTACAGAGGAGAATTTGAGGCAAACAGGAGTAAGTGACTTGCCTGGAGTCACACTGCTAGTAAGTGTCTGAGGCCAGATTTGAACTCAGGAAGATGAGACTTACTGACTTCAGGTCCAGTGCTCTATCCATTGTGTCACCTCGATGCCCCAAATCTTAATGGATCATTATCAAAAAATTACCTCCTGGGCATGTAAAGAGTTCAGGGCTGGCCCATACCCTATGCATCCCATTCCCAACTAGGACTTGATATTCAGGTACTGTGGATCAGGGAGGAGAGAAGAAACAGGAAATAGTAAGAATTGTCATTTAAAGTTCTAAAGTAAAATCAATGAGGTGGTATCTTTGAAACAGTGGTGTGATACTTGGGACCCCATCTCTCACTGAGTTTCTCAGACTAGTTTAACCTTACCAGCAAACAGGTGTCTAAACTGCAAGCTCTTAAAACCTCCTCTAAGAGCCCTGGGGTGTGTTGAACAGTTTTGCCTACTTAACATCTGTCTCCAGTTTGAACATCTGAAGTCGGTCATTAAAAAAATTAAAACTGCCCATGTATTCACTTGAAATTCAAAAACAAGAAGCAGCAGGGTAACAACATTAAGTCAAGCTTCTACTCATCTGGAGCCAAAAGGTCCTTAGATTCTTTCCTTTCCTTTACCTGGGCAATGAATAAGATTTTCCCTTGTGAACTAGATAAACTCCTTCAAGAAGTCTATCTTTAATCTATCAGCCTGCAGAGATCCCTCTCCCCTCCTGACTTCCTGATTATCTACATACCTTTAGTATAGCAGTTCCTGGCACGAAATCAGTGCTTAATAAATTCTTGTTGCATAATTGATTCACTATCTCATATACTTAGCCTTTCAAAACTTAACACATTATATTATTGAGTTTGTGGTTCTGAGACCAAACACGTTTCATTCCACCTCCTCAGGTCCTAAACTTAAATCCTCTCCTTAATGCTGTCCTGAACCTCCATTCCTTCTTTCAGCTCCCAACTATCTACTTCAGCAACAGATAGGTCTCTTATTATCTTCTGCTTTTCTTTCCTACAGAGAATCTTGGATTAGTTCCTGCTCCAGTTCTTCCAGCCTCCTCAGGTCAGTAACCACTGTCAATGCAGAAGTCTAGGCTCAGTTAGTTGTTGGGTTTTGTTTTGTTTTGTTTTCATCTGCATCCTGTACCTCAGATTGTCTATTAATGGGGTCCCATCAGAAAAACTTAAGAGGATGTGTACTACAGGAACCTGGACCACTTCCTCAACCATCAAGTGATTTTTTAAGTCCTGTGGCTTATAGCAGATAATATGCTTCCGAGAAGGGCAAGATGAAAAAATACTGGCAGTGTCATTATTTAGTAATAGTGTAAAATGGTCAGGCCTACACTATGTTGATCCTAGAGGTAATAGAGAATTGGTGGAGTTTGTTGGTGAGGAAAATGACATGATGAGACCTACGCTTCAGTAATGTCACTTTTCTAGTAGTAAGGTAGAGGGAGGGAAGAGAGATTTGAGGTGAGATGCTAATAATTAGGAGACTGGCATAATAGTATGGGAAAGAGGAAGTCTACTCTCCCATTCAGTGACACTGATCTAGCTTTTTCCGGGAATAAGACACTCAGTCTCTAGCCTCTTGGCATTTTCTCTGGCTGTTCTCCATGTTTGGGATACTCTTCCCTCATCATCTCTTCCTACTGCTTTCCCTGGCTTGCTTTAACTCCCAACTAAAATACCATCTTTTACACTAAGATTTTACTGACACCTCTGAATGCTAGTGCCTTCCCTCTCCTAATTATTTTCTATTTAGCTTATATGTAGCTCATTTGTACATATTGGTTTGCTAATTTCCTCAACTAGATTGTGAGTCCTGTGAGGGAAAAGGACTGTCTTTTGCTCTTTTTGTGTCCTTAGCATGTTGCCTGACATATACTACATTTAATAAATGTTTATTGGCCGATTAACAAATATTTGTATACACATATGCTTGCTTTAACATGTACATACAGCACACACACTTATTATACATAATCCCTGACATACATGTTAATATATGTTGATACCCATATATACAAGTTCACTCATGGGCTCCCAGAAGGTCATTCCAAGTTCTAGGTACTTTGTGGTTCTTACTGTTTTGCAAACTATGGCTCTTAAGTCCTCCATGTGATTACTTTTACTAATCATCAAAATTATGCACTTAGTCTAAATCAAAGTCACTCAAAGAAGTAAGGTAGAGTAGAAACATCAAAAGCATGGCCCTCAGGCTGCATGCAGCCCGCAACATTCCTGAGTACAGCTTGAAGCAGATTAAAATGGTAATGGAAAATATTTAAATAAGTATATTAAAATATACTAAAATATAGATAATATTATATTTTAAAACTAAGTCACAGAGATCCTTATGTACAGATTAGTAGCCCCCCCCATTTCTATTTGAGTTTAACATCACTAATGGAGAGGAATTCATTCTCCAAAAAAATACACACTCTCAGTCAGAATAATAGAAATGCCTAAGAATTGTATATGGGATATATACACATGGGGACACATTTGATCAGAGCACATGTATTGAGGGTAATGAACATTACTAATGCTGAGACCTGCCTGTGTCTTCTTGAGGTGTCATTGACAGATTTAGTACTATTCTCTGCCAACTTTTCTCCCCATTGAGTGCCATGTTTCCAGGGCATGTTAATGAATGGCATAGTTTCACTTTGGCTAACCCTCCAACTAACTTTCTGGCTACCTAATACAGTTTGGCCACCTAATACAGCACTTAAGTGGCACAGTGGGTAGGGTCCCAGGGGAGAAGAGAGTCACTAGATGGAAGAGATCTTCTGACTCCTAGTAGTCTTTTCCCTGTGCTACCTCTGATAGCCAAAGGTAGGATTTAACCCAGATCTCTCCTGATGCCCATGTCTAGGGCTGCCTTTCTAGTGTTCCTTTTCTTTTCTATTTCATTATGCCTTACTCCCAAGGGGGGGAAAAAAACATATATATATATATATGTATATGTATATATATATACACACATACATACATACATACAAATATATATATAGGACAAAATTCAAAGGTACATCTAGTGAAATATTAAATACAAAATTAATAAGAACATGAGGCAATACACAGAATCTACCCTTTGTCTAGTCTGCAAAAATATCATCAGTACGGATAGGAACAGTTTACGTCACCCTTCCCTCTGGCTTAGCAACCAATGCAATGAAATCAGGTTCAGAAACTCCCTGGAGAGTTCAGAGGTGAGCCAGAGGAGCAGGAGAAGTTTTTGAAGGTGGGAGATAAGCCCACCTTACAAGCCTTTGAAATGTAATTTTTATTACTAACCCTTGAACTCAGACTATAGTAGTACAAACTCTCAGGGGCAATATGCCCTTTATGGATGTTTTTGTTTTTTGCTTTTTTAATCCCTCTTTTTCTTCTGGACCTCAGATAATTGCTGCTTTATGATTCCTCAAGAACCATGGTTGCTCCAAAGAAATTCTCATTTCTTATTTTCCAAGTTCCCTGTGGGATTTGTAGTTACTTCAGTCTTCCCTTTTGTTTCACATCAAGGGCTAAGGACTTTGTGTCTTAAGTCCAGAGAAGAAAAAATCTCCATCTCAGAAAAGAAGTCCAGTCTGTAAGGGGGTTAACACACTCAGAAGAAGGTGCTTTAGAGGAAAAATCTCACAAAACTGATACCTTGTTCCTCCCTACAGGATCTGAGGCAGGACAACAACTATCTGGATCTAACCTTGAAGTGTTTCAGAAATATTCTTCCTCTCCAGGTAAACAACCACATGCCCTGGGGCCCCTTTCTGCTCAAAACAAAATAGAACAAACTAACAAAAAACCCTTCAGGTTAAAGGTTTCAAATTCCCCACCAATCAAGAAAAGGGTTATAAAGGAAAGGTGGTAGAGTTAGGGGTAAAATAAGAGTGGGAAAATTGCCTTTCATTCTTGGTCCTAAGCCAAAACATTTTTTATCTCCTTTATCTGGTATGGAGATCTATAGAAAGCTACAAAACAGGAGGACTACTAGAGGAGGGTGGTAGACAGTTCTTATTCACAATACCTAGAACATCCAGAGTGGGTGTTTAGGACAATCCCAAAGCCATGATTTGGCCATATGAGTTTGCCGTAATTCTCCATGTCACACCTATTTTCTTTCTACATGTTGTTTTCTTCTTCAAGAGTAATTCTATTCCTTTGACCAAAGGCTCAGCTCATTTTCACTTCTCCTAATCACACACTTTAATTCTCCCTATTGAATCTCCAATCCGTGCTGCTATCTCCCTTGTTCCTTTATCTACCTTGATCCTACTTACCCCCAATCCTGTTCCAGATCTACCTTCACCTTCTACTGTGATCTCTGGAATGTCTGTTCTATTATTAACATCTTAAAAAAAAAAGAAAAAAAACCACCTTTTCCTTTCTTACTCCTTCCATCATCTGGTACTCACTGAGATCAACCTCCATTCTGATGACAATGCTTGCCAGAATGGCATTGGTTGTGGGGTTAGAGAGAGAGAGTATTACTCACTTTCCCTTACCACTTGCAGTTGCTGTCTTTGCAGCAATAACCTAATAACCTGAAAGAAGGCTGTGAAAAATGGCTGATGTTCTCCTTATTACAAGATTTTTTCTCAACTTTTTCTCAACTTTCACCCTTTTCAAACTCTCTTCTTTGGTTTTCATGACACTGCTCTTTATGTATCCTCCTTCTACCTTTTTGATCTCTCTCAATCCCCTTTAATGGATCTTCATATAATTCAATCTCTAATGGTGGGTGCTCCCCAAAACGTTTCACTGTATCCCATTTTTCTTTTATCTCTATTGATTATAGTATCAGTTTTCTGTACTAAATTATCATTTCTATACTGTTGATTCTCAGACCTTTCTAACTAACCCTACTTTTTTTTTTAAACTGACTTCTTTTTTCTGAATACCAGTCTCACTTCTCTGCCTGCCTGTTTGCATTTTCTATTAAGAAGTCCTTTAGGCATCTCAAACTAACCATATTTAAAAGAGAATTCTTTATATTTCTAACCATACTCTCCTCTTTTATTGAAAGTACAACACTCTTCCCAGTCATCCAGGTTTGAAATTTTGGTATATTCCTTTACTGCACACTCTAATTCACCCCAAGTGTCCAAATCACTTGTCAATTCTTATTATTTCTGTCTTTTACAACATCTCTCTTATACATTATTTTATCTTCATTCACAAAGCCAAAACCTAACTCAAGTTCTCATCTGCTCTCACTGGGAATATTGCAGTTGCCTTCTACTTGGTCTTTCTGCTTTTAGTCTATCTCTCTCCCCCCGCCTATTCATTCTTCACAGGGATGTCAAAGCTCTTTAAAAAAATGTAATACTGTTGGGGTTATTTCCTTTCCCAGTGCTTAATACAGTACTTGTCTCAAAGAAAGCACTTAATAAATGCTTGTAGATTGATTGAATTCATGAAAACATAAACCTATGAGACCTTTTACTAGACACAAGAGAATCATAGCATGTAGTAGGAATTCTCATGCAAAAAATATCACCTATCAAAATGTGTCTTCTATTTTGTAGCTCCTCAGGCAGTCAAGGCCAGTGCCACAGAAATACTCAAGCTTTGCTCCCATGAAGACTTCCAAAAGCTACGGAAGCAAATGGCAGAACAGGTGCTATGTATGCTCTTTCCACTGGGGTAAAGGGGAGAAAGAATTGGCAACTCACCTAACTACACAAGTATGTGATGCTTTGGTGGGAAGAGGATCTTTTCTACAGCTTCCTTAATAATTGTGAGACATCAAAGAGCAAGCTCTTTTCAGTTCTCACACCAGATTTCTTGATCCTTTATTCTCCATTTGTTAAGTAAAGTTCACATTGTTGTCTAATACCTTTCAATGAACTCCACTATCCCATCATGGATTTCTGATTTTTGATATTTCCTTCTATTTCCTATGTCCAACACCATTTCTATTTAAGAGAGTGTTTGCATGATGACATCCCATTAAGGTTGGGGAAGAAAGCTACTCTGCTCTCATCTGAGCCTCTTGTCTTTTTCTTTGAATTAGAAGTGGCTGGGGAAGACTCATTCACATTTCTATTTACACACTACAGATATACCCAGTGATGGAGAAAGAAGTTCGTACACGTCGGGCTCTTATCATCTGTAACACGAAGTTTGACTGTCTCTCTGAGCGGAAAGGGGCTGAATATGACATCAGAGGCATGTATGAGCTTCTTGAAGGCCTTGGTTACAGGGTAGATGTTCAAGAGAACCTCACAGCTTTGGTAAGCACAGAGGCAAGCCCTTTCCCACTCCAAAGGTGATAGAAAATCCCACTTGGAACTTAGAATTTTCATTCCAGGGGTCAAGAGAACTTAGATTTGTTCCCAGATAGTTCAACACCATTTAACAAACCATTTCCCTGCAAGATGGTACTAAAACTTTAATGTGGATAGGCTTTTGTGGACTTGATGAGACAACTCTCATCCCCTGACAATTCCCTAAAGATAATGATTTTGGAGTGTTTCTGTGCTTCCTTTGAAATGTAACTTGAACCCTCCTTTCAATTCAAATCATCTATTTTGACCCTAAGATACAGCTCTTCCCCTGAATGTACACATTACCAGTTTCTTTGACTATAAATTCTGGGTCAACCAATCTAGACTTTCTCTTAGGCAATGGAGTCAGTACTGAAGCAGTTCGCCTCCTGCCCAGATCATCGGACTTCTGACAGTACTTTTCTGGTGCTCATGTCTCATGGTGTGCCAGGTGGCATCTGTGGAAAGGATTACACAGAGGAATCCCCCCAGAGTCTACCTGTTGATAGGATCTTCCAAATTTTCAACACTTCTAACTGTCCCAGTTTGAAGGACAAGCCCAAGATCATCATCCTTCAGGCTTGCCGAGGGGGTGAGTATGGATTGGGATTAATCCAGAGTATAAATCATTCTAGGCCCTTCATCTTCTTTAGGATAATCTACACAATTATTATAGGCTTCAACTTGGATGGAAAAGTATGCAATATTACCGATAAATATACTTTCCTGTGGGAATTCGTTGAGTGGTCTGATGCTCATCCTTGTAACAGGTCTGGTGAATTAGGAAGTAGTTGCCTTGATAATTTGAAATGTCCCCATGTAGCATTCCTTTGGAATGAGTCTCATCCCATTCTGTTACCTTGGCAGTCTAAACAGTCAGGAGACATGGGGTGGCTTAATGGAGTAGTAGACCTGGATTTAGGAAGTCCTTGGTTTAAATTAAGTGGAAAGATCAATGAATTTGGGATAAAGAGGACCTAGATTCAATGCTGTCTCTATATAATGCTGTCTCATTTACAAAATAGTTGTAACTTCTAAGACAGAGTTGAGTTTACTCTTGTAGTATCAGGCAAAGGATTTGGGTCTAAATCCTGCCTCAGATACTGTGTGACTTTGGACAAGTCACATAAACTTCTAAGTCATAGTTGCTTTCAATTTTAAAATAAATGTGTTGGACTAAACTGTCTCTGAGTTCCTGTAGATCCAGCCTTTGACGCTGATTAGACAGGTGATCATGTTAGTCTCTTAAAATCTCAATGCTGCAGTTTCTTATTCTATAAAATTGGAGAGACAGTACCTGATGTGGACTTCAACGAGATAGTATATGTAAAATATTTCATAATGCTTAAAGTTCTTTAGAAATGTGTGTGTGTGTGTGTGTGTGTGAGAGAGAGAGAGAGACAGACAGACAGACAGACAGAGACAGAGACAGAGAGACAGAGACAGAGACAGAGAGGGAAAAAGAGAGACAGACAGAGACAGAGATAGAGAAAGAAAGTATTTGAATTGTTAGTGCCAGATGTTAGCTCAGCATTTGAGGATGCTTATCTCCAATCAATGGATATTAACCCCAAATCTCATATTTCTGCAGAAAAACAAGGGTATGTTTGGGTCAGTGATTCTGCAACACCCTCTGCAGACAGGTGTACCAATGACTTATGTACCTTTGAAAATGATGCTCTCCGTAGGGCCCATGTGGAGAAGGACTTCGTTGCTTTCTGCTCATCCACTCCAGGTAAGTGGCTTCCTGGGAAAAAATTTTGTAATGAATGTCTCCCAGTGTATTGTCTCCACTCATCTAGTGCAAAATGGATGAAGAAGCCATGTTTTCTTAGCGATTTGATGGAGGATCATTTGATGACTCTAGCATTCTTGGTTTCTCTAGTCCCTTTCCAGAAAACCTCATTGGTTCTTTCCAGTTAAATCCTATGTACATTTTCCTACAACCACTGATCTCATACATATTATTCTATTGCTGCCATTCAATAAGGCTGACTGACTCAGAACTTATTGTTTGCAAAACACTGTCCTATATGGCAAAGCGTCTTAAACCTAAAACAGTTAGCAATTTGTGTAGGCCAAAAACATAGAAATCTGCAACTTAAAAACACAAGCAGGATGACAGTTTTGGAAAGATAAATTAATCCTGTTTATAGTATATTTATTAAGATGAAAAGCAAAGCAATCACGGTCAAATGGGATTAGAGAAATATTCCGATAAGAACTAAGTTTTTAAGAAAGCCATAGAAGTTTATAGAGAGTATGGTTTGATGTAGAGAAAAATGAGGAAGAGGTTATATTCACATGTGCCAAGGTTGCTACATTTCCTAGCATCTTATTCCTAAGCATATTCTTCTGGAGAACAGAGTGCTTCTTTTTAGAAGGAGGAAACTGTGATTTGTAGTGAAAAAAGGCCAATAAGAAAGATATATTATTGAAGAAGTTATCCCTGGCGCAAGAAGAATTACTGTAATGTCATTTATTCATTCATTCATTTACCGTTTCTTAAGCATATACTATAGGTAGGATGTTACAACTTTTTCTTGAAGTTGCCTTTTTGCTTCTCCTTCAGTATGACAGGGACAAAAGGTGCCTAGCTTACAGAATCTAGTGCTAACTTAATTTGGATTCTCATTACTTCTATCTTGTACTATTGTAATGAGTTCCTAACAATTCTCTCCATTTTCTCTCTTTCTAATTCATCTTTAACATAGCTGCCAAAAGGATCTTCTTAAGGTACAGATCTGAAATTGTGTCATTTCCATGCTCAGAAATCTCCAGTTTCTCCTCATTTTTATCCTTTGCACCCAGCAAAACATCTTACAAATAACAGACACTTAATCAATGGTTGCTTACTTGAATTTCTTAAAAGGCAAAAGATTTTCCCCCTTAGCCTTGCCTTTAAGGCCTTCCAAAACGTTTACCACACCATGCTTCCTTCTGCCATTTTATCTTCTAGCTAAACTAAACAAACAGTGCCCTGACATCATCCTCCATCCTTTCTCTACTTCCACTATTGAAATATTGTACTCCTTCAGAACTCATTTTAAGTGACTTTTTTTTTATGGAAACCTTTTTTAATCCCCTTTCCTGAGGTGAAAATATTCTCTCCCTTTATAGCAATTTTACTGAATGTCTCCTTTGCCCTTATTTTACTCTACCTTTTTACCTACTTAAGTGTGTTTGTTTCCACTCTTTTCTTTTGAATTATAAATGCCTTAAAGAAAAGAAATTTATTATTTTTCATCTTTGAAATGCCTTGCATATATCAGATGTCTAATACCTGGAAAACTGAATTTAATTCCCAGATAATTTGTCTTGGAGAAACATCCACAAGGGCTCTCTCTTCATCATCCAATTAATTCATTACTTCAGAGAATATGCTTGGTGCTGTCATCTGTATGATATTTTCTGCAAGGTAAGATAATCAACATATCATAGGCTTTTATCCCAGTGCTTTTACAAGCCCATTTCTGTCCATCTTTCTTCTCCATTTTGCCCTTCTGTCTTGTTAAGCTATATAGTCAGATATAAGCTATATAATCAGAATCAGTCTGACCTGTCATAAATCATAATTGCAGTGGGGCAATCAGTTCTTCATATTCTCTTCCTGCCCTCTAGCAAATATATATTTTAAATATATTACCACTTTTGGGCAAGAACCTAGGACTACTTCCTCTCTTCCCCTGTCAGGCTAGCAAATGGGAAGGGAATCATATTTTGCTATCATATTTTCCTTGCTTATGGAACACATGAATATTTTGTTTTTTCTCAGAAACTTATCTCTTTTTTTTATTTAGGTTCAGAATTCATTTGAGACCCGAGAGTTGACTGTGCAAATGCCCACCATTGAAAGAGCAACATTAACAAAGTATTTCTATCTTTTCCCGGGCAATTAAATTAGTAAGCATCAGCAACAGCGGCTGTTGGCAATTCAGGTAAATTACACTAATGTGGAAGGGATAAAATTCCCCATCTCTGGGTCTAATTTGACTAACAGAAAAAAGTGCAAAATGATAGTTCTTTTAGTGAATAATGTAGAACTCTCTTGGATTTTTTTTTAATCTTTCATGTCCTTGCCTTGATTGTATAAATGGAGAAAGGAATGATCAGGGTAATAGAAACCTAGCCAGAGAATTCTCTTCTCCTGGTTGATAAATAGTGCCCCAGAGTTCTTCCCTTGTTTTGTTCTTGAATATAACCACATTGATGAGAATGCATTAGAAAGACAATTTTTAGGATTGAAGTTTTACTTAGGATGACATTACAATGGAGTCAGTTTTACCTTTTATTATAGCAACAGTTATGTCTCTGTTCCTAAATTGAACCCCATAGCATTTCAGTGAAAGGATATACCTCTGTGAGAGCATCCTGAGATAGAACTTGGTGTTACTGGTAGATTAACAATTCAGATTATTCTGGGTTTTTTTTCCCCCTAGTTTGATGAGTATGATATCCAGACATGCTTTTCTTGTGGCTATGTCCTTCACTCTAGGGATTGGGCCTGGACTAAAGATTAACTGTGACCATTACCTTTTTTCATGTTGTACTACTCTCTTTCTTTTCTCTAGGAAGTCACAGGTGATGCAGTAATTATATACCTTTGTCCTTTGGAAGGATATTTTTTTATCATGGTAATTGTAGACATTATTGTCTGATTTTTCCTTAAGCAGTTCAATAAATACAAAGTCAAATAATTTGTCAGCCTTTTGGGTTCTTTACTGGGTAAAAGAATTTCATCCAGGATTCATTTCCGGGAGTGCTCCGTAGTTGTCTGAACAGGACTTGACAGTATAGAATATTCTAGCTTCCCCAGTACAGTGTTATTGAATTTGTTTAGTAAGTGTTTTTGAGAAGCTGTTTCCTAGTAAGCACCTTGTTACAGACTGTGGGAGATACAAGAGGAGTGGAAAACTTAGTCCCTGCCTTTTACGAGCTTATACTTTTGTTGAAGATATAGACTATATACACAAAAACTAAACAAAGAAGATTACAAAATCCTTCCTTTGCTTTGTACCACTTCATAGTCTATCTAATTTCAATCCTCTCATTTTACAGATGAAGAAAAAATGATTTGCTCAAGGTCACAGTCACATAGTAACAACCTCTCTGGTACATTTTTTCTTCATCCCTTACCCAGAGGCTTCAGTTGTTGATCTCTAAAGTCCCTTTCATATCTGCTCTATGCTCAGAAATGCTTATGTCTACAGTATTGTAAATTCACAATATGCAGTACTGTGTGCCAGCACATGTAAGTCTTTTTTAAAAAGTTTGTTCTTAATGAGTCCCAAATAGCTTCCTCAAAACAACCCTATGTAGAAGGTTCTGTTATTATTCCCATTTTACTAGTGAGAAAATGAGGAGTCGTTCTCCCCTATTTATGAAACAACCCTTTTTAGGGATATCTTATGATGTATTCTCCTAGTTACTATATGGAAATAGCAGACAAGAGGATAAAAGAAGATATAGGAAGGAAGATAAATGTATATGATAAAGATGATAATTGCTAAAAAGAAGTCAGGATACCCAGCTCTGCTTTTGGTTGATTGTTTTCTGTTAGTTTGTTTTTTTCAATTTTCTCTGCCAAGGAAAAAGATTTTCAGGAGGTAAAAGATCACACAAATGTGGTCAAAATGAATTTGAAATGCAAATTAAATGAGAAGATAAGATTCTTTGGTTGTCTTTGATAAATTCAGTTAATCAGTTTCTGAAGAATTATTGTACATAACAGTGTAATGAAAGAAATGGGTTTGATTGGTGAGCTGCTATGAGGAATCTTTGAAAAATCATGTAGAACAAGAGAAGGGTAATTATTTTACTTCTCAAAACAGGAGATTTTGAGATATGAACTGGTGACTATGATTTTGATCACTGCTAATATTCTAGAATACATTAAAAGGAAGGTTTTTAAAAATATGAAAGACAAAAATTCATTACTAACAACCAACTTTATAAAGAACAGGTAATAACAAATGACTATCCTAATTTCTGTTATTCATAGGGTTACGAGACTGATATGTCTAGTAGACTTAGTATATTGAAAGAGAATACCTAGCTATTGGCAAAACATTTAACAGTTTTCATTGTGGACAATATGGAAAGAGCAGAATGTAAAATTAGGTGCATTCCGAACTGATAGAATGACTGCAAATGGTCCCAAGGAAAGGGGATGAGTCATAAACTTTCATTGGGCAAATGATGAAATTCAAATGGTTATAGTTCAAAGGAAAATGTTAATGCAAAATTCAAGTAAAAAGGGTTAAAATAAATTCTGCTTAGTTGCTTAACCCTTTTTGTCTTAAGTTTTGTCATCTATAAAATGAACTAGAAAAGGAAATGGCAAACCACTCCAGTGTCTTTACCAAGAAAACCCCAAATGGGGTCACAGAGTCTGACACAACTGAAAAATGACTAAACAACAAAAACTCTATGTAACACAAATGTTTCTACCAAGGACAGAAAGCTCCCCAAATGTGGGATGCAGCATCAGGTTGAGTATACAATAAATAATAAACAAATCTACTTCCACTTAAGTGCTTTGTCCATCATTTAGCCTTACTTCTTTAGCATTAAAGGTCACATAGATAGAAACTGGAATATTTGAGACTGAATCCATATCTTCTAATGTCAAATTCAGGTCCTTTCTGCTTTATTACTCTCATATCCTCCCCACCATCCCTAAATAATAATAAGAGATTTCCCTCTTGTTCACATGTCACAAATTTATCCCTAATGATAATCTCTGGTTATTCTGTGATTTTCCAAAGTTGAAATCAAACAGATTTTCTCAATACGCCATTCTAATTAAGTAAAATTCTTCTATTTCCTACGTATTTCTTTCTGTCACATGAGTCTTTTTGGTAATCTTCTATTCGCCATTTTTGTAAACAAAATATTTTTAAAGCATCCTCTTCATAAATTTAATTCCCTTGTGTTATAAGGAATGAATGATAAAACAGTATTTCATCTTCCAAAAGAGAGGAATAACTGGGATAGGTTCTGTTGAGAAAGGCCTGAACAACAGTTCTGTTATACCTTCTAGATTTGTCTATGTATGAGCTACAGTAGGAGGAAGTAATGAAATTAGCAAAAGCAACAATGATAATACTTGTTCATATTTATTTCATAGAACTTTCCTTAGCTCTAGCCTATGAATTGGGTGGCTTCGTGTAATCATACTAAATTCATATGTATCTGTGTGTCAGGGTCTATCTGGTCACAAAAGTCCGAAATACCCTTTGGGAAATTTTTTCTTTCTTTTGGTTCATAGTTCCCACCAAAGAAGCTTGAAAAAAAGGTAAACATGGTCCTATCTAATGTACTGAGATGTATTTTCCAGTTGCAGACATATATTTCACTGTGTGTATGTATGTGTATGTCTATGTGAGTGTGTGTGTGTGTATGTGTATGTGTGGTGGGGGGAGGATTGGGAAAGCAAAAGTGGAGTCCAGACCTATGGTTTCTTCAAAGTGGGAAATTCCCTTTTATGGCAACTCCAGAAAGGAAAGAACATTGATAAAACATTTCTTGAAAAAAAAATACACAGAAATTAAAAATAAAAAATTCAGACAGAGATTTCAACAAATAGACGAAATTTGTCACTATCTTGTTAAATCTAATATATATACTTTAAAGAATCTGGGGTAACAAAAAACTAGCCATGTGACCTTGGGCAAGTCACTTAATCCCAACTGCCCTCCAAAAAAAAAAGTTAAAAAAAAAAAAGAATCTGGGGTAGCTAGGTGTTGCAGTGAATAGGCCTTGGAGTCAGGAGGACCTGAGTTCAAACCAGACTGAGACACTTAACACTTCCTAGCTGTGTGACCTTGGGCAAGTCACTTGACCCCAATTGCCCTGCCTTTCCCTCTCCAAAAATAACAAAAAAAAATCCTACCTGGCAGAAAAGCATAGTTTTATGTGCAATTCTCTTTCTGTTCTTTATATATTGAAATATTTGGGTTTATTGGTGACTAAGTCTATTGTATAACATAAGGTAATAAAAAAAGAAACTCTTACTGTCAATATAGACCAGTAACCATTAATTTTTAATCTTGGAAAGCTGTCTGAAGCACAGAGATATTGTGCAAATTCCCTACAATAAAAAATGTAATATGTGTCACAGTTAGGACTATAGGTTTTCCTTCATTCTAATCCCAATTCCCTCTTCCATATCACCATGTGGTTTCCCAGAATTACATAGAGGAAAATTTAAAGAGAGGAAAGGCAAGCTTGGGCCTTGAACTGAGTGACCATTAGTACCAAGGATGGATAAACCTAGTCACAATCTCAAATAAGCATCCCTCATACATATTATTTCCACTATTGTTCCTCTCATGCATGAGAAGGGAAAGGGAGAATTTTCACCTGCCATAATTAGGACTGACAGGACCACAGCAGTAAGGGGAAGGGAGAGGTTTTTGGATTAGGCCCTGCCAAATGAATCTTGGGATGTTTCTTGAGCATCCACAATAATTAAGAATGGGATTGAGAAAAAATAGAGACCATTGAGATGGAAAAGAATCCAAAAGGAATCCTGTTAATTCCAGACCAAGCCAAGAGGTTTCACTACATTTTAGTATACCCTGAGATGGTAGATCTCAACGCTGTTCTGTAAAAACACATTGAAAAACACTTGACTGCTTCAGAGCTCCTGGCCTGCAGACTGCAAGGGGGCCAAGCAATTGTTCAGAGGCCAAGTGCTCTTGCGTAGAGTGGCCTGGATCCAAATCATGGACTTGGGTAGTGGTTCTGGGGTGAGTTTTCAGTGAGCCAAACCAGGTGGGGGTTGCAGCAGCCCCCTAATAGCTCTGGTATCTGTGAAAACCTCAGTGATTTGGGACAGAGTTAACCCTCTGAAAGGAGTCAGGGAACTAATTAACTGTTTCTTCTCATTCCCTTCTACCTCAGTACCCACTTTTAACACTGAGGGATAATTTCCTCACTCTTTTCTAAGTTTTTCTGGAAGATTTCTATTCCATCCTTTCCAGGAAGACTTAGAAAGATTTGTACCCATTTATGGATGGGTTCAGACTACTACTTTATTCTCTTCTTGGCTATTTACATGCACAGTTAAGTGTTTGCTATTGTATGAATATCTCTGGCCTGGACAGGTAATAGACCATGATGTGTTGGATTAACTCAAGCTGTGATTTGCACAATTGATTACCTAATCAGTCATACTGAAGTGGGAAAAAATAGGGCCTGCAGAGTCATGAGTTATCTAAAGGCTTCCAGGATTTTTGTTCATATACCTTGAAATGAACATGCACTATGCCTTTGGGAGTGGGCCAAGATGGCAGTGTAGAAGCAGCAAGGTTTTGCACCTCCAACATAGCCAATTCAAATACCCATAAAATATGACTCAAAACAAATTTTAGGGCTCCAAAACTCACAAAAATACAGAAAACACATCGCTCAATGAAGGCAGTTTGGCAGGTGGGGCTCATCACAGCAGGATGGGAGCTGAAACCATCCCAGCCTGAAACCACGGCCTGGCCCCAGGGAAGAGGAGCTGCAGCTGGAGTCTTCAGGAGAGTGAATCAGTGGCAGCTGTGGCAGTTTCCAGAATTATCAAGCCAGAAGAAATAAGAACTAAGTGAAAGGTGAGGGGAACTCAGCTAAATTTGGGGGAGAAAAGTAGTCTGGCCAAACTGCCCCCAGGGCAAGGAAACAACAGAAACAGCAGCCCTGCAGGGGCTTACACTTGGCTGCTTCAGAGCTCCTGGCCTGCAGACTGCAAGGGGGCCAAGCAATTGTTCAGAAGCCAAGTGCTCTTGCGTCGAGTGGCCTGGATCCGAATCATGGTCTTGGGTAGTGGTCCTGGGGTGGGTTTTCAGTGAGCCAAAGCAGGTGCGGGCTGTAGCAGCACTCTAATAGCTCCGGTAGCTGTGAAAACCTCAGTGATTTGGGAAAAAATTTCCCCTCTGGAAGCAGAGTTCCACAGAGGTGAAAAGACAAAAAATTCACTGGGAAAATGAGCTGGAAAAGGAAGCAAAGTAAGAACAGCAACCAAACTCTAGAATCCTTTTTTGGGGACAAAAAGGATCAAAGCATAGAATGGGAGGAAGAGAGCACAGTCAGAACTCCCACACCAAAAGCTTCCAAGAAACATGAAGAGTGCCTACAAGTCATAGCTCAGCTAGAAAGGACTTTGGAAACCAAATAAGAGAAGTGGAGGAAAAATTAGGAAGAGAAATGAGAATGATACAAGAAAATCATGAAAAGAGAGTCAACAGGGGTGGCTGAATAGAGCACCAGCCCTGGAGTCAGGAGTACCTGAGTTCAATTCTGGCCTCAGACACTTAACACAAAAAAATTAGCCGTGTGACCTTGGGCAAGTCACTTAACCCCAACTGCCCTCCAAAA
>CM053596.1:112744238-112807471 GCA_028646575.1 Pseudocheirus occidentalis
CCACATAAGACCTCTTGTCCACATTGACATTCAACCATTAATAACTACTTTTGAGTGAGGTCATCTGTTACAGTTTTGGGGGGTCAGGCTGTATAGGTTTCACCTATACCCTTTCTCAACAGGCTTCGGGCGTCCCCGGCTCCCGGCTTCTGCTTTCTCCAGGAGAAACAGCTGCACAGAAAACTTAAGACACAGCGCTTGCTTCTTGCTACTTTCTCTTAGACTTGGCATGGCTGGAACTCCCTCTCATTCTCTAAGCTTGGCGTGGGGCTGGAACTCTTCTTCAGAACACAACACTTGCTTCTAGCTCTCTAAGCTTGGCGTGGCTGGACTTCCTTCTGCCTCTCGGTAGCCTGTATTTAAGTCCTTTCTCCAGGGCCCCTTAGGGCCCCTCCCCTGGCCTTACACTCACCACAGCGAGCCAGGTGATGCAGAGAGATAATCCTGCTTATTGCAAACAGGTGCAACCTACGCATTCTGCCCCGAGGTGATCACGTGCCTGTTAGTTGAGGACGGTTCAACCCGTTACCAACAAGAGCCCCAACAGTCATCCAACCAGTTCTGAATACATATCATTGTATTATCAAATAGTTTATATTTCCCTATCCTCTCCACAAGAATAGAAAGAAATGTTTATCAAAAACTTTGTTAAAATCTCAGTAGATTAGATTGAATAGATACACATTTTAAAGGTACATTGATGGAAGAGATTAAACAAGCAGAATCAGAAATAATTAAACTCAATGACAAAGTATTCAACAACCCCCCCACAACATAAATTACTTGAGAAAGAATAACTGATATGATAAGAATTCCTGAGAAAACTGGAAAATAGCATGGCACAAATTAAATCTAAACCAACACTTTACTCCATGTAGAAAAATAAAATTGATATAGGAACTGAGTATTAATGAAGATAAACTTTAATGATCATAATATTATGAGCATAATGATTAATGATTACAACCTTTCAGCTATGGCTAAAAGCTGAATTCTTAAGCAAATAAGGGATAGAAGTAATTCCAAGAGTTTAAATAATTTTTATGACATGAAAAGAAGAGTTTTTACATGAACAAAATCAGTGCAACTTGAATAAGAAGAGAAGGGTTTTCTTGGCTAGAGGCAGGGAGAAGCAGGTGGAACAACTTTTGCGTCAAGTATCTCTGATAAGAACTTGATATAAAAAATACATAGGGAAGCAATGAAATAAATCAGGTTTAAAAACCTAATTAACAGTGTAAAAAGACATTAAAATAGTTCTAAAATATAAAAAGAGTGGCAAAATATTAATAGCTGTCAAAGGATTGTTCTAAATCACTTGTGATGTACGACAGAAATGGAACAATTTGGTGGTACATCGATCTCCTAGAAAAGTTAACTCCTGCTACCGATGCAGGTCAATAACAACACCTCTGAAACATTATCTCAAAGAGATGTCTTAAAGCACTGGGATTTTAAGGAACTTGGCCAGCGTCAAGCAACCAATATATCTGTCAAATGCAGGATTTGATTGACGTTTCCTTGGTTCTAAAGTTGGCTACCTATTCATCAAATTACTCATACTAAAATTTGTTGTTTTATTTCATCTTTTTTAAAAATAGAATTGGTAGAGATAAGACACGGGAATAGTCAATGTTGGAGCAAAAGAGTGGCAACAATTTACTCTTTCTGTAACTGTGAATTGGACCATCCATTTTGGAAATTATTGTGTAATTATGCAGATAAAGTGATGAATATGCTTATATTTTTAACTTAGAATTCCATTCCTAGGCACATACCCCAAAGAGATCAAAGACAGAAAAAAGTTACTATATACAGAAAAATCTGTATTGCAGCCCTCTGTGAAATAAATGTCATAATTATATATAAGAATATAAAGTATAAAATATTTTTAAAATGCTGTGTAATTATAATTACCAAATTTGGGGCCCAGAAAGAGATACGAAAATGCACCATACTCTTTCTTCTCAGAGGTGGAGGAATATGATTTAGTGTAGGATTTGCTTGATATATTAGTTGTTTGTTGAATATTTTTTTTAATGTAGGCTAGGGAGAAGAAACAAATTAGAAAAGTTGAGGTGATATAAAAAACAAAAAAAAAGTTAATATATAAATGTGAGTATTTAAGAAAAAAAACACTGAACCAAGTTAAATAAGATGAAATTTAATGAGGCTATAAATGAATCCTACATGGAGGAAAAAATTGGCATTTAACAATTGATTTGATTACACATTTTAGCATATCGAAATCACGGTATGATTTGAGTGGCAATATAAGGCAGAAAAAAAAATTCTGTGTTATTATAAAAATAAAATGTAAAAAATTGTGATGTTTGGCTGCATAAAGAAGTAAAGTGGGGGTGACTAGATGGCACAGGCACTGGCCCCAGAATCAGGAGGACCTGAGTTCAAATCTGGCCTCAGACACTTAACACTTACTAGCTGTGTGACCTTGGGCAGGTTACTTAACCCTAATGTTCCTGCCTTCCCCCCTTCAAAAAAGAAAAAAAAAGAGGTAAAGTGTCAGTGTCAAGAATACAGAAAACTATAACTGCATTTTATAATGCCTTAGAATGACTGCTTCTGGAAAATTGTATCCAGTTCCAGCTTAAACTTTTTTAAGTAAAAGCACTGATAAACTTGAAAACTTCCAGAAGAAGTCAACCAAGGTTGTAAAGGACTTTGAGACCTCAAATAAAAACTTTTTAAAAGTATTGTGACTTTCCCAGTAGAGAAGCGGTCAAAGGATATTAATAAATATTTCTCATTAAAAGAATTATAAACTCTTAACAACCATATTAAAGAATGCTTCAGTTCATTAATAATAATAAAAAAATCAAATTAAAAACATTAGGTTTTATTTTGCCATCTAGCAAACAGGCAACTATAACAAAAAGATAGAGAAGCTATAAAAATATAGATACAGAATTGTTCTGTTAGTGAACTGTGAATTTTTACAGCCATTCTGGAAAACAATTTGGAATTACACAAATAAAATGCCTAAAATATCTATATATTTGACCAAGTATTCAACTTATACAAATATGCCCTGCAGAAGTTATTGATGTAAATAATGTCTCACATATACCCAAGTATTTATAGCAGAATTTTTTTATTGTAGTAAAGAACTGGAAAGAAAGCAGATACTTACTAAGTGGAGATTAGCTAAATATATTAAGATATGTGAATATGATAGAATATTATTGTATTATAAGAAGTGATTAATAGGATAAAAAAACCAGAGGCACATTAAAAGTTAGATAAAAAGGAATATTGTCAGTGCCAAAAATGTGGAAATTAGAATTTCATTTTATAATGCCCTTAAATGTCCACATCTGGAGAGTTATATCCAGTTCCAGATTTGCTTTTTAAGCAAAAGCATTGATATACATTGATAACGTAGAACATGTGGAGGAGGGCACAAAGTGTTACACAGTGAAACAAGCAGAGATAAGAAAACAATTTACATGACATCAATAATAATATAAATAACAACAATCGTGAAACAATACGAAATAAATACTACCAAAACCCCGTCAGCTTCATAGATGAGATATGATAGTACCCCTCTCTTCACTCCTTTGTAGAGACTGATCCACATTAGTGAGATTTTCCATATATGGTCTTTTTTTTTCAATTTATTGACAAGTTTCTCTGATTTTCCCATCTTGTTGTTGTTGTTGTTCTTGTTGTTATCATTATATGGGATGATGCCCTGGAATAAGGAAGGAAAATGATACAGGAAAATTATATTTAATACAATATGTAATATTATATGTACATATAATTGGCATTTAACAATTGATTTGATTACACATTTTAGTATATCAAAATCACAGTATGACTTGAGTGGCTATATATAAGGTAATATATATATTATATTATACATAAGGTAAAATATATATATAAGGTAAAATATATGTAACATTTTATATATACGTATATAAAATAAGTATGTATGTGTGTGTGCATATATATGGTTGTATATATATATACATATATACATATATATGTATATATACATATATATAAACTTCATGAGTTATCTTCAAATATTTTCAATCTTAGGGGCGGCTAGGTGGCACAGTAAATAGAGCACTGGTCCTGGAGTCAGGAATGCCTGAGTTCAAGTCTGGCCTCAGACACTCAACACAAAAAAACTAGCTTGTGACCTTGGGCAAGTCACTTAACCCCAATTGCCCTCCAAAAAGCAAAAAAACAAAACAAAACAAAAATATTTTCAATCTTGTTATGCAATATAAAAAGAAATTAAGACTCATTGTTCTTAGTCCTAGAAGCCAGAACTAGGGACAATGACAACAGGTTGCAGAGTTGACTATGTTGGCATATTGTAAAAACAAATGACATTTCCCAATAATCTGAACTTTCCCATAGTGGTATCAGAAGGCTTGGAACATATGGGGTTCTTGGTGATGAGACTATTTTTATCAGAAGGTTGGATGGTCATTTAGGGATGTTATAAATTGAATTCTTATCAGTTATGGGTTGAACTAGATTGCTTCTGAGAATACTATAACCTTTCAGTTCTGAGATTCTGTGATTCTAAATGTCAACAATATTTTTAAAATTAATATGCAATATATTCACATTTGACTCCAGTACAGAACTGGTATTTATATTATGATGAAAGTACTCCCTATCTTCATAATGCATGTAGCTGAGAAACAGCAGGGAGTAGTGGATGCATCACTGCCTTTCACATATACTGATTATATGACCCTTATACCAGTCACTTAGCCCCCAGAGGTAGCTTTCTAAGACTATAAATGGAGACTATAAGAACATAAGTGGAGAAACTGTCAAACTTCCTAGTAGAGGGAATTTTGTCAACCAAAATTTTCTTAAAACAATAAAATTCTAAATCTAGTCCCTAACCCTATGTTTCGCATATTTTTAAACAAGAAGCACATTCAATGGGAACAGAAATAACTAAACAACTAAATAAATATACTTAGAGTATACACAAATTCATTCACTGAGCATGCCACTGAGAGACTTAGAACAGAGAGAAAAAATTATAATCCCTAAAATGTGATGCAAGGCCTTAATCATCACTTGATTTCTGTTGCAGCACATTGAGATTTTCCTGGGCATCTTGCCATGCTCTTGCTCAACCTTCTATCCCTGAGCTCAGTTCTGATTTCCAAGTTCCATCATTCAATTATCCTTATGCTGATTATGGCAAGGCTCTGTGAAAAACATGCATAAATTTCATTGTAGTTAGAAATACGCTTAGATATGTGATTCTACATGTTTCCATCTGGAGTAAAATCATAAGCAACTGTCACATTTAGAATCCACGTAAAAATTACATCTTTATTCTGTGAATACCAACATCCATCCAACAATGTTGATCTTCATGTCCATGCATTGTAATGGAAATGATAGCATAATGAAGAATTTCTGATAGTTCTGATAATAAACTCATATGTAGAGGAGAAGGCAGATCTGTTTTATATCTGATCTTGGTATTCAATGTCAGGGCATTTTACCTTTCCTGAGTTGTGTCGTAACATCAACTTTCATATATTCTAGGCCCCAGATAAAAGAGACAGTCACTGTCTCCTATATATGCACTGGACATTCTTGCTTCTATATCTTTTCTCCAGCTGTTCCCTTTGCTTTGAACACTCCTTTTAAGCAACATTAAATCCAATAAATCCATAAAAGAGATTTTTACAAAAAGATGTAGTGGTAGATTTATTTAATTGGGGGCATACACAAGCAACATGCACGTCAAGAAGCTGGCTAAGGAAAGGCCTACTTAGGATAGAAATAATAGCTTAGTTAGTCCGGGGTTGACTAGTTAAGATGGCTTTTTGGACCTTTCCTTCTTTTATTCACCAGTTACAATAACTTGTCCCCAAGTTGTGAGCTCCAGACCTGAGTGCATTAAATCCTCGACAATATGGTCTTTGGAGGTACAGAGGGCATAGAATCAGGTTAGATTTCACAAAGACAGTAGATTTAGTTGGCCATAAAGGAGATAAGGCATGGGCAGGCTGGACTGGGACCAGCTAAATATATTGGACTTATATAAATTTGTACTCATTCACAAATAGAATATTTAACCAGTTCCAAAGACACCGAGTTTTAGAAAACATGGCTCTATGAAATACTCTTTAAACTAGGTATACTAAATCTATATCAACCACCTATTCTGAGTATAATTACACAGTCAGAAAAGGAAGCATCATTGGCATGACATAACCTCTTTTTATGACGCTGAGATGATAGATTATCTTTGAATGGAGTTTCATTATCTAATCCATCTTTTGTCCTCCATCCCATCTTCTGCTTACTAAAAATGCTACTTTGGACAGATCACTTAACATCTTTGAATCTTGGTTTCTTTATCTGTAAAATGTGGAAAATAATACTCAGACATACATATAGAGAGAATGTATATATCATGAATATTCAGGCATAATCTAATGTCTCAAAAATCAATTTGTATTGTCTTATTTTTGAACTTTGAATATTTAAAGAGAGGGTCAAGGTTTTTTATATTTCATTATATTTGTTTATTTAGTTTGAGGAATAAAGATAGTGTACTTTATAATTAAATGCATAATAAATGTTCAAATTAAGAAATAAATGAAATGAAATTTCCTGGATGTAGTCTCTAATGAAATGTGCTGAATATACCCATGATTACAGTGTTGTGAAGAGAATACTATGTCAACCTTTACATAGTATACTTTGTTTTTTCTTCAATTAATAATTCAATTTAATTTCATTTTAATCTGGTCAACAAATTCTAGATATACATCTACCATGTGGAGAGACAAATACTAGAATCAATGCAAAGCTATGATATGAAATAATTCCTGCTTTCGTGGCATTGCTGTCTATTACTTTTAGAAAGGTCTGTGAATTATGTAGAAATAATAAGAATGAATAAATTATAATTTCCACTAAAATATCATTCTAATGCCTCTTCATCATAGATATGTAGACTTGGGCTCTATGTTTAAATGTCTTTCTCAGAGATACATAGCTAAAAAGTGTCTGAAGTAGGATTTGAATCAAAATCTTCCCAATTCCAATTCCAGTATCCTGGTCATTTTATCATGGTGTTTACAGAATGAAATGTTAAGTTTTATGATTTGAAAATAAATCCAGTGATTGACCATTGAGTGTTCTGTGGACAAGCCTAGTTATGTTTTGAGAAGTTCAATACCAGTTTGTCCCTCCCCCCCACAAAAAAAAAGGAAAAGAAAATTTCATATGCAAAAACTCAGATCATCTAAAGGTTATAATAAATAGTGGCACAGGAGATATTTATATTGACAAAATCCTGTATCTTTGAAGTAATATGAGATGAGTAAATAATAGGGAGGAAAACAAAGTGCCCTTTGAAGAATGAGTAAGATCATTATAAATTGGAGGCCTCAGTGAAATATGATTGATAAAATGAGAGAAAGCCATAAAAAAATAAAGAATTCAAAAGACACATGTGGAAAATGCTAGCAGTGGTTCTCAACCTGTGGGTTCTGTTCAATTTGTAACAATGAAAATACATCTCGCATATCAAATATTTACATTACGATTCATAACAGGAGCAAAATTACAGTTAGGAAGTAGCAATGAAAATAATTTTTATGATTGGGGGTCAACACAACATGAGGAACTATACTAAAGGGTTGCAGCATTAGGAAGGGAGAAAACCACTGTGCTAGAGGGTACAGAACAATGGGAATAGGAACAATATAAGCAAAATCATGTAAGCAGGAAAGTAATGAGTATATATGGGAGTAGAAGTACAGAGATACTGCAACATTTTGAGAAAAGCAGTGATATAACTAGATATAACAATTAAAATGTAGCATAAAATAATTTGAAATACTGATATTAAAGATGGTTTAGAGAGGAGCAAAGTTATTATAATTTATTGGGTATATCTGTGCTTTTTAGTAGACATTACAATATAGAAAAAGGGATAGGTGAAAATGATATTTCAGAGATAAAATTCATAATACTTTGCACTTAATTTAATATGAAAATTGAGGAACATGTAAGAACCAATAAATAATAATGGTACAACATAGGCACCAAAGTAAATTGGGTTGCCATTGATGTAGTCCATGTTCAGTCAGAAGTAATGATGGAATATTCAGGGGAAGAAATCTTATCAGAAGTTGGTTATATGGACTTGTAATTGAGAGGAAAAAAAAGTCAGGACTTAAGATATGAATTTTATAGCATATATATGTTAAGGTAGGGACAGTTTTAGTAAGCCCATTAAATCACTCCATCCCAAGTACTGAAACAGTAATTCCCAACACATTTATTTTTCATTAAATTATATTTTCAATTAAAAATCTATTTTTTCTCCTTTCCACTTCCACTTCTTTAATTAAAAAATTGTGACAAATACGAATAGTTTTAAAAATCTAATTATTAAATTGTCTATGTCTTCAAAAAATATCTCAATCTTCACCTTGTGTCCAGTCACTGTCTGGCAATGGATTAATGGCATGTTTAATCATGAGTCCTCTGGAATTACAGTTGGTCATTGGTGTAAGTCTTCAGATTTTTGAACTGAATGAATTTATAAAGATGTTGTAATTAAGTAAATTGTTTTGGATATGAACAATTCATTCTGCATCAACTTATACAGGTCTTCTAAGATTTTTTTTTCTGAAACCATCCCTTTAATTGTTTCTTTTATTATTCCTTTACATTAGATTTCAATCTGCCTTCTCTACTTAATGTGGTAATTACCTCTCTCCATTTCAGAAGGAAAGAAAAACAAAATTCCTGTTACAAAGTGTATGGTTGAATGGAGCGATTTTTGTATTGGCTAGGTAAAAAAAAAGTCTCAATTTATATTATGTGTCTATTGTGTCTCTATTGTGTCTCTATCAGGAAGTAGTACTGTCTTTCATCATGCACCCTCTCGAATTATATTAGGTCATCAGACCTAATGGTATTGATCAGAGCACCTAAATGTAATGTGTACAAGGTACAAACTCAGGTAGCTTTAATTTTCATTTCTATAATTATTAGTAATTTAAAATTTTCATACTGCTATTGATAACAATTTTTTCATCTGAAAACTGCCTATTCATTGACCACGTTTCAATTGAATAATTACTTTGACAAAATTTGAACCAGTTTCCCAAGTATCTTAGAAATGAGACTTTCATGAGAGAAACATGGTAAAAAATATTGTTTCCCTTTGCCTGATTCTCTTCTAATTTTGGCATCATTGGTTTTGTTTGTGCAAAAATTTTAATTTTATGTAATGAAAAAAAATTGTCATTATATCTAACCCTATCCATAGATCAGACAGTTAATTTCTTCTTTAATCTTCTAATCTATTTATGATGTCCCCTTATGAGACTAAACATTTTATTCATCTGAAACTTACTGTAGTATACAGTATAATACACTGATCTTTCCCTGCTAAATGCCAGAATGAATTCAAGTTTCCCCAGAGATTTTTTTTCCCTGAAAGTAAGTAATTGCCCTGATAGATGGTATATTTTTGTTTTTCATATTCTAGGTTATTGTACAATGGCCAACTTTCTCTTCCTTTAATCTAGTATCTGATAGGGAGGTGACTATCCTCTTTTCTAATGCAAACCATTTTACATGTGTCCATGATCCCTTTACTTCCCATTTGAACCAAGAGTGTACTCTCTCAATTATCCCTTTTTTGTAAGCTTCACAATCACCATAAATACCTGTCCTTTCTCCACTGTATCTTCAAAGTGCCCAGATTTTGTTCTTCTTCTTCTGCAGCAGCAGCAGGAGCAGCAATAGCTGCAGCAGTATTGACTATACCTTACTGTGCCATAAAGCTGTCATCCTACATCTCTCATCTCTTTCTTAGTAACTTCTAGAAAAAAATTATTTCTATACTCCATTTCCCTTAATGTCATGTTGTCCTCAAACCTTTGCTACCTGGCTACCCACTTCATCACCTGACAAACTGTTCTTTTCACAGTTTTCAGTGATCTCCTCATTACCAGATTTTTAGTCTTTTCACAATCCTAATCTTTCTTAACATTTTGACCTCTCTTTTTTGCATTTGACATGTACCTTCTCCTTCTGATTACTTATTTTCCTCCATTATTTGACATTCAGTGCAAATGTTCTGAAAAAAAATCTCAAACTTTGTCCAAAAAAAACACATTGGGTTTTTCCCCTAAAAAACCTTGCCCCTATATCAAATTTCCTTATTTGATTAAAAACAGCACCATTCTAACAGTCTCTGAAGTTAATTATCTTCGCATTATCTACCACTCTTTCCTCTCTACTCCAACATTCCAATCGCTATCTCAGTATTTCTAGCTCCACAATAGTTTTCATATCCTTCTTTCTCCTTATCAAATTAATACTTTAGTTTAGATACATATGACATACATATTTGGCCTATTGCAATGGACTCATAACAGACATTCCTGCTTCATTTCTTAACATTATAGTGTATCTTCAATATGGACACCACACTAATTTTAATTAGGCATAAATTCCATCATTTCATTCAGAAAAGTAATTGCTGTGGCTCCCTACTTCCTCACAGATAAAATACAAATTATTCTTGACTTTTGATGCCTTTGACATTTAGGCTCAATATTGCTTTTCCAGCCTCATTGGACATTATTCAATATCCCATACATTATAATCCACCCAAGCTGACATTCTTTCTGTTTTTCACACATGACAGTGAGTTTCTCATCTCTGTTCCTTTGCATTGACTATCCCCCTGTAGCAGCAAGCACACTAGCTGTAAAGCCAAGCATGAGCAGCTTTCCAGAGGACTGCTGCTGTGAATGGCTTTAAGGTTGTAATGCCATGCATAAGCAGCTTTCCAGAAGAATGCTACTGTAAACAGCTTTTAAGGCTCTGATTACATAGTATAGTGAACACTCTGTTCCATAACAAATCAAAGCAAACATTCACAGAAAATCAAGGTACAGCATTCACAATATTACAGCTTATCACAGAAAATCACAATATAGTATTCACAATCACTTATCATTAAAATGGCCACATAGTTTTCATCAAAGTGGTCACAATAGTTTTCAACAAAGTATAATCATTTACTATATTCAGTCATCCCTAAGGAGGTTTGCCTCCTTACTCAGTCATTTAGTCATCTCAGAGTATAATAGTCAAAGTCTTCCACTCATGGGGCACACCTTAACTTAACACTTAACTCAATCAATTCAGCAATCAGTTACTAAGTATCATTAATCACTAATCATTAGAAAACACACAGACCCTCTACCCCAGGTCACTAGTAAATTTACAATTCCCCAGTCAGTATCCAAGTAAAGTCTTCTTTCAGCTTGACTCTGGGTGGTCTCTCAGAATCCCTTGATCCCCTTCCATGGTCCCAGCTGCTACCTGAATCCACCAAACAGTCACCTGGATTCAGATGCAGACAGTTCCCAGATAATTCAAGGTGTAAAGTAGCCACATAGTTTTCACTAAAGAGACTACATAGTTTTAAACAAAAGATATCATTCAGTAAGTCCTTAACTCAATCATCATTAAGGAGCAATCATCCTTAAGGGATACAAAGGTCAAAGTTTTCCACCCCTAGGTCACATTGTCTTAATCTCTCAGTCAAGAAGCCATCTTTCTTCTTGATTGGTGATTAATTTCCAATCGTCCTTAACTCAATCATCCTTATGGGTACAAGGTACAAAATTCTCCCACCCCTATGCAATAGTAAATCATGATCTTCTCAGTCAGCACTAAGGACCCAAGGAGAGGTCTTTTCATCTTGGCTAGAGGATGGCCGTCAGATTCCATGGTTCTTCTTCCATGGTCCCAGGTTTTGCCCAAATTTTCCCAACTGTCTCCTGGATTCACAGGGAGGAAGCACTCAGCTCTTTGTTCAGCTTCTCATCCAGGTCATCATCCAGCTCCCTGCCCAGTTTCCATTCCACATTAAGGTTCACAGTGTCCAGTCCACCTCAACTCCTTTACAGTTTCTGTTTCTTGGAAGACAAAGCTTAACACAGCCACAATAACATTCCTACACATTGCCAGCGTCATCATCAATTCACTTTCTGCCTGTGCAATCAACACAGAGCAGAAGACAGGATCTCTGCCTGAGAAATAACACAAATCATCAATAAAATCCCAGGATCTCTGGAAATATCAGTAAAACCCTCCTTCAGGACTTCTGTGAATAGACAAGAAAGTCCTCTTTCAGGGCTTCAGAACCTGCAGTAAGGTTCCAGGGCTTTGGAAATAACAGTAATGTCCTTCCTCTATCAGCAGACAGATCTGACAAAGTAACATCAACACAGACAGACAAATATCTGGTTCCACAACCATGCTTCCTACTAGTTCTGCTCTATCCAAGCCTGTGCTTCTCCTTTTATATGGTCATTAGCCCTCCCTGTTCCACCCCTTCCCATTACATTAGCAAGTTTCTCCCACTGTGGGATTCACAGGTTCTGTTTCTTAACAAAGACTTGATATAATCAGGGCAAGGCTCAAAGACATTTGAACTGAAACAAGGTACTAAATCAATACCTAAAATAAGTTTCTAAGTACTTCTTTGCTTGCCATTACACTAGCATACCCAGGATGGCTGTTAGCACAGGTTCTTTGATATGCTTTTCTAAAGGAGACTAACTCCAAAAGGGGTTAATAATCTTAATTTAATCAAACAAATATAATTTACCAAGTATATGGGGAAAGGTCAGCACCCTGAACTTCAGAGAATAGCAACAGAAGTTACAAGCATGTAAAAGTACAGAGAAAATAATACAATTCAGTAGACTAATACACAAGACTTTTAGCTGTCTGACAATTACATACATATGATTAGTTACCAAAGAGAGATGCATCAACATCTGGATTTTCAAAGCTGGGGGGCTCAACAGCTTCCCAGAGTCTCATTTGGCCAAATCACACAACTCTTCCCATGAGTGAGCCCCAAAGCAAAACCTCACCTCAGAGGTATATATAGCCTTCTCCAGGGTCAGAGAATATCACAACCCTTGTGACCTACTTGACTACAAAGTAACAAAAGTTTTGCCTTCCTGAAAAAGCAGCCTCCCACCACAGGCTCCACGTGACAACATTCAGTCTATTGGGGGCAGAATATATTTGCAAATAAGGAAAGGTCCTCAAATTCACCTGAGCCGATAAAAGGGCAGAGAAGATCTTCAAATTCCTATTACCATTATGCCCCCTTTTCAGGAATGAATACCCTTTTTGACTCAATCTCATAAACTTTCATCCTTTAAGATGCAGTTAAGGCATCATCTTCTGCAGGAAGCTTTTGCTTATCCTTTCCAATTTCTCTGTCATGCTCTTCCAAAATATTTTACATTTAAAACTTCGAATTCATTTATATTTGTTCTATATATATTCAGAATATGCTTATCTATGTGAATCCTGCCCCCCCCCAGATCAAATTTAAGCTCCTTGTGAAGTGATTTGTTTTCCTTATTATTGCTGGTATTTGTATACCCTGAGTCTAACACAATATTTTGAATATAATAATTGATTAATAAGTGATTAATAATTTATTTTCTAATATTATATGATGAAGAAACATTTGTGTTGGTAGGTCAAATTTAAAATAACATGTCTCCTAACAACACATCCAGCATATCATGGTTTAGAATTTCATCATTCATCATACAGTAATTGTATATATTCACTTTTCAAGTTTTTGAAAAATGGGCCCAGAGACTTTGGGAATGCATTACTAAATAAATTATTGTGTTGCTCAATGGTCATAAATAAACAAGGCAATGATGGAAATCAAATATAGGTGAAGGTTTCTCTGAAAAGACTAGTGGGGCATCATATTGGTAAAGATAATTAATATCCATTCCAGTTTGTTTGCTCATCTTCCACAGGAGAGAGACAAATTCTATTTAGGAATGTTTATCTCTATGAACAAAAAATAGTTCTGTCACATTTACTTTGCAACTGGGAAAAAAAAACTTTACTGGGAGTCTCTGTGAAGTCTGGTACAATTGTGATGTGAAAGATATATTAACTAAGGAAGAACATCTAAAAGTTAATATTAATATCTGGTTTATCCCAAACCTGCATATTGCTTCCAGAAAGTTTATCAAAGCCTTATTTAAAAAATAATGCAATGTTCCTGGCTTAGGACAAATATTCTTTTACTATCATTCAGGTACTTATTATCAATGTTTGTGATACTTCACATCCCTATACCATTTCTTTACAAAGTCAAAAATTTTACATATAAAAATGAATATTATTTTATATTCTTCATTTTGATCTCTGCTTAGGAAATCTAGAAACAAAGAGGTACTATGCAATTTTATCCAATACTATCACTATACAAAGAAGTCCTGAAGAAGTCATGTGACTTACATGAAGGTGGAATGTAGTTGTCTGCAGAGATGAGACTAATAGCAAAAATGAAATTTCAATTATTCCAGTATCCATGATTAAACAAGACTCACCATTTTATTCTGTTTTAGATTTAGAGCCAATAGGGAGCTTAGACATAATGTGGTTCAATTTCCTGATGTTACAGAGAAAGAAATCGAGTCCAACAGAAATCTGGCTAAATGTTGTGCAGTTATTACTGGTCACAATTTACAATCAGATCATCTGATTAAAAAAATAGCAATTACAAGAGCATCTTGCTCTCTTTTATGACCTTGTAGCACTCACTAATTCATATTATAAGTAAGAGAGATCGATGCCCAACATAAGTAATGTTCTTTCAATAATATGAAGACACAAACCATATGTGGAGTAAAAGTGGAAACCCAAGCCACTACACTGAAACTTCTGGTTTTCCTAGAATTCTTTAGTCAAGATCATTCCCAAAGTGAAAGACCACAAATTCCCTGGAATATCACAGCAAAAAAAACAGAAACAGTTGGACTCTAAATTTAATTAGTGTTAGGAAAAGGAGGAAATACGAATGACCCATTTTTAAGTATCTGTTCTCAAATATTCCTCCATGAACCTAGAAAATCCTGTGTTAAAGTATCCTTTAGTGATTCCAATACCACTATTGAATCTTTTGCTGTTTATTAGACTGGTCACTTTTTTTTCATCTCAAGTATAATTTCTTCCATCTATTTCTCAAGGATTTCACCCAGGAGGCAAAGTAGATCAGCCTAAATAACCTTTACACCCCACTCTAGTAAAGTGGCATAGGAGTCCAAATATAAGTCTATTACTTTTGAATTTTGTTAAATTTGAATAATATATGTTGTAATTCTTAACTTAACCAAAGCACAGTTTAAAATTGTTTTGAGTGAACATTGAGAAAAGCAAAATTAGAATCTTATTCTGATCCTCCTGAGAACATGACAGTTTTCTGGTAGGAAAGGAAGAAAGATATATTCGTAAATGAAGATGATTTTAAAACCAAAGATGTTCAGTACAATTAAAATACCATAAAGGATGAATTCTCTTGAAGATGATACAATAACACAATAAATATCTACCTACCTACCTACACACACACACACACACACACACACACACACACGCTCACGAAATTCACCAATCCATTAATACTGTGAAACTATAAGAAATAGATACTAGTCAATAAAGTGATACTTAAGAATACCATTCATTTTCTATATCAAATTTCAACTATAGGCAATTTTAACAAACCCAACAATTGAAAAGAATCTTGGAACTGGAATGCACATTAAAGTTCATCTAGTCCAATCTACTGATGAACAAACATTTCCTTCACAACATGGCTTGAAAAAGACAATTTATCCATTACTGAAAGAATTTCAATAAGAGGGAATTTTACTACAATATGAATAACCAATTTCATGTTGGAGAGCTCTAATGAATTGGAAGTTTGTTATTACATCAAGCCTAAATTTTCCTTTTTATAACTTTCATTTATAGCTCTTAAAACACATGGAGATAGGTGTCATCTCCACTCCCAAAATCTCTTCTCCAAGTTAAAAATTTCCAGGTTTTTTTAAATTGATCCTCATATTAACTCAAAGCTCTTATTTATTCTGGTTATAATATTCTAAGGTCATTCCACTTTATTAATATCATTCTATAAATATTATTATCCAAAGTGATTATCATCTCCCAGATGTGGTGTTATCAGGTTATAGGTTAGAGGTAATAACATAAGACCAGCTCTAAACACTAAGCATCCCTTAAGGGAGCCTAAGATCTCATTGGTTTTGCTGTTGTTGCAAATTGTTCCTTCACATCAAGCTTAAAATTCACTAACCATTCTTTTAATGTTTTATAAAATCTTTTATAAACCCATTTCTCCCCTATCTTACATCTGGGAACTTGGTTATTTTTTCTACTAAGTTTTATATTATTTTATTTGTGTCAGCACATTTTACTATTGTGATCTTTTCAGGTCCATGCCATCTAGCTGGTTAGTATATTCAAGTACTATACAAATTTGATAATTATAGCATCTACGATTTCATCCAAGTTGTAAAAAAATGTTAAATACAACAGAGCCAAACAGAAATCCCAAGGCAAAGCACTGGAGACCCTCTTCCAAATGGACATTATACCATTAATGACTAATCTTTACACATTAAGTCCGGGATCTAACTAGATGTAGTATAGTCTAGCATACATATCTCAATAAAGATATGAGAGATGACTCAAAATTCTTTGCTAAAAGCTATGTAAACAATTCCTGGTAATGTGTGGGCATTGAAGGAAGCCAAGATGGTGGAGAAAAGGAAGGGACTCATCTGAACTCTCCCAAAATGACTCCAAACACATTTAAATAATGCCTCTGAACAAAGTCTAGAGTGACAGAACCTACAAAAGCAAAAAGTGAAAAAATTTTCCAGCCCAAGGCAACTTAGAAGTTTGGCAAGGAAAGGTCTGTTGCACCAGTGTGAGAATAGACCACAGTCTAACAGAGGCTTTAGCAGGGCAGATGACCCTTTAACAAACCAACAGTAGGCCTGGGGATGATTGAATTAGCATCTACAGTGTAGGTATCCTGACACCACAGCACACAGATGGTAAGGGTGTCAGACAACTAGTCAGAAGGAAATTACAGGGGTCTGTTTTCTGGCACCATGGGCAGGACTCAGTTACATTGCCCACATTTGGATTTGGGTTCCAGGCCTGGGTCTCAGACCTCTCCCTAGATCATACTGCCTTGGAAGAACCAAAAATTTACAGGGACATAGAAGTATTTCTGAAAACAGCTGCACAAAACACCTGAAGCTTGGGAGACCCTCCACCCTGGAAGATGAGCCCCACTTTAACAAAGATTTAAAAGTCAAAGTAAAGAAATAAGTTTGGAAAATGCGCTAAAAGCAGAAAAAAATACTGATTATTGAGTTACTACTGTGATAGGGAAGACCAAAACACAAACTCAGAAGACAACAAAATCAAAACTCCTACATCCAAAGCCTCCAAAAATAATATGAATTGGTCTCAGGTGATGGAAGAGCTCAAAAAGGGTTTGAAAAATCAAGTAAAAGAGGTAGAGGAAAAATTAGGAAGAGAAATGAGAGGTATACAAAAAAAAATCATGGAAAAAGGGTCAAAAGAGTTTGGTAAAGGAGGCACAGAATGAAACAACACCTAAACAATCTGAATGGGTAAAAGAGGCACAAAAATCCAATGAGATCCCACAATGGAAATACCAAGGAATATGTAGTGAAATTCCTGAGCTCCCAGAACCAGGGGACTATATTACAGGCACCCAAAAAGAAATAACTCAAATATTGTGAGGTCACAGTGAGGAGATTTAGCAGTTTCTATATTAAAGGACTGGAGGACTTGAAATATGCTATTTTGGAGGGCAAAAGAGCTAGAATTGCAATCAAGAATGACTTACCCAGCAAAACTGAACATAATCCTTTGGGGGATGGTAGGGGGACAGACATTCAATGAAGTAGAGGACTTTCATGCATTCATGTTTCATAATATTTTTCCCTATTATGTACAAAGAAAAATTTTAGCATTGATTTTTACAAGATTTTGATTTTCAAATTTTTCTCTCTCCCATTTCCCTCTCCTCTCCTCCTGAAAATGATAGGCAATTTGTTAAAGATTATACACATTCTATCATGTAAAACATATTTACATATTTTTTACAGTTGTAGAAGAAACTGATCTAAACAAAAGAAAAACACTAGAAGGAATAAAGTGAATAAGACATGCTTTGATCTGCATGTACTGTCCATCAGTTCTTTATATCAGTATGCATAGTGTTAACTCCTTCCTGATTCCTTTGTACTAGTATTGGATCATTGTGTTGCTCAGAAGAGCTGAGTCATTCATAGATGATCATCACACAATGTTGCTGATACTATATACAGTGTTGTCCTGATTTTTCTTGTTTTATTTTGCATCAGTTTGTATCTTTCTGAGGGTTTTTGATCATTTGTTTTGTTTTGTTTTAGTTTTTTCTGAAATCTGTCTGTTCATCATTTCTTATTTCAAAATAGTATTCTGTTACATTCATATGGCACAGTACATTCAATCATTCCTCAATTGATGGGCATCCACTCAATTTCCAATATTTAGCCACCACAAAAAGGGCTGCTATAAATATTTTTTTTGCACATGTAGGCCCTTTCCCCTTTTTATGATCTCTTTGGGATACAGACTTACTAGTGTTATAGATGAATCAGAGGGTATGCAGAGTTTGGTTACGCTTTGGACACAATTCCAAATTGCTTTCCAGAATGATTGCATTAGTTCATAACTTCACCAATAGTGAACTAGTGTCTCAATTTTTCTACATCCTCTCCAGCTTTTATCTTTTGTCTTTTTTTCATATAAGACAATCTGATAGGTTGGCAACTCAAGAGCTGTCTTAATTTAGATTTTTCTAATCTCAAGTGATGCAGAGCACTTTTTCATATGCCTATAGATAGCTTTGATTTCTTGATCTGAAACTACCTGTTCATATCCTTTGATCATTTACCACTTGAAGAATGGCTTGAACTATTATAAATTTGTCTCATTTCTCTATGTCTTGAGAAATGAGACCTTTATCAAAGATACTTGCTGTAAAGATTACTTCCCAGCTTTCTGCTTTCCTTCTAATCTTGGTTGCATTCATTTTATTTATACAAAAGCTTTTAAATTTAATATAAGCAAAATTATGTATTTTACATTTAATTATGCTCTCTGTCCCTTGTTTGGTCATGAATTCTTCTGCTTCCCATAGATCTGATTCCTTGCTTTTCTAATTTACTTATGTTGTCACCCTTTATGTCTTAATCATGCACCTATTTTGATCTTAC
This sequence comes from Pseudocheirus occidentalis, assembly GCA_028646575.1. Lineage (NCBI taxonomy): Eukaryota > Metazoa > Chordata > Mammalia > Diprotodontia > Pseudocheiridae > Pseudocheirus > Pseudocheirus occidentalis. The sequence goes on from CM053596.1 coordinate 112,763,462, forward strand.
CTTGGTTCATGGTGTAAGATACTGGTCTATACCTAGCTTGTGTCCTATATAGCTTTCCAGTTTCCCCAGCAGTTTGAGTAAAATAGTTCTTATCATGAAATCTGGGGTCTTTGGGTTTATCAAATGCAAGATTATTAAGGTCATTGACAACTGTATCTTGTGGACCTATCATATTCCACCAGTCTACCACTCTATTACTTAGCTAGTACCAGATAGTTTTGCTGATTGCTGCTTTATAATATAGTTAGAGATCTGGTATTGCTAGGCCACCTTTCTATTTTTCCCCCATTAAGTCCATTGACATTTGTGACCTTTTGTTCTTATTTTTTGCTTATTTTTTCTAGCTCTATTAAATAATTTTTGGTAGTTTGATTGGAATGACATTGGATAAGTAAATTAGTTTAGGTAGAATTGTAATTTTTATTATATTGATTCAGCCTACCCATGAGCAACCAATATTTTTAAAATTTTTTAGATTTGCCCTTATTTGTATGAAAAGTGGTTTGTAATTATGCTCATGTAGTTCCTGGGTTTCTTTTGGCAAGTAGACTCACTAGCATTTTACATTGCTTACAATTATTTTAGATAGATTTTTGCTTTCTCTTTCTTGCCGCTGGACTTTGTTAGTGATATAAAGAAGTACTGATGATTTATTTGGGTTATATTACATCCTGCAATTTTACTTAAGTAGTTAATTATTTCAAGTAGTTTTTTAGTTGATTCTCTAGGGTTCTCTAAGTATACCATATCATCTCCAAAGAATGATAGTTTTCTTTCATCATTACCTATTCTAATCCTTCGATTTCTTTTTCTTCTCATTGCTATAGCTACCATTTCTAGTACTGTAATGAATAAAAATGGTAATAATGGGCATCCTTGTTTCACTCCTGAACTTATTGGAAAGGCTTCTAGCTTATCCCCATTACAGATAGTGCTTGCTGATGGCTTTAGATAAATACCATTTATCATTTATTCCTATTGTTTCTAATGCTTTTGATATGAATGAGTGCTGCATTTTGTCCAAAACTTTTTCTACATCTACTGATAAAATCATATGATTTTTGTTGTTTTGTTACTGATATAGTCGATCACGTTGACAATTTTCCTAATATTGAATTGACCTTTCATTCTTGCTATAAAGCTCACCTGGTCACACTATATAATTCTTTTGATAAATTGCTATGATTGCCTTGCTGATATTTTCCTCAGATTTTTTGCATCAATATTCATTAGGGAAATTGATATATAATTTTCCTTCTTTTAGCTCATCATAGCTTAGGTATCAGCACCATATTTGTGTCATAAAAGAACTTTGGTAGGACTTCTTCTTGGTCTATTTTTCCAAATAATTTATAGAGTAGTAGAATCAATTGCTCTTCAAATGTTTGATAGAATTCACTTGTGAAACTATCTGGCCTGGGATTTTTTTTTCCTTAGGGAGTTCATTAATGACTTGTTTAATTTCTTTTTCTAATTTTTTCTAATTTCTAATTAATTTCTTTATTTAGGCATTCTGTTTCCTGAAGTGGTAATCTAGGTAGTCCATATTTTCATAAATAGTCATTGATTTCACTCAGATTATCATATTTATTGGCACATAATTTGGTAAAATATTTACTTATAATGGCTTTAATTTCTTCATCATTAGTGGTGATTTCTCCTTTTTCATTTTAGATACTGGATATTTGGTTATCTCCTTTTAAAAAAATCAAATTAACCAATAACTTATCCATCCTTTTGTTTTTATTTTCCATAAAATCTTCTCCTAGATTTATTAACTCAATAGATTTTTTTCTTTTAATCACATTTATCTTATCTTTCATTTATAGGTTTTCTGATTTGGTGCTCAACTTGGGATTTTTAATATGCTCTTTTTTTTAGGTTTTAATTTTTATTTTGGTCTTTGTTTTCTTCCACAGCATGACTTATATAGAAATGTGTTTTGCATGACTATAATTGTATAACCTATGTCAAATTACTTGCCTTCTCAATGAGGGGGAGGGATGGCGTGAGGGAGGAAGAAAATTTGGAATTCAAAATTTGCAAAAAAAAGAATGATAAAATTGTTTTTATATGTAATTGGTGGAAAACAAAATCTTAAATTGAAAAAAAAATCCTACAGCATTCTCTTGATCTTCCAGTTCTGATGCTCTGTCATAAAAGGACACTAAGATTACTCTAATATAATGTGTGTGCACATGTACAAATGTGCAGAACAATGCTTGTGATGGAGTTTTTTTTAAATGTTCATTCTCAAAGACAAATTATGATTAAATTAAATTTCTAAACTTTCCTGATGCCATACTACCTGGAAATCACAAAATATAGTATTTCTAGGGCCCTTGGAAAGCAAAGAGACTGTTAAGATAAGTTAAATTAGCAGTAGTATTATAGATGAGAATCAAAAAGAGAAGAATTGAATTGTTTAAAGTAAAATTATGTGCCACAAAAAGATGGATGGCTTAGATATAAAAGGTATCCTAAACTACTGTGAAGAGGGAGGCAAAACTTATTCTTCAGATGTATGGACAGGGTGAAAGCTCTCAACCAAAAGACAGAAAGAATGAAAAGGAATAATGTGATCAATTATGATGACATACAATTAAAAAGATTATCCAAACAAAACCAATGGAGGTAAGATTAGGAAGAAAATCATTAACTGGGAAAAGATTTCCAGCAAGTCTCTGATGAATGCTTGATTTTTTAGGTATATGAAATTAATTAAATTTTATAAAATTATGAGTAATTTTTATTGATGGTCATATGATACACATAGGTAATTTTCAAGGAAATCTAGAGTCATGTAAAAATTCCTAATCACTAATAATTAGACAAATATAAATTAATACAGCTCTAATATTCCACCTTATTGGCATCAGACTGGAAAGAGTGAAGGAACGAAAGAAGGAAGGGAGGGAGGGAGGGAGGAAGGAAGGGAGGGAGGGAGGGAGGGAAGAAGGAAGGAAAGGAGGGAGGGAGGAAAGAAGGAAAGAAGGAAAGGAAGAAAGAGGGAGCAAAGGAAGAAAGGAGAGAAAAAGAAAGGAAAGAAGAAAGAAGTAAAGAAAGAAAATGACAAATGTGGGAGAGGCTACAGGAAAACAGGAACATTGAAGTACAGTTCCTGCAGCTGTGAATTGTTCCAATTATTTTGAATTTGCAACTATGCCCAAAGTTATTAAACTGAATACCCTTTAACACAGAATTACCACTATTAGATCTATATCCTAAAGTGACCAAAGAAAGAAAGTTTCAATATATAATATATTTTTAATATCTATGCATATTCTTATATCTAGATCTCTATATCCACCATATACAGGTGTGAATGCACACACCCACACACACGTGTGTGTGTGTATGTGTGTGTGTGTGTGAGAGAGAGAGAGAGAGCTCTGCTAATTCCTCCTCAGAACTAGAAGATGAAAAGGAGTAGAAGATGCTTTCTGTGATATTTGTACTTGAAGGAACTTACCTGTCAACTAATGAATAATCAATGATGCTCATACAATTAGTTCCATTATTTTCTGCTGTGAGTTCTTTCTAACTTCTTATGTTCATATCTGTGTAAATATATATGTTCATTTATAAATATGTATGTATGTTATTCATTTACAAACTATATCCCTCTGTTGAAAGGTGGTTAACATTCATATTCACCAAACATTGGGAATCATAGTGAATCATTGCACTGTTTAGGTTCTTGAATTTTTCAAATTTGTTTTATTTTATTACATTTACTATAAAATGTTCCCCCGGTGTTCCTCACTTCCTTCTTTTTTGGCTCATACAGAACTTCTCAGACTTCTCTGAAATTGTCCCGGTCATTATTGCAAATGGAAAAATAACATTCAATTTTTCTAATAAACCATAATTCATTCATTATTCATTTCCCAACTGTTAAGAGAACTGATAGTACTGAAAATGATGCTGATTCAATGACCCATTATTCCTAGCCCTGCTTACCAATCAGTGTTAGGAGAGGCTCTGTTGGGGAAGCCTGTCACTTACTCTGCAGCTTTTAGATTACTTATTATTTAACAAGGTGTCTTTACCTGTTGAACATCATATACCTGCTACTTTGCAGAGGAACTGAGATCCAACAGTTCATCCTATTAGTTGACAAGGAACTATCCAAATTGTTTTTTATCTCATTATGAAAATTTTTGATACAAGCTGGCTCTATCTTGAATCCCTTGCTGATCAAAGTTACTACCATCAACATGTTGCTACTTTGACATATTTTTAATAAATTCTTTTAATGCTCTTTTATCCAGGTTTTGCCTCATGAATCAGTGTGAAAGTCCAAAGAAAGAATTTTCCTTTCGACAGATGGCAAGCTAGCTAGGAGTTTTTGAAGGCTTTCAACCCTAGCTATCACGTGATTAGGTCTTCTTTACCCTGGTAATTTCAAACTCAAAGTCTGTCTAATATCAGGCTGGCGTGGAGTTCTCACTCCAATAAGTTAGTTAAGTCATGAAATGTTGCAAAATAGAGATAAAGGAGAAATAGGTCCCAAAATCCAAATTTGTTTTTTGTTTTTTTTTTTGTTCGTGGAGAACAGAAAATAGAAGAAAAGGTACATACATGAAAGAGGCAAGTAAGTGAATGACCTTACATGAATTTTCCTAGAAATGCCAGTATTCATCAAGTGAGTAAAACTCTCAGGTAGAAAAACTGAAATAGTTTGGGAAAATCCTGCCAGTTATGTTCAGAACTGAGTGATGAGGCTTAATTGGGACTAGGATAATTAGGGGGAAAAGAAAAAATATTTATTTTGGCTGGATAAAAGATGAGAATGGTTCGATATTGTGTTCAGTCAGCTGTACATTCTAAATTTGATTTGAGATAGCCTAGGCAAACTTGGAATTTTCAGGGCTATTGAGAGAAGCTTTGGAATACGAATTTCCCTCTTCATCATAATATAAAGACCAGAATACTCTTGAGAGTAAAATATAGAGGGGAAGAGAATAAAGAATGAGAAGGGAGATTAAAAAAGAAAACAACTCTGGAAGGCCTGAGAAAAGGGACTAAGGGGTAGGCCCCATGTGGGACCACCTACTCCACACTCACTATCTTATTGCCCAGACCCTGTTGTGAATAATGAGCATAAATATTCACAATGAGAGAGGAAGGAAAGGTGACTAGGAATGAGAAAAGTTTTTAGAATTTTCAAGACTTTAAAAAATTGTTTTAAAGTGAGTCTCCCTCTCCCTTTTTTACTACAGCCAAGTTATTGAGGCTGACAAGAGAAAGGCAGATAAGAGATAGAAAAAATCAGTGGAGTAAGGATGAATTCCATTGACAGGCTGGGATGTGACTGGTAAGGAAAATGTATAATCAAAATATCAAAGAAACAAGACATGTATAGTTTTCAGGGGCTTTAAATTAAGTTAAAAAGAGAAAAGGAGATAAAGTTTAAGGAAGGTAGGAAGAAGAAGAAATGAATAGAAAGTTAAAAGAAGTTCTGGTCTGAATAGAAGGTTTTAGAGATTTAGAATGAGAGAAGTGAGAAGGATTTTGATCTGCTGTAACAAAAACTGTGGATTCCTAAAACTGAAGAAACTCCAGGTCCAAAAGGTAGATTTTTATACCAGCATGAGTTTCAGCTTAAGAAGAAGAAAAAGGAAAGGAAGTTGAGGGAATTTTTTTAAAGGCCTGGCAAACTTTTATTATTGCAACATCACAAGAGAAACAAACAGCCCTAAACTATATTTAGTGAAACTTGCTATTTGAGGTAACATCTTGTAGTACTGTAATCTGATATTACAGTAAGTTTTGATTGCAGGCATGATTGATTGCATTGTCATAAGGACAACTAAATTCAAGGGGCATGTCCTATGCTACCTAGAGTGAATGCACTCTGGGCACTGCTACAGACACAGATATGTACTGAGGGAACAACCTTAATAGGGCCAAAGATAGGATCCTCTTGACTCGTTTTTGAATTGTGTTATTTCCTTTGAACAGGATGTTTCCAACTTGGTTAATTCAGAATCTCTCTATGTATTTTCAATAAGTTCCTTTAATTCTCTTTTTCCTAGTTTTGCTTCCTCAAAAACAACAAACATTCCATTTAAAAATAGAAATGTCAGAGGAGACAAATGAAGAAAAACTTGAGAAGATTGTATTCATTGACAAAATTTGAAGTAAGCAGTTTTGGTGGAAAAAGTAATACTATAGTAATAACACAGCAAAATAAAATATATTGAAAGACAACTCTGAAAAATGATCTCCCATGATTCCAGACATCCAAGGAAGATGAATGTTACTCACCTCCTCAGAAATGATGGCCTCAGAATGCAAACTAAGAGGGCTTTTGTTTTTGGCATGACCAGTATACTGTGGTATTTGTTACAATTATAATTAATATGGTAAAGCTCACTCTCACAGAACAAGGCATGCTTTATCTGGTCCTCAGAGTTCTAGCATGCCCTGATGCATTTATGGGATATCTGTTTGCTCCCATCCATGCTCAGAGCATCCCTGTATACATTCAGTTAATTATTGGGCATCAAGAACAAATGGAGGATGGGGAATAGATGGGTGTGGAGCTAAGATGGCAGAGTAGAATCACAAACTTGGCATGGGCTCCAGTTCCCACCACCTCCAATACATAGGACTCTAAACAAACATTAGATCTACAGAACCCACAAAGTGATGGAGAGAAACAAATCTCCTGCTGAAGGAAGCCCAACAAGCCAGCAGGAAGGGTCTATCACAGCATTCTGGAAGCCCAGCACAGTCCCACATGAGCCACCAGGTTCCAGCACCAGGGTAGCCCCAACCAGCAGTGGCCAGAGCGGACTTCAGGAGAGTGAATTACCAGCAGATGGGGCAGTTTCCAGACTTTTCAACATATAAACACCAAAGACAAAGTAAAAGGTCAGTGTGGAACTCTGTTGGAACTAGAATGGAGAGAAGAATATGGCCCAGCCCCTGTCCTTGTGGTGAGAAGGGGTAAAGGCATCACGTCTGTGCAACTGCCACTGTGTGGCTTCTTCAGGAGCTCCTGGCCTGAACATGGTAGGGGGAACAAGTGACCAGTCAGAGGGTAATCACTCTTACTTTAACCTACTTGGATCTAGATTGCAGTCTTGGGTGATGGTCCTGGGGTGTGTGAGCTTGTGGGGGATGTAGAGAAGGCTCCCTCATAATAGATCTGGCAGCTTCAAAAACTCCAGTGATTTGGGGCATAACTCTCTCCATTCTGGAAGCAGAGTTCTACTGTGGCAAAGAGCTCAAAAGGCAAGTAATTGACTGGCAATATGAGCAAGCAGATAAAGCACAAACAAACCACAGAATCCATTTTGGGGGACAAAAAGGATCAAGGCATGGAGTGGGAGGAAGACAGCAAAGTCAGAACTCCTACATCAAAAACCTCCAAGAAAAATATAAATTTGTTACAGGCCAAGGAGCAGTTCAAGAAAGATTTTGAAAATCAAGTGAGAGAAGTGGAAGAACATTGGGAAGAAAAATGAGAATGATGCAAGAAAATCATGAAAAGCAAGTCAATAGCCTGCTGAAGGAGATCCAAAAATACACTGAGGAAAATATCACTTTAAAAAATAGACTAACTTGGGGTGGCTAGGTGGCACAGTGAATAGAGCACCAGCCCTGGAGTCAGGAGGACCTGAGTTTAAATCCAGCCTCAGACACTTAACACAAAAACCTAGCTGTGTGACCTTGGGCAAGTCACTTAACCCCAACTGCCCTGCAAAAATAAAGCAAAAAAAAATAGACTAACTCAAATGGCAGAGGACCAAAAAGCCAAAGAGGAGAAGAATGCCTTAAAAAGCTATATCTCCCAAATGGAAAAGAAATTTCAAAAACTCACTGAAGAGAATAACTTCTTCAAAATTAGACTGGAGCAAATGGAAGCTAATGACTGTATGAGAAATCTAAATATTATAAAATAAATCCAAACAAATGAAAAAAATAGAAGACAATGAGAAATATCTCATTGGAAAAACCACTGACCTGGAAAATACAACCAGGAGAGATAATTTTAAAATTATTGGGCTACCTGAAAGCCATGATCAAAAAAAGAGCCTAGAAAACATCTTTCAAGAAATTATCAAGCAAAATTGCCTGGATATTCTAGAACAAGAGGGTAAAATAGAAATCGAACAAATTTAGCACTCACCTCTTGAAAAAGATCCCAAAAAGACAACTCCTATACATATCATAGCCAAATTCCAGGGTTCCCAGGTCAAGGAGAAAATACTGAAAGCAGTCAGGAAGAAACAATTGGAGTATTGTGGAAACGCAATCAGGATAGCCCAAGACCTAGCAAGTTCTACATTAAGGGAACAAAAGGCTTGGAATATGATATTCTGGAGGTCAAAGGAGTTAGGTTTAAAACCAAGAATTACCTACCCAGCAAAACAGAGTAGAATGCTTAAGGGGAAAATATGATCATTCAATGAAATAGAGGATTTTCAAGCATTGTTGATGAAAAAACAGAGCTAAACAGAAAATTTGAATTTCAAATACAAGAAGCAACAGAAGTATGAGAGAGTAAATAGAAAAAGTAAATCATAAGGAACTTATTAAAGTTCAACTATTTACATCCCTACATGGAAAAATAATAACTGTAACTCATAAGACTTTTCTCAGTATGAGGATACTTGAAGGGAATGTATACGTATATGTGTATGTATACGTATATGTGTATGTATACGTATATGTGTATGTATACGTATATCTATATCTATATCTATAGCTACATCTACATGTATGTATACATATGTGTGTACATGTATGTGTATTGTGAGAGTATGTGTGTATGTGTATGCATGTATGTATATATGTACACATACATATATGTATAGGAGGGTATATGTGTATATATAAATGTATCTGTGAGTGTGGGCATATGTATGTTCATGTATACATAGACAGAGGGCACAGGATGAGTTGAATATGAAGTGATGATATATAAAAAAAATAAAATTAAAAGGTGAGAGAGGAATTTATTGGGAGAAGTAGAAAAGGAGAGATGGAGTAGGACAAATTATCTCATATAAAAGAGGCAAGAGAAAACTGTTACAGTGGAGGGGAAGAGCAGGAAGGTGAAAGGGAATGGGACAACCTTATTCTCACTGAATTTGGCTTAAGGAGACAATAGCATACACACTCAATTGGGTATCTTACCCTACAGGAAAATAGGGAGGTTGGGGATATTAGGGGGAATGATAGATAGGAGGACAGATTGGGGGAGAGGGTAATTAGAAGCAAACCTTTTTTTTAAAAGGGATAGGGTCAAGGGAGAAAATAGATTAAGTGGGGGGCTGAATAAGATGGAGGAAAATACAGTTAGTCTTTCACAATATAACTACTATGGAAATTATTTGGGTAACTACAGAGGTAAAACCTATACTGAATCCTTTATCTTCACAGTGGAGGTAGGTGAGGAGGGAAGAAGAGGGGAAATCTGTAACTCAAAGTTTTAAAAAATTATGGTTTTTTTAATGCAACTGTGGAATAAGATATACAGGCATTGGAGTATAGAAATCCATCTTGCCCTACTAGAAAGTTATGGCACAGGGAAGTGTGGGAGGATATAAGAGAGAACAGATTGAGGGAAGGAGTATTCAATAGGCTTGCTATTTTGGGGTGGGGGTATGGGAAAGATGTGGAGAAAAATTGTAACTAAAAATCTTATAGATATCTATTTTGAAAACTAAAAATAAATAAATAAAATTTGAAAAGTGACAAACTCTTAATAATTATCACTAAATGAGCTTCATTTAACTATTTAACATCAAATAAGGGGCTTCCAGACCTTCCTGATGAAAAAGCCAGGGTTCAATGGAAAATTTGATACACACACACACAATTTATTATTTAATAAGAGTAAACGGTTTACATTCCTATATGGGAGGCTGATCCCTGTAAGTATTGAGAACTGTATACTTACTGTGACATTTAAAAAAGATAGAGGGTGTGGATATAAATCAACTAAAGTAATGATAAAAAAATTATTAAGGGGTGCAAAGGAATAGTAATGGGAGAAGAGGAAAGGAGGAGGCAGAAAAGGATAGATTATTCCACACAAAGAGGCATAAAAACATATTACAATAGAGGGAAAGAAAGGAGGGAGATGAACATTATATGAGCTTCACTCTCACTGGTTTTGGTTCAAGGAGGGAAGAACATAATCAGTTAAGTATAGGATTCTATCATTAAGAGAAATAAAACTTATAATAGAGGGAAAGAAGGGAGGGAAAGGAGCACTGGATGAGATGTATTCTCATTGGTTTTGGTTCAAGGAGGAAATAACATGCTATATTAAGTATAAAAATCTATCATGCCCTACAGGCAGTAGAAGTGGCAAGGGTTAAAAAAAGGAAGGGTGGTTGGAAGTGAGGGAAGAAGTAGTAAGGGGCAAAAACAGGAGAAGGTGGGGTTGATAGTGAGGGAATACTGAGGGAAGCAGTGGTCAAAAGGAAAACTTATGAAGGGGAAGGAAGAAGAGTGAAATAAAAGCCTAAACTGATGGAGGAAAAGACACAGATAGTAATCATAACTGTAAATATGAATGGGATCAACTCTCCCATAAAATGGATAGCAGAACGGATTAAAATGGATTAAAAACCATAACCCTACAATATGCTGTCAAGAAGAAATACATTTCAAACAGGGGAATACACACAGGGTAAATGTAAAAGGCCAGGGTAAACCTGTTATGCTTCAGCTAAATTTAAAAATAAAAAAAACAGGGGTAGCAATCCTTACCATAGATAAAGCAAAGGCAAAAATAGATTTAGTTAAAAGAAACTATATCTTGCTAAAAGGCACCATCAAAAATGAGCAATATCATTACTAAAAGTATATTCACTAAGTCATATAGCATCCAAATTCCTAGAGGAGAAGTTAATAGAAGAAGAAATAGATAGCAAAACTATACTAGTGGGGGACCTTCAATCTCCCCCTCTTTGAACTTGATAAATCTAACATCAAAAGAAACAATAAAGTTGTTAAGGAGGTGAATAGAATTTTAGAGAAGGGAGATATTATAGACTTCTGTAGAAAACTGAATGGGGATGAAAAGGAATATACCTTTTTCTCAGCAGTACATGACACAGACAAAAATTGTCCATATACTAGGGCATAAAAACCTCACAATCGAGTGCACAAAGGCAGAAATATTAAATGTATCCTTTTCAGATCATGATGCAATTAAAATTAAATGCAATAAAGTGGCATGGAAATTTGGACTAAAAAGTAACTGGAAACTAAATAATTTAATCTTAAAGAATGAGTGGGTCAAACAAGAAATCACAGAAACAATGAGAAACTTCATTCAAAAGAATGACAATAATGGGGTGAAATACTAAAACTTGTGGGATGCAACAAAATCAGTTCTTAGGGAAAGGTTTATATCTCTGAATGTATATATGAATAAAATACAGAAAAGGGACATCAATAAATTGGGCATGCAGCTGAAAAAGTTAGAAAAAGAACAAATTCTATATCTCCAATTAAATACTAAATTGGAAATACTGAAAACCAAAGGAGGGATTAATAAAATGGAAATTAAGGAAATTATTGAACTAAGTAAATAAAACTAGAGCTGGTTTTATAAAAACAAAACAATAAAATTGATAGACTTTTAGTTAATTTGATAAAAAAAAAGAAGAAACCAAATTACCAGTATAAAAAATGAAAAGGGTTGATTTACCTCAAATGAAGAGGAACTTAGAACAATAACTGGGAATTATTTTGCCCAATTGTATGCCCTTGAATTTGACAGTCTTAGTGAAATGGATGAATATTTACAAAAATATGAGTTTCCCAGATTAACAGAAGAGGAAGTAAAATACTTAAATTATCCCATCTTAGAAAAAAAGAAATTGAACCAACCATCAATGAAGTCCCTAGGAAAAAATCTCCAAGGCCAGATGGATTTACAAGTGAATTATATCAAACATTTAAAGAACAATTGATTCCAATACTTTATAAACTATTTAGGAAAATTGGAGAAGGAGCCCTACCAAATTCTTTTTATGACACACATATGATACTGATACCTAAATTGGGAAGAGTAAAAACAGAGAAAGAAAATATAGACCAATATCTCTCATGAATATAGATGCAAAATTTTTAAATAAAATATTAGTAAAAAGACTACAGTAACTTATTATGAGAATAATACATTTTGATCAGATAGGATTTATTCCAGGAATGCAAGGATGGTTCACTATTAGGAAAACTACTAGTATGATTTATCATATCACAACAAAACCAGTGAAAACCATATGATTATCTCAATAGATATGGGAAAAACTTTTGACAAATTACAACACCCATTCCAATTAATGGGTGAAGTACAGAAATAAATGGAGCCTACCTTAAAAAAAATAAGTAGCATCTATCTAGAACTATTAGCAAATGTTACATGTAATGGGGATAAACTAGAAGTATTTCCAATAAGATGGGGAGTGAAACAAAAACGTCCACTATTACCCCTCTTATTCAATTTGGTTTTAGGAATGTTAGCTGTAGCAATAAGAGAAGAAAAATAAATTGAAGGAATTAGATTAGGCAAAGAAGAAACTAAGCTATTACTCTTTGCAGATGATATGATGAAATACTTAGAAAATACTAGAGAATCAAGTAAAAAACTACTTGAGATAACAAATAAATTCAGCAAATTTGCATAATATAATATTAAACTCACATAAATCCTCAGCATTCCTAATTATTTCTTTTTTTTTTGCTCTTTTTGGAGGGCAGTTGGGGTTAAGTGACTTGCCCAAGGTCACACGACTAGTTTTTGTGTTAAGTGTCTGAGGCCGGATTTGAACTCAGGTCCTCCTGACTCCAGGGCCGGTGCTCTATTCACTGTGCCACCTAGCTGCTCCTATTCCTAATTATTTCTAACGAGGTCCAACATCAAGAAATAGAAAGAGAAATTCCATTTAAATTTACTATAGAAATTATAAAATGTTTGGGAACCTAACTGCCAAAACAAACCCAGGAACTATATGAACACAATTACACTTTTCATACAAATAAAGTCAGAGGTAAATAATTGAAAAAAAAAACATTAGTTGCCCATGGATAGGTGGTGCTAATATAATAAAAATGACAATTTTACATAAATTAATTCATATGTTTAGTGTCAAACATATCAATCTACCAAAAAGATATATTAGAGAGTTAGAAAAAATAGTAACAATATCCATGTGGAAGACAAAATTTCCAGAATATCAATGGAAGTGATGAAAAGAAATGCTAGGGAAGGTGGCCTAGCCATACCATATTTTAATCTGTACTACAAAGTAGCAGTCATCAAAACTACTTGGTACTGGCTGAGGAATAGACCAGTGGAATATACTACATACATGGGACACAATAGTCAATGACTATAGTAATCTACTGTTTGATAAACCCAAAGACTAAAATTTCTGGAATAAGAACTCAGTATTTGACAAAAACTGCTGGGAAAACTGGAAAATGTTATGGCACAAACTGGGCATAGACCAATATCTTATACCATATACCAAAATAAAGTCTAAATGGGTCTATAATCTAAGTATAAAAGCTAATAGTGTAAGCAATCTGGGAGGGCAAGGAATAGTTTACCTGTCAGATTTATGGAGAAAGGAAAATTTTATGACCAAACAAGAACTAGAGAGCATTATGAAAAGCAAAACGGATAATTCTGATTGCATTAAACTGAAAAGTTTCTGTACAAATAAAACCAATGTAACCAAGATTAAGAGGGAAGTGAAAAATTGGGAAAGAAATTTTATAACCAGTGGCTCTGATAAAGGCCTCATTTCTTTAAAATATACAGAAAATGGAGTCAAATCTATAAGATTACAAGCCATTCCCCAATTGATAAATGATCCAAGAATATGAACAGGCAGTTTTCAGAGGAAAAATGAAAGACATCTATAAGCATTTGAAAAATTGCTCTAAATCACTACTGATTAGAGAAATGCAAATTAAAACAATTATGAGGTATGACATCTCACCAGTCAGATTGGTTAAGACTACAAAACAGGAAAATGGTAAATACTAGATAGGATGTGGGAAAATAGGAACACTAATGCATTTTTGGTGGAATTGTGAACTGATTCAACCATTCTGGAGAACAATCTGGAACTATACCCAAAGGGCTATAAATAACTACATACCCTTTAACCCAGCAATACCATTTCTAGGGATTTATCCCAAAGAGATCATAGATATGGGAAAAGGACCCATATGTACAAAAAGATTTATAGCAGCCCTTTTTGTGATGGCAAGGAATTGGAAATCAAAGATATGCCCATCAATTGGGGAATGGTGAAACAAGCTGTGGTATATGAATGTAATGGAATATATTGTGCTATAAGAAGTGAGAAGCAGATGGATTTCATAATAACCTGAAGAGACTTATATAAACTGGTGCTGGGTAAGGAGGGCAGAACCACAAGAACTTTGTACGCAATTACAGATGCATCATATGTGTGAAGACTAACTGATAGACTGGGCTCCTCTCAGCCATGCAAGGTTATGAGACAGTTCCAAAAGAATCAGGATGGAAAGGGATATCCACATCCAGAGAAAGAACTACAGAGTCTGAATGAAAATTTAAGCAAACTACTTGCTCTCTTTTTGTGTGTGTGTTTTGTTTTAGTTCTTCTTTCTCACTGTTCACTCCATTGGTTATAATCCTCCTTTGCAACTTGACTAATGTTTAATGTGAAGGTATTTGTACATCCTGTATGATTACATGTCACCATGGAAGGAGGGGGAAAGAGTGGGAGAAAATGTGAAACTCAAGGGATTGAGGAACTAAATGTTGTAAACTAAAAGTAAATAAAATAAAATAAAATAAAACAACTCTAAGGTACCACATCTTACTGGTCAGATTGGCTAAGATGACAAAACAGGAAAATGATAAATGCTGGAGAGTATGTGTAAAAATTGAAACACTAATGCATTGTTTGTGGAGTTGTGAAGTGATCCAACCACTCTAGAGAGCAATTTGGAACTATGCTCAAAGGGCTATAATAAATGTGCATCCCCTTTGACCAAATAAATACCACTTCTAGGACTGTATCCCATGGAGATCATACAAGTGGGAAGAGGACCCATATGTATAAAAATATTTATAGCAGCTCTTTTTGTGATGGAAAGGAATTGGAAAACAAGGGGATGCCCATGAAGTGGGGAATAACTAAACAAGTTTTTGTGTGTGAATGTAATGGAATACTATTGTGCTATAAGAAATTAGGAGCAGATGGACTTCATAATAACCTGGAAAGACTTCTATAAACTGGTGCTGAGTAAGGCGGGCAGAACCACAAGAACTTTGTACACAATTACAGACACATCATATCTGTGATAACTAACTTTGATAAGCTAGACTCCTCTCAGCAATGAAAAGTTACAAAACAACTCCAAAAGACTCATGACGGAAAGGGCTATCCACACAAGAACTAGAGTCTGAATGCAGATCGAAGCAAACTATTCGCTCTCTCTCTTTTGTGTTTAGTTTGTTTCTTTCCTTCTTTCTCATTGTTCACTCCATTGGTTATGACTCATCTTTACTTGACTAAACGTGACTAATGTTTAATGCAAAGGTATCTGCTGAACCCATGTCATATTGCCTGCCACCAGGTGAGGGGGGGGGTTGTTAGGGGAAAGGAGAAGGAAGGTGAGAAAATTTGGAACTCAAGGGATTGTGGATCTGAATGCTGTAAACTAAAAGCAAATAAATAAATTTTTAAAACATAAAGAAGCCTATTCTTAGCCTTGTTGATTAGCCTGCTGGAACCAGGCGTAGAATGTCTGTGTATGCTCCATACTTGGTCCTGACACCTCCATTCCAGACTCTCCCCAAATCAGTGTCCTCACTTTTTCCACCTGGGGGTGATGATATCCCAAGTGTTGAACAAATGATCTAGACCCCCCATTACATGGTGTTTTTTGTTTTTCTCTCCTGCTCCAGTGGGGCAGATGATAGGTGGAAGTTAGATTAAAGAAAACATATTTAAAGGAAGAAAGATTATTGTCTTCTTGAATGTTTCTACAGTGTTTAACCTGCAGTAAAAAGCAGTAACTAATAGAAGGCATAGGGCTTTTCTGTTTTGTTTTGCTTTTTAGCTTTGTTTTTTTTCATCTAAGCTGATAAAGAGACTGAAAGATCACCAAGATAAGAAGGCCCGGAAAGTTTGAACTATGTGAAGAACAAACATATCCCTTCTAGCAGGAAAACAAAGGAATAAAAAAAAATTTTAAAAATTTTTCATCAGTTCCCACTACTGTTGTGGGTTACAAATGATTGTTGCTTATTCAGACTGGAAAATGAATGCTGGTTATGAGTTCCAAAGAGCTTTTCAAACTGTGCCAATTTCTTCCAACCTATAATTCTCTAGGGGAAACCATAAAATAAAACACGGAATTACTAGCTATTTCCCTTCATCACTGATGATGGAGTCCAAAAATCGGTATGCAAGTCCTCTCCGATCTACATGACTAGGAACCTAATGCATATGAGGTTTTGATAGTATGTAGATATTAAGATAATATTACACTGTCAAACGTCCACATGGAAAGACTGGTCTTTGACTTTCCTCTGAGTCACTCTGAGTTCAATACAACACTACTTATTATTTTTTATCTTAAATTCATTTTCTTCCTGCCATATTTGCTCTGAAAGTCACCTCCTTTCTGATTGCTGCATGTTGACATGACTGGATGGCCACTGTAGTTTTATGGGAGTTTCTGCCTTTGTGAGTCACAAAACAATTTATTTCAAAATTCTGGATATTGCTGAAGATAAAAATTTTATGCTATTAAGACGAAATTACTTTCCAGAGCCTTGCTTAATCTCCCATTTCATTCTATACAGTGCACATGTGAAGTCCAAGCATATCTTCCCCCTATTTGTACAAGTAAAATGAACTCTAGAGGCAATGTGAAGAGAAGCAGCATGGAAAGAGGAACAGCCTTGGAGGTGAGAAGACACGTTTTCGAGCCATGCCTCAGATACATAGTGACTGTATGACCATGAGTGGGTCACTTTGCTTCAGAGTGCCCCGGGAAACTGTAATAATACAAATCACAGATGAATCCTCAAATCAAATTGGTAGAATGCATTTGTACACATTGATGAAATTTCAGGTATGGACAATCTTTTTCAAACTCATTAAAAAAAAAACCTCTATTATAAAAGGACGTGTTTATCTTCAGTCCAAAATGGAAAACAACCCTGTTGTATCATTCATCTATCCATTTATTTGATCGATTTCTCTTGAGAAACAATGGGAAAACAGATCCAGGGAAAAGAAGAATTATGCTTTTGTCTATTTCCTCTTATTTTAACTGAATAATCAGAAATTGATTCATGTCACTAAATTTTTTACCTCTTAGCCAACTGTGCGTGGTCCTGTAGATCTACATTTGGATGATATCATTCATCATTTTTCTTATAGCACTCACCTAAATCCTCTTGGTTGGTATATGTGCCCTTTCCCTGATTTTTAAGTGAGACTGGTAGTTTTAACTAATATGTAAATGAAGGATTGGCCAACATCAATCCAGTCCTTAGATCATGCACAATATTTTCTGCCTACTCACATATAGTCAGTTAACAAGCATTTATTGCCACAAATAAGTGATAGAGGTACCTTTTTCTCTCCCGAATCCAGAACACGTATAGGTACCCTATTTCCTATATGCTTATGATGTGGGGATGGAAAGCTATTTAATTGACTGCCAAGCAGAAATTGAGTATACATACAAAAGGCAAGAACAGAAGGAATTTTATTCCCTTTTCTTGGAAGTTTTCAAGTGAGGACAAAGAAGAGGTGGGCTCCCTCTCCCAGGAGCCTTGTGGCCATGAATATATGGTGCTACAGTTTCTTCCATCTCTATTGTTTATTTTTTTTCTCCATAGTCTTAGATGAATGAATTTCAGAGACTAAACAGACTAGATTCAAATCTTGTCGGCTCTGAAATGTCAGAAGAGTGACCACAGGCCCAGCATCTGGAGTCAACATCAGAATTTATCAGTATCCTAACATCAAAGTCCAGTGAGGCATCAGTACTGAGGAGTGACCCACTTGACTCAGTTTTGACCCAGCAGATTGATCAGGGAACAGAGACCTCATGTTCTGAAAGCAAGTGACTAATTCATCCAGTGCTTATGCCACAAATCAACTGGGTGAAAGTGTTTGTAGCAATTACTTTAAGTTGAAGCCCACTCTGTCCAGTGACTGAGCAGAGTAGGAAAGTATGCCTCTAGTTAATGATTTTTTTTTACTTTTGCTCTTGCTATAGTTTCTTAGTAAATGTCTCTTTGAATTGATGCTAATTGATTATCCTCAGTACTTTATATTAATTGGTTGTCCCCATGACTTGATCAATGACAGTGAAATGACATCAATTTATCAAAATGGTAAAGATCATTGGCAATTGATAAGGGGGTAGGTTAATCAGCTGGTACTTCACAAGTCATAGTACTGGGAAAAAAGCCTCTCCTGCCCTTTAGGGTCCCCTTGAGCCCTGAGGGGAAATGAAGACAGCTGAACTCTGGGTACTTTAGCTCTCTGGTACTACTGGGGCCTAGGGATAGGGAGCTCAGAGTCTATATATGTTGCATATATAAATTGCTTTCTTTAGCATCCTAACAGAAGCACAAAAGGAGACAGCAAACAAGATTATGCAACATCCCCTTGTAACAGCAAAAATAAAATATACTCCAGACTTAACTCACTTAATAAAATGTTGATTTATCCTTAGGTTAAGCAAGATCAAACAGTTTTAAAGTGGAATTTTAAAACTATAACCTTCATTAATAATCCCAAAAGACAGAACGAATTCATAAAAATCACTATAGAGGGGAAAAGGTGAAAAATCAGAGCTTTCTTTCTTAAATATAACAGTTAAACAACAGTTCCTAATAGTATCCTCTCTGAATTCTGCAGTCTATCAAGTGAGTGCAGTACTACATAGTAGTTGTGATGACTCTGTAATATCCTTACATTTTTCCAGCCAGAATCTTTGGGCCATTAAAAATGTTAAATTGAAAAAAAAAACTATTTAAAAGATAAACTAATGAAAATACAATCAAATGTTTAATGGAAATCCTATACCTATACAGGCAACAATTTTTAAAAATGATCATTTCAGTCCAGGAACCTAATAAAAAGTATGGTAATTGTGATAACTAATTCTGATAACTGTTCATTTTCCCTTTTGTTGAATCTCCCCATACCTATGAGATGGAACTGGTTATTTCATTAATTTGAGAAAGTCACTGTGAAGAACAGAGATGGGGATAGGGACTAGACCTGTGATTTCATTGGTATACAGAACCCTGGGTGAGCAAATTCCTTCTGACAGTGGAGTTTAGCATCTTCTCTAAAGTTCAAAATCCAAAAAAGAAACAGAGGTGATTAAGAGGTTGTGACTTTCCCATGGTTACACAGTCAGTAAACGTCAGAAGTGAGACAAACTCTGGATTGTGGGAGCCTAGACCTCTCTGCATTATACTACTCTGACACATTTAATGATAACAATTGAAAATGTACAATGCTGTTACTTATTTAAATATTAATTGATATCAGTGACAATGTGGACTAGTAAGTAAAGGGCTGAGTCTTGGGTTCAAGACTTCATTAACAGATGAAATGTGTTGCTATGGATAAGGCACTTGGCATCTCAGTGCCCCACACAACCCTGTGTGATTAGAAGCTGTGCACAAGTAACATACATGTACAACAAAGGAAGTAATTTTCATGTGGGGAGTTCTCTACCTGATGAATTCACAGGCCTGGACAGAAACAAATACTAAGTGAAATAATCTCAGAACATTGCATCTGACCAAGACTTTGTTGACTTTCATCAGGACCTGTTTTGTCTTTCCTGGTTTGCATGTTTTGACAATTCTATATTAATTTTAACTGTAAAGTTCATTTTACATTAAAAATATGTTTCAGATGGTATTTTTGCAAATTGAATGTACTCTTTAAATGATCACTGGCTCCCAGAATTCATTAAAGCAAAGAAACAGTGGCATTATCTTAAAAAGCAATACCAGAGAAACAATTTAATTTGTGCTTTGCAAACGTAGAAGCAGCCTCAGAAATTTCACCATCCTAGAATTTTTATTTTTACTTTTTGCCAGAGGTGGAGAGAGATAAAAATATATGTTTTTAATATAGCCCTTTTGTGAGATTCTAACAATTACCTTGGTGGAATAAAGTGCCTGGTGTATGGTGCTCACAGATGATTACATTAACACTACCCGGGGAAAACAGCCACAATGAGTCAAAAATGTTTCTGACCTTCTCTCTTGAGAGACTATCAAGATCTGTTTATATGAGATACTGAAACCAATAATATCAGAAGGTAAAATGTGCAGAAAGTTTCAGACGTTTTTTCAACTATCTAGGCTTTGTGTTCTTTCTTTTTAAAAAGTCTCTGCAAAACACAGACCAACATCAAAGAAAGAACACTTCACTTCCTGTGTGAACTTGCATGGTAATTTATATTCCTCTCATAAGGTCAAAAACAACTTGTAAGTATGCTCAAAATTAATTCCATTTTTAATAAAAGTGTTTTAAGGAGAAATGACAATTTTGCAAAATTGAGTTTACTAAATGGCAAAGATCTAAATAATGACTATAAGCTTTACAATAGTGAATAAGTGAATATTCAAAAGATCCGCAATTTTGGCAATGCAGGAAATTAGGGAAGGCAATCTGAGATTTGCCCCAGGGGGCAAAATTTAGAGGATATTGACAGCAATTGTACATTGATAGGCAGCATCTAGTTAATGACAATAATTGGTTAAAATATAAAGCAATCATTTGGTATTTTCCTCTCTACTATGGCCCAGTCTGGCATTGAACTAACCACATTGGTACACTGAGATAGTACAATGGAAAGTGCTTTGGATTTGGAGTGAATCAGAGGGCCATTTTCAGCTCTGCCACTTGTAATGCATGTCATCTTAGACAAGATCCCTCATTTCTATGAGGTCTTGGTTTTCTCATATGTAAACTGAAGGGGTTGGGCTCTGTTTCAATTCTAAATCTAAGATTCTATGATCCTACCCTGCATCAGACTTTCTGTCTCCATATAATAGGGTAATATTAAGACTCTCCCTCTACAGTGTCTGTATACTAAAATTTGTCCCTACAGTCTTCCCTTCCTCTGCCAGATGCCTATCCCAGCAGTCTGAACTATTAGTTATGGCTCTATAGGATAGAGCTGTCAAAAACACAAGGAACATTCCAAGTGTGGCCTGAACCAGAGTAAA
Organism: Pseudocheirus occidentalis; assembly: GCA_028646575.1. NCBI lineage: Eukaryota > Metazoa > Chordata > Mammalia > Diprotodontia > Pseudocheiridae > Pseudocheirus > Pseudocheirus occidentalis. The sequence goes on from CM053596.1 coordinate 112,784,730, forward strand.
ATATGCTTAGGAAATATTTAACAAAATAAAAATACAAAACAAAATAGATAATATCACATTTTTGATATGAAGTCAATGTGTGATCCAGTGACCTTTTTTAATTGAGTGTGACTCAACTGCTGTAGTGAAGAACCCCCTCAACAGCAAAGAAAATCCATGTATGACTTAGTAGATAAGGCCAGGGTATCAGTCTGGGACCCATAGAGTTCGCTTACCTAGCCAAAGATTACACTGCTAGAAAATATCAGAGACAAGTTTTCTGACTTTGAGTCCAGCATGCCATTTATGAAATATCACTATCTCTAGGCTTTTAATCTAATTTTAAAATTGACTCTTTATTAATAAAGAGAAAGATGCAGAAATGTTTTGTCTTTTGCATTATTAAATAGATTATTTTTGTCAGTAACATTCTCAGGATATAGTACTAACATGCATTGTTTCTAAAAATGCATTTTTTAAAAATGTTTTAATCCTTTACCATTAAATTACATGCATGTACACATATATAGATGCATATATGTATACATGCACACATACATATATGAGTATACATAAACATATATACATCTGTGTGTGCACATCTGCTCACATACATATTTTGTGGTTCAGTGGATAGAATGCTGAAACTGCATTCAGGAAAACCTGAGTTCAAATTTAATTGAAGAAATTTACTATCTGTATGGCCTTGAGCCAGTCACTTAATCTTTGTCTGCCTCAGTTCCCTTAACTTGTAAAATGGGAATAATAAAACTACCTACCTCTTAGGGTTGTTGTGAGGATCAAATAACATATTTGCAGAGCACATTGATGAGTATTGGGCACACAATAGGTACTATAGAAATGCTTATTCTCTTCACCTTCCTCTTGTATCCTTAATTTGGAAGGATTCTATGTATGGCAATGCCACTCAGCTGCTCAGTAAAATTTCAATGTCTCACTGTTACATTTAGGTTCAAATACAAACTGCTCTGTTGGATCGGAGGTTTTGACAACCTGGTCACAACCTACCTTTCCTAGCTTCTTATATAAAAGCTGCCCTTCACATATTCTGTAATACAAACAAGATGGCCTTTCTCCTGCAATCTTCATTCCACCTCTCATCTCTGTACCTCTGCACATTCTGCCTCCTATCCTGAATTGTATTCCTTCCTCTGCCCTTCAAAGTTCAGCTAGAGTACTACCCCATTCCTGTGAACTACTAGTGCCATCCATTCCTCCACAAACAACTGTGTAGCTAACATTCTAGATACTTACATGCATACATATTTTTCCCCTAATGTAATATCCGCACTTTGAAGGAAAGGTCTTAGCATGGTGCCTAGCACATAGCAAATTTTTTTTTACATTTCACTGTAACTGAGTTAAATACAGAAGAAGAGCTGATTGGACTATCAAGATCCTGAGAGGTTACAATATTTTAGGATCAGAGATTGCAGGGTAGACGTATCCATACATTTCATTTAGTCCAAATCCTTTATTTTATATATTAGAAAACTGAAGTCAAGAGAGGTCAAATAATTGCCCCAAATCATCTTCATTTTAAATAGCAGAATTTATATTTAAACCCAATTTTTTTTACTCCAAACCCAATGCTTTTTTCCCATTATACCACACTATCATAGAAAACCTCATAAAAATACTGTGCTATAGGTAGCATAAGTATTAGCACCATTTTCTAAGTGAAAAAAAAATGGGAGGCTCTGTCTAATTTGGTGCCAAGTTCAAGGTCAAAGAGATATTCAATATCAAGGTCAGGAGTCAAATTTGGGTAATTCTGGCTCAAAATCCAGTCAAGTCAAACCAAATCTACAAGTGTTTATTAAGGACCTTCTCTTTGCCAATCACTTTGCCACATGCTGAAGTTGCAAAGAAAGGCAATAGTTCGATGCCCCAAGGAGCTCACAGTCTAATGGGAGAGACAATACACAAGTATGTCCATTATCTACCCATTAATACAAAGTTACTTGCAATAGGGAAAGCTTCTCTTTTGTCCTTTTGTCCCTGGCACTAAACACAGTGTCTAATACATAGCTGTTCAGTCAATTTAATTGCATCTAACCCTTTGCAACTCCATGTACCATAATGACCATGGGGTCTTCTTGGCAAGGATACTGGAGCGGCTTGCCATTTCCTTTTCAAGTAGATCAAAACAAAAGAGGTTAGGTGACTTGCACAAAGTCACACAGATAGTGAGTTCATAAGGCCTTGTATCTTAAGTTCTTCCTGACTTGGGAACAGCTAGGTGGCACAGTGGCTAGAGCGCCAGGTTTGGAGTCAAGAAGACCAGAGTTCAAATTCTACTTCAGACACTTACTAGCTATGTGATTGTGGACATATCACTTAACCCTGTTTGCCTCAATTTCCCTATTTGCAAAAATGAGCTGGAGAAGGAAATGGAAAACCACTCTAGTATCTTTGCTAAGAAAATCCCAAATAGGGTCACAAGGTATCAGACATGACTGAAATGAGTGAACAACTTCCTGACTTTAGGCCCAGCATCCTATCTATTAAGACATCTAGTATTAAAAATACTTGATAAATTGATTGCTTGATGAGTATATACATGTTTCTGGAAGTTTCAAAGGGGCATATTTAGGTTGGATATGAAGAAAAACTTTTTGACAATTAAAGCTATGTCAAATTGATTCCTGAGTTGTCTCAGGAAATAGTTAAGTTCTTTCTCCCTCACTGTTGTTGTTGTTTTAACGTGATCTCTTCAACCTCACTCTTCAAGCAAAGGTCACTTGACCACTTGTGATGATTTTAACAAGAAGATTCTTTTTCAGGATAGGTTGGTCTAGGTAGACAACAGTGCCCCTTCTGACCATGAAATCCTAGTATGCTATGGTCTTTTTCACACTTTACTTAGTTTTGAAAAATGTATAGTAAAACATGCATCAGACCAAAGAAATTACTCATAGTTGAGTAGAGAAATTATGCCAAGGAATAATGTAAAGGAAAACAAAATCATTAGTCATATTGTATGTGCCCTAGATGAGCAAAACCCTCAGTTGTACTTAACAGGATGTTTTCCTTCATCCTCTGGATTGTGAAGTTTTCTTTTCTGTTTTTGGTAGATCCTTGTCTATCTCCACGTAGAACAAAAAGAAAAAAAAAGTTTATTTTCAAGCTCCTCAACTGCTCAATGAAAATCAATACAAGAAGTATTATAGTATCTAGCAGGCTTCATATTCTATTGATTGGTGGTACAATTGGATGAGCACAGTGATATAGACTGTTTAATAACATGAGAGAAAAGATTTAGAATGGGAGGGGAGAAATCCTGCAAGATAGATTTTCAAGCCATTATTTACTAATGCTTACCCCTAAACTTCAATCATAGCTCTAACCTTTAATGTGGTTTATAGATCACATTAAAACAACAACAACTGGGGTTTTTTGGGGGCGAAAAGATACCATTTCATCATCTCAATAATGCTAAAAGGGAACATCATTATTATTATTGTTGTTATTATTATTATTTATTATTATTATTATTATTACTATTATTATTATTATTATGTTATCGGTGATAGGGTTACATACCTCAGAAAGGTCTTACTCTAATACATCATCATCATCATCATCACTGGTACCTATATAGTGCTTTAAGGTTTGCAGAGTGCTTACAATAAAGGAACTTGCCCATGGGTACGAACAGCTAATGTCTGGGAAGGATTCACACTCCTGATTTCATGCTCAGTGCTCTGTCCTCTGCATCACCTTGCTGCTACATGGCAGAGTGAAAGTGAACCAACGTCCTCCAAGGCTATCTCAGTGGAACACAATCTCTTTTGACAGGGATTCAGGGATAACATCATATACAGATTGACTCTCTGACTGAGAACCAGCCTCCTGTCTCATCAGTTTGCTTTATTTGGCATACATGCTAATGAGGTAAATTATTTTTTCTATTCTATCATCATCCTCATTATTACAAATGATTAAATTAAGGTTAAGGCTTTTTCCTTTTTATTTCTTCATTCAGGGACCAGCCCCTCTGGGTCAGTTAGCTAATCACTGAAGGACAAAGTTGCTAGAAAAGATTGCCCTAATCCTGGAGAAGATGCTCCATACACCTTACTTCTGTTTGAAATATGAGCAAAATTTTATCTAACTGAATTCCAACCCTAAAACTTTAACCCTATGCCCTTGTACCCCTCCATTAGAGTTTAGGGTGCCCCAATTCATGAAGGAGAAATCCAACAAGAGTGGTCTGGGTAGAGATGGATTCCTTTATCCAAACTGCTAGAGGCTGCTGAGTCTCATTATAAAGGCATGTTCTCAGCAGAAGCTGAAGACTTTTAGCCTACCCCCTCATTTAAATGTCTACCAATCATGATTAATTTCTCCAGTCAGATACATTCCCTTTCATAAACCTATATGTTTAAGGCATTCAATGTCTTAATTAAGAATCTTTGGTTATTAAGAGAAACTGACCATTAATTTGTTGATTATCATCAAGCCTAATTAATAAATTGATTACTAATTGCCCAGAAACTTTCTCTTGGGCTTTTCATTCATTTCACTGAGAAAGGAGAAAAAATAACAAGAAGGGGAAATAGCAGCCAAAACGATAGTGTTACAGAGGGTGTGATTAAGCATGGCAAAGTCTATCATCAATAGGCTAATAACTTGGTGCCGTCTTTATTGGCTATGGTAATACTAAAAACAAAACGAAATACCAAATGACTCCCAGAACTGGCTGAACCCCTCCCAATATGGAGCAAGATAGCAGATAAGGAGAAGGGGACAGAACATTATAAAAATCACCATTTTTAGACCATCTTTGCAGGTCAGCTCAACTCTTAGTTTTCTTAATGTGAGATCCTTGTTCTTTGACTAACAAGTTGAAATATTGCTAGAGAAAGTGAATTATACTAATCTTGACATTTTCATTATAAATGGAAGCAGAAGAGAAACAAATTTAGTTCAATGGAAAAAAATATTTCCCAAGTTCTTCATAAAAAACAAACAAAAAACTTTCAAATAGGTGGTTTGATTGGGTATTAAAAGGTAAGAGGAAACAGCATATCATGATACATTTGGCCGTATCATAATACACTGTGCTCATGATAAGTTTTGGCAAAACAACTACGATAATGTAATCAAAGCACTTTACAAAGAGAATAATCACTTCCGAAGGCTCATGGAAGGCATAATCCTCCTTCCCCTTATAACACCTCAGTTTCTGGGAGGGGAAGTCAATTAGGTTTATAGTTTAACTCTGTTCCCAGAGACCACTGCCCTAGTTCCAAATCCAAACCTCCCTGGGGCTTGAGTCCCAGGAACTCTGACTTCTCAGGACTTTCATGCCAAGCTGGTGACTGCATCACCCTGGTTGCACTACCTTCCCTTCAACACTGGCTCCAAAGTTGCCAAGGTATGGACTATTGCATCCTGTTGGGGACCAGCTCCAGCACCTGAAACTAATGATAAATGATATAGAACAGGAATTTAAAAATCCCAGGCCAATTTCTCAGGACTAGGATAAAAGAGGGGGAGCAGGGAAGGCTCTTCTTTTCTCACCAGTTCTGTTCATGACATTTACACAGTGGACAGGAGAAAGAATGATGAAAACAACTGCAGTCAAAAAGGTGGTGGAAAAGAGACCAAGAAGTTCAGTCTCACCAGTTTTAAAGCTACAGGCAGACAATTAAAAGAAGCTGCCCCACGCAGATGATACAGGGCACAATAGGTTCCATGCTAGGCAAATTGGACTTGTACAGAACAAAACAGGGTTAAAATAATAAGCTACAATAGATATAGATATAAATATAGATAGAGATAGAGATAGAGATAGAAATATAGAGATAGAGATAGAGATAGAGATAGATAGGTATTTGCAGTTGATGAAAAGCAAGAAAAATTCCAACAAAACTTTAATAACACCCCCTAAATTTACTCAGTGACTGCAATGCAAATGTGGACATCACGCTCTCCAAACTATTAGAAATTGTCACATATGAGTAAAAAATGAGAGAACCCAAAAAACTGTAGACTATACATTCCATTATATCATGTCTCAGTCTATCCCATTCTATTCAACCAGATGTATTAAAAATTAAATAACTCCTCGTGCTGAAGATATAAAGACAAACATAGAACAGAGTTCTCAAGAAGCTTACATGCTTAGTTGTGGGGAAAGAGGGGGAGGGGGAGGAAAGAGTATATACATAAGTAAATCAAAGCAAATATAGGAACCACATCTTTGATTTCATTATTAGGAAATTCTCAGGTGAGGAAACTAGTACCAGGGGTGGGGAACCTGTGGCCTCAAGGCCACATATGACCCTCTAGGTCCTCAAGTCTGATCTTTTGACTGAATCCACAATTCACAGAATAGATTCAAAAGGCCATGCTTGAGGATCTAGATTGTCAAATGTGGCCTTGAGGACCTATATCATCATCTCTCCAACTTAAGAGTCTTTGAGAATAGACTAGAGTGCTAACAGATTAAGTTATCTGAACAGTGTTACACAGCCACGCTATGAAAGAAATAAAATACAATGGAGTATCTTTGGTGGGGAGTGTGGTTAAAATGATTTAGGGGTCTCTTTCAAAAGGAAGCATTTGGACTAAGCCTTGAAGAGAGCTGAGTGTTGCCAGCCCAGTAACCCTGCTCCTATGGAAACTGAAGCTAATAGAACCTTTGAGCTTGGGAGGTATGAGCTACAGAAGAGCTAAAGCTGGGAGTGAGATGGAGAGGAAGAAGGAGAAAGTTTTTCAAAAATTAGAAGTAGCAAAGGATAGTATACCAGAAATGGAGGCTATCTGTACAAAGGTACACAGGTATGAGATGCAATGTCACGTAGACTAGCCAGTAAAACTGTATAGCTTAGCTAGTGAAAGCGTTAGTTAGTAATAACAGTCCATAGTATACCACACAGACCCCTACCCCCATATCAGTTCCTTGAAAACAAGGACTTTTTTATTTTAATCTCTAGCACCTATCACAGTGTCTAGTGCATGGTGGGCAAATAGGTGGTATATTAGATACATTATTAGACTTAAGAGTCAGGAATACCTAGGTGTAAATCCTACTTTAGACACTGATTAGCTGGGTAACCCTGGGTAAGTCACCCCCTCAGAACCAGTGTCCTTATTTGTAAATAGGAATTACATTAAAAGCTACTATCACATGGTTGTTTTAAGGATTAAATGAGATAATAAATGTAAAGCACTATATTTATAAACCTTAAAACCCTATATAAAACTTGTGTTTTTACCTATTCACAAAATGCATTTTTTTTAATTAAAAAAAATGGTGAACTAGAAATTCAAACACAAGTGGACAATTTAACAACATAGGTATCATTAATGGGATGGAATTGAATTCTCCAGCAGCATCTATCTGACTTCACTGAATCTGTCACTAGACATGGATGAACTTTATTCTATACAGGAAAAAAATAGATTTTATTGTTTAATTGACAATTGTGATCTTTTAAAGAGGCTTGAAATAGAAGTGCTGAAGCAATGCAAAAAGGCAAAGAGGTTATCTATCAGTTTTCAAAAGAGGGTGGGCTCTAAATTATAGGTCAATGAGTTTAACTTCTATTTGGGGGAGAGAGTGAACTATAGATCACATTTTAAGGGGTTATTTGTGAGCATTTAGAATGGAAGGAAAGTAATAATCAGTAAATTTTACTTTAGTGTTATCCATAAACGGTAATGCCAAAATATCTCGATTCTTTATTTGGATAGAGTAACTGAATCCACAAATTATGGCAACATTCTAACCATGATATGCTTAGATTTCAGGAAAGCATTCAGCAAATCTGTCATGCCACCTTGTTAGACTGGATGGAAATCCGTGAAGTTGTATATACATATATACATATACATATATCTATATTTATCTATCTATATCTATATCTATATCATCTATATCTATATCCAGAACTAATTGAATGACCAAATCAGAGGAGGAGCCATCAATAGATCAATGTCAAATAAAAGAGACATCTCAAGCAAAGTACAAGACATCTGTATTTGGACATAGGTTATTTAACATATTTTCCAAATATTCTTGCTACAAGTATAGAAGGACTTGAAAATTTCAGAATTCAGGAAGTAAGGAGAATGACTAATATATTGGGTTACAGAATCAGTATACAAAAACACTGGAATGTTATGTCAAATGGTATGAGATTGAAATGAATGTGACTAATTTGTTTTATTCAACCATATTTGTTGTAAAGAAGGGCTGGGGTGGGGATGGGGGAAGTGTGTGTTTATTGGAAAGGGACAGTTATTTCAACAAGAAAAGGAAAGAGATCAATTAAACATTTTAAGAAAAAAATACATCTGATAATTAGGATAAATGTGATGTTCTATCATCAGGTAAAAAAAGGTCCACCTCTGAAGTATAAGATGCATAAACAACAGTTCTTATGGGGGGAAAAAAAAGATCTAGGGTTTTTAGTGGACAGTGCCAGTGGTTTGATATTGAGAGAAATGATTATTAATACCCAATGATTTGGGGAGATTCCGAATTCTCCCCTTTTTTAAGTCCTCATTTTCTTTTTTTTTTAATTAATTCATTTTGGTTTTCAATTTTCACTTTTATAAGATTTTGAGTTCTAAATTTTTCCTCTTTCTCTCCTCTCCCCTCAAAAAGATGGCATGTAATCTGATATAGGCTATACATAAAGAGTCATTTCAAACATATTTCCACATTAATCATGTTGTGAAAATATCAGAACAAAAAGGAAAGACCACGATAAAGGGAAAAAAGAAGGAAAAATTTGTATGCTTCTATCTGCATTCAGATTCCATAATTCTTTCTCTGGATGTGGATAGAATTTTGAATCCTAAGTCTTTTGTAGTTGTCTTAGATCACTATGTTTCTGAGAAGAGGAAAATTTATTAAAATTCATCATCACACAATGTTGCTGTTGCTGTGTTAAATGTTTTCATTATTCTTCTCACTTCACTCAGCACCAGTTCATGTAAGTCTTTCCGGGTTTTTCTGAAACCTGCTTGCTCATCATTTCTTCCAAAATAACAGTATTCTATCACATTCATATGGTACAACTTGTTCAGCTATTCTCTGACTGATGGGCATTGCTTCAGTTTCCAATTCTTTACCACCACAAGAAGAGCTATAAAGTCCTCATTTTCAAAGCTCATTCTCTGAAGTTTGAACTTTATCCCCAATATGGTTAGATCCCACCCAACCTTTCAAGTAATCTAAACTGAAGTGAATTCCTGCCCACTGTGTTCTCCCCAGGTTCAGATGGGGATAAATTCTTTGATTCCCAAGTCTGGTTGTAATTTAGAAGTAAAATGACATAATCAAATTTAATTAAAATAGCTTCAGCCCCTCATTATAATATTCATTCTTTCTCATTATTTGTTAACCAATCAGAGTTGATTGCCACCCTCTGGAACACCAACTTTTCCAAAGGCTTATAAACTGTGAGCCCATAGCCCATGATGGTCTGTGGCTTTTGAGATTGCTATTGACCTCTTTTATTGATAAAATGCTAGTATTATTAATAAAATTACTAGTTACCTAGAAATTATATCTCTTGAACTTTGAAATATCACAGTATGATTGACAACATAGCTAATGCAATGCTAGGCTATATTAAGAGCATTATAGTATAGAAACAGTCCTTGTCTTCTGCCATATTTAAAGTATCTGTTCAGCTCAGGGTGCTATATTTTGGAAAGGACATTGATAAGAAGCTGCACTTCTATAAAAAGTGACAAGAGTGGTAAAAGGACTGGAGACCCTATTGACAGAGGATGGACCTGAAATCAAGAAGACCTGAGTTCAAACTTTGTCTCATAAACTTACTAGCTTTCATATGTTGGTGGAGCAGTGAATAGAGCACTGGCCCTGGAGTCAGGCGGACCTGAGTTCAAATCTGGCCTCAGACACTTGACACACTTACTAGCCATGTGACTTTGGGCAAGTCACTTAACCCCAATTGCCCTCCAAAAAACAAAAATAATAATAAAAAAAATTTAAGTATATGTTCATAGCTTCATGGTAACTGGGTGAGAACTTGAAGCCTTTCCCCAGTATAGAGGCCAAAGCAGTTCATTCTCATCATTCAAAAACAGTCAGAAAGGGAAAGAAGCTGAGTCTCTTCGCAGGAGTCATTTATATGCACCTTCAGTTTTAGTTCAGGAGCCCACTAAAAGATTTCCCTCCATTCAGTAAGAAAGAAAACATCACAAAATACCTTTGCATCCCTTGAGATAGAGCTCCTCCATTACACATTTCTGGAATTAGATACACCATGCCGTTACACAGGTTGAAACAGCAAACTGTAGGACCAGTTACATGCTACATGTGTTATCCACATTTTACAGAGAGAAGATCATATTTAGAAGAGTTAAATACTTAACCCATGCTAGCATGCACTGAACCCAGGATTTCAGTTCAGAACATCAGACTCTAAGTCCTAGCCTGCTCCCACTAAAACCCAAAAGAATCTAGTCCACAGGGATAGTTTGCAGCTGTGCTCTGCCCTCCCTTTTTTTTTTTACACTATTTTTGTTTTAAAAACACTGAAACCTAAAGACTGAAAAATGAAGGCCACAGGCTTTGTGAAGCATTTTTAACCCCTCTTACACCTGAGAGTAAGAAGCAATAACAAAAATTTCTGAATCATTTAGTCTATAATTCCACTGGTCAGTAACGTGTGATTTATGTCTCATTTGGTACCTTTGCTTTTTTCCCTGTAGAATTCTGGTTAGCAGTATAGAACAAATTAAGAAGCAGCAATATAGTACAGACTAGAAATCTGAACCACACACACCTATCCAAAGTATTATAGAAAAGAATCTGGGAATCTGCCAGGGGCAGAGGCACTTGAGTGTCTTTGAAATAGGATGTATTTAAAATGTAGACCACCTTCACAAGCATTGCTAAAGGCAGGAGTGGAAACAAAAGAGATAGTAACCTTTTTCTTAAAGCCCTTCACGTTTTATCTTAAAGGAATCTTTCAATGATCTTGTACACTGAAAACTTAGCTGAAATGTTAAGTAGATAAAAGATCATGAAAGTAAATCTCTAGCTTTGCACCAATGTATTTGCCTTCAAGCCAAAGGAGGATTTCTGCTACTCCCAACCTCAAGGCTTTCTTTTATCAGTAATCTTGACATTAGGGCAATTCTGTGGACTGTGATTATTAACATAATGGGTATGAGCTTTGTTGAAGCCCTAGCTACAGGGAGCAAGCAATTATAAATAGCAATAAATAGTCATACCTTTATTTCAGTAACAGAATGCTGGCAGCTTTGCCTCTTTTCAGCCTACATAGTCAGAATCTGTTTATAGGATAGAGCTTTCTATTACGGAATCTTATGTGGAGAAGCCTCTAAGGAAGCCTGGGAATAATACAGGGTTTTGAACTGGGAGACAAATTTGGGTTCAGATGCCACCTCTGGCCTTTCAACCGATCCTATCATAAGTCAGTCATTGAATCTCTCATTTTCATTTTCTTTAGCTGTAAAATGAGACTGATTATATGGAGAGTGGGCCTAATTCATAGGGTTGTCCTGCGGCTTAAGTAATATGAATCAATAAACATTAAAAAATGCCTGCTATATGCCGGGAATTGTGCTACATGCTAAGGATTCAAAGACAAAACTGAAAGATTTTTGAACCTCAAGGAACTCGCATACTATAGAGGGAAACAACATGACCAGTTTGTACAAATGGATATATGTACAAAATGATTACAAGATAGTTTTTGGAGGAAAAAACCAGTGGATTCAGGAAAGGTCTTGTATAGGAGACCAGATTTGAAATGAGCTTTGAAAGAAACTAGTGAGCAGAATTTGTAGGAAAGAATGCATTCCATGGATGGGGAACAGCATGTGTCAAGGTAATGAGACAGGCGATAGGGTGCCTCATGTGTGAATAAGACAGTTTGGCTTGACTAAAAAAATGTGTGCAATAATCTCTATAATAAGATTGGAAATGTAGTTTGAGGCCAGGCCAAAAAGAACTTTAAAATACAAATAGTGAAGACTTCATAAATATACAAAATTTCCAGCTCAGAACTAGGAGGAAATATAAAATCCAAATAGTCCAGTATACTCATTTTATAGTTGTAAAGTAAAATTCTTACCTTCAAAGACCATACAGTCAAATAGGGGGAACATAATACATATGCATATGACACAAAATGTGTCATAAAAGCAAAAGAGAGATCCAGACAAAATGTCAGAGAATAAGTAGAAGAGGCAGAGATTTTTATTTTATTATTATTATTTTTTTTTTTACTGGGGGTGGCGAGGAGATAAAGGAAAATTTTGTGAAGGAGTCAGCACCTGGGCTGAGACTTCAAAGAAGAGGAGGTAAAGAAATAGCAGGTTATCATCTGGAGATTATTGGACTTGATATTAAAATAAGCCCAAGTTCAAATTCTATCTATCACTTACAGGTCCTTCATCATGAAAATGGGCGGAAAATAATTTAAGTAAAATATTGTAAAACTTGGAGCATTACATAAAAATCAATTATCATCATTATCATTTCAACAAACTGGGAAGCAAATGCATTCTAGGCATGAGAGGATAGTATTCTATGGGAATGTATGGAGAGGGGAGACAAGGACCAGCCAGTTATAGTTCAATTGAACTAGAGTATAAAGCATGTGGAGCAGTGTACTAGGCAAGATTGAACAACACAACAAAACAAAACAACTAAAGAAAACAAAGATAGATTTCCTTAACGTAACTAACTGGGCAACTACAGAATGTTTTCTCTTGTCCAGGATCTTTCTTTTTATTTTTTCCTTCCTTTACTGACATTTAAAACAAACCATATAGAAATGACTTTGGAATGCAGTACCCTTAGAACATTTGAATTATCACTGAATAATAATGAGATATATTGAAGCATATAGTTCCATAAGTTTGCTGTAGTCAACACATGAGTCCTTTCAGCCCAGTGCCTTGTGAGGCAAGGCTATGCCAGACCAGTGCTTCCCACTTTATGGTTTTCAATTACTACCACTTTCAAAGAAAGAAGAGAATGCTTGGTGGGCACAGAATTGGTCATTTACTTAGGAGAAATCAGGGATCAGAAAATACAGACCAGGGAACCAGTGAGCTTCCCTGAAGTAATAACATAACACTTGGACATCAGGGGCCAAAGAGTGGGGGCTCCAGAGGTGCCCGACATACAGGCAGGAAGAAATTCAATGACTATAGGAAAAGCAGACACAACAAACTTTTATCGTTCTTCTTTTGAATTAATTTGAATAGATAAAGAGTACTTATTCACAGTTTCTTTTGATGAAATGTAGATATGAAAATAAATGTTGGAATGGACAGCATAGATTTTAAGCCACAAATCTTTTTTTTTTAATGATCAACATATCTATCTATATATTTTTTTGAGTGTCATAGGTACTATTTAAATTCATTTGCAAATCTGAGACACCTTACCCAGACCCTGAGTTTAGGGATGGTGATTACATTTTAAATCGGTTCTGAATCTGAAATCTTATTGAAAAGGTTTCATGGCTATACTTTAAAAAAAATTAATTCAATTGACTTCCAGTGCTTAGAATATATAAAATGCCAAGTATTCCTAACATAAATTCCTATAAAGATGATCGATTTTAGCCTATTCAACTAACTGAGAAGCAAACTGTTTAAATGAATAAAAGTACTTCCTACCTTTAGTGTCAGTTAGTTCTTGTCTCATTATTGTAGTATTGTAGTGTATCATTATTGTAGTAAACTTCTAACATCTTTTTGGTCTTTCAGTAAACATGTATCAAGTGATTACTTTTTGCGAAGCACTCTGCCAAGTGCTGGGATACAAAAAGAGGAAAAAGACAGTCCCTGTAAACAACATGTAAACACATATATACAAAATAAGTTAAATGAAGGATAAATAGGAAGTAATTAACAGAAGGGAGGTTGGAATTAAATAGAATTGAAGAAATTTTTCTGTAGAAAGTGGGCTTTTAGTTGTTGCTAAAAGGAAGCCAGGGAGGTGAGTATGTGAAGAAAATATGGTAGAGCATTCCAGACATGAGACAGTCAGAAAAAATGTTTGGAGCTGAAAAACAAAATGTCTTATTTGTGGAATAATCAGGAGGCTTGTATCACTGGAATGAAGTGCATGGGTTGGGGAATAAACTATAAGAAGACTGGAAAGGTAGGAGGGAGCTAGCTTATGGAGGACTTTCAATGCCATACAATATATTTTGTATTTGATTCTGGAGGTATTAGGAAGCTACTGGAGTTAATTGAACAGGAAGAAGGTGACATGATTAAAACTGAACTTTGGAAAAAATCATTTTAGGGGTTGAATGGAAGATGGATTGAAGTAGAGAGAAACTTCAGATAGTTTAACCCCCTGACAAGCCATTACAATAATTCAGGTGTGAAGTGAGGAGGACCTGAACTAGACTGGTGGCAATGTCAGAGGAGAGAAGAGAGCATATTTAAGAGTTTGCAAAGATGAAATCAACAGGCTTTGCCAACAGATCGGATATGGGGGTAGAGAGATAGTGAACAATCCAGGATGACTCCTGGGTTGTGAGTCTGAGCTAGGGTGAGAATGATATTGCCCTGTATAGTAATGGGGAAAGTAGGAGGTAGGGTATTTGGGGGTAAAGATAATGAGTTCCACTTTAGACATGCTAAAATTTAGATGTCTACTTGACACTTTGAGATGTCTGGAAAAGGCATTTGGAGATATGAAATTAGAGGTCAGCAGAGAGATTAGGGAAGCAATTTGAGAATCATCAGCATGGAGATCATAATTAAATCCATGTAAGCTGATGAGATCATCAAGTGAAGTAGTATAGGAGCAGAAAAGAATAGGGGCCAAGATAGAACCTGCAGCAGAATCTAGAATGGCTATGGTTAGAAGACGTGATCTGAAAGAATATCCAGCAAAGAAGACTGAATCAAAATGGCAAGATAGGTAGAAGGATAGAGTGTAGTTCCAAAAACCTAGAGAGAAATATCAAGGAGGAGAGATTGATCAACAATGTCAAAACTGAAGGGAAGTCAAGGAGTATGAGGTTTGAGAAAAGGCCACTGGATTTGGCATCTAAGAGAGCATTACTAACTTTGAAGAAAGCTCTTTCAGGGGAATAATAAGATCAGAAGCTAGAAGAAAGTAAGAAGAGAGAAAGCAGAGGCATCTATTTTAGCCAGCCTTTTCAAGTTTAGCTACAAAGGGCAGAAGGAATATAGGATGATAGTAGGATAGAAAGATCAAGTGAGGGTTGTTCTTGTTTTTTAGGATTGGGGAAGCATGGGCATATTTGCAAGCAGTAGGAAATGACAGGGAAGGAGAGATTGAAAATAAATGAGAGAATAGGGAGAGACAGAATGAAATAGGATAATTTGAAGAAGTAGAGGGGTTAACCTTGGTAAGGAGTAAGGTCATTTCATCTTGAGAGAGAAGAGTGAAGGAAGAAAAAGTGACAGAAAGCACCTGATGATAAGAAATGAGAAAGAGGGAAGAAGAGAGGTCATAATTTATTGTGTTAATTTTTTAAAGAGTCTTTAAAGTCTTAATTTGTTTTTTTGTTTTTTGTTTTTTGTTTTCTGTAAAACTTAAGTTCCCAGCTGAGATAATGGGGCAGGAAGGAAGAGAAAAAAATTTGCAAGAGAAGCTGTTGAGAGGGGCATAGTGTGTTGATAAGGAAGGTAGAAAAGGATTGCCTAGCAGCAGTGAGAGCTCAGTTGAGGATTTGTAAATTTGTGAGAGCTTTGGAGATTCTGCTTCAGAGATTAAAGTTCTCCTTACCTAGATCTAAGCTTTATGGTACAGTAGAAACAGCACCAGATTTGCACTTAGAAAGCCTGATTAGAGGTTCAGATCTACTTGATGACCTTGGACAAGTCATATAACTTTTCTGAAACATAGTTTACTTGTCTACAATAACAGAGATAATAATGATTAACTTACTATCCTTCTCTATCTAGAAAAAAATGTCATCTGTTACGTGCTTCCTCTACATTCTCTCCTCTCACGCTTCATCCATTTTCTTTTTTTTTTAATTTTTATTGACTTGTTTGTTTACTTTTAGTTTACAATATTCAGTTCCAGAATCACATGAGTTTCAGATTTTTCTCCCCTTCCTCCCCACCCTGCAGCCCCGCCATGGTGGCATACAATCATGTATAGGATCTGCAAACTCTTTCACATTGTACAATAGTCTGGTTGTATAGGTGTTATAGCCAATGGAGTGAACAATGGGCAAAGAGAAACAAAAACCAAACATAGAAAAGAGTGATAGCATGCATTGCTTCAGTCTCCTTTTAACCTCTGGTCTTTCTGGACCTTTCTCTGAATGTAGACATCTCCTTCTGTCCTGAGACTTGTAGAGTTGTCTTTTAACTGTGCGTTGCTGAGAGGAGTCCAGTTTTTCAAAGTTGGTCGTCACACATATAATGTATCTGTGACTGTGTACAAATTTTTCTTGGTTCTGCTCCTCTCGTCTTCATCCATTTTCAATTTAGCTTACTACTGCATCACTTAAGAGAAACTTCTCTAGCATTAGCAATGATCTTTTAATTGTCAAATATGATTTTGTTTTCAGGTCTTTTCCGTCTCAACATATCTGTAGCATTTGACACTATTGACCATCAACTCCACCTGGATAATCCTTATTCTGGGTTTTCATGAACTTCCTCTCAATTCTAATTCTCTTCTAATGGGGTGATGGCACCTGGACCCCTAAAAGGAAAAAAGATCATGTCTTTGAAAAGGAACTTGGTGCCTGAATTTTTCCATACATTTCAGTAGCCCGATCAAAGGCCTCTGCCCAAGGCAACTGCCCCACCTGAGCCCACCTACATTGCTTACTGTGCTTAATTGCAATCTTTTCACCTGGCCCACCCCAGACTAGTTACCACTCCTTAATTTCTTCCAGATCCTTTCACTGTCCCTATTTGCATGTAAGTGTCAGTCACACTCCAGGTGTGACTAGTTGCAGGTTCACTAAGAATCCTGCCCCTTCATACTGTTGTTACAATAAACTTTGCCCCAGATAAGTACATGGTTTCAGTCAGACACCACCCTATACCTTGACATTTCAGTGTTCCCAGCAACCCTAAATTACATCATCCTCTTGCCTTAGTAAATACTCCTTTTCAGTATACTTTGCTGATTTCATCATCCAGATGACAGCCCCATAACTGAATATTCCCCAAAGTTCTCTCTTAGGCCCCTAATGTTTTCTTTCTATATTCTCTTCCAGTGATCTCATCAGGTCTCATAGTCTTAATTACCATCATTATGCCAATGACTCCCAAGATCTGTATATTCAACTTTAGCCTCTATCCATGTCAACTCTTCATCACCAATTGCCTATTGGACTATGTGCACTGGCAATCTTGAAGGGATCTCAAATTCAAACTTTCCAAAAGAGAATTCACTACCCTTTCCAAAACCTGTACTTCCTCCAAAGTCTTTTATTTCTGTCAAAGCACCACCATTAATCTAGTCATCCAGGTTCCAAACATTGGCATCATATTAGATTCCTCACCCTTGTTTACCTAGTGTATTAAATGAGTTGTCAAATCTTGCTATTTCTACCTCCACATCTGTCATATCTAACTCCTTCCCTTTACTCCTATAGCTGCACTTTAGTTCAGGGGACTTTCATCTCTTACCTAGATCACTGTCACAGTGTTTCAACTGTCCCAAGTCCTCTACATTTCTCCTAAAGTGTTATTTCTTAAGCAAAGAGTTGACCATGTCTTTCCCCTACTCAAAGAGATTCAGTAGTTAATATTACCCCAGAAACAAATATAAACTTCTGATTGCCCCCTGTATTAATCCCCTCTCTCTCACTAATCATCAATCTCTCCTTGTCTATTGGTTGTTTCCCTACTACCTGCAAACATGTCCATGACACCACCATTCTTAGAAAGACCTCACTTGATCCATCCATCATATATCTCTCCTCACTTTTGTGACTAGAATCTTAGAGAAGACCATCTACAACAAATTTTTCCATTTCTTTTCCTCTTACTCTCTTATTAACTCTGAATTTTAATTGTAGCATTTAGCTGAAACTGGTCTCTCTAAACTCACCAATGTTCTCTTAATTTCCAAATATCATGGCCTTTTCTCAGTACTTATACATCTTCAACTCTGTAGCCTTTCACACTGCCAGTCTTGTTCTTTTTTTTGGCGGGGGTGGGGCAACTGAGATTAAATGACTTGCCCAAGGTCACATGGCTGGTAAGTGTTAAGTGTCTGAGGCTAGGTTTGAACTCAGGTCCTCCTGACTCCAGGGCCGGGTGCTCTATTCACTGTGCCACCTAGCCTCCCCTGCCAGTCAGGTTCTTGTTATTCCTTTCTCATTAGCTATTCATGACACTACTAGACACTACTATCTTCTGTTTATTTCCTGACTAGTTTGATCACTCCTCAGTCTCATTTGGGGGAATATACACCTGAGTCACCACTAGTATCTGTTAGTGTCCTCCCATGACTCTGTCATAGACCTTTTTATCTTTTCTTTTTAAATTATTTCACTCAGTGATCTCATCAGTGCCCATAGATTCAATTATCATCACTGTGCAGATGATTCTTCGATCTATTTATCTATTTATCTCTCCATCTTCATCTCTTATTTCCAACTATTTCTTAGACATCTTGTGTGAGGGTCTGGGAAATACAGGTTGCAGGTGGTTATGATGAGGCACAGGGGAAGTTGAGGCCCTTGAAAAGTCTGGGTCACATAGAGTTCCAGGCACGCTGGACTCCTCCGGGTGTCTCAAGGGCCGTAGGGAGCAGCAGTGCTTAAAGTTTTCCTGTATGTGGAAACCATTTTTCCAGATAGTGTCTGCTTAGCCTGGGGCCAGGTGAAGCCATTGTAACTGCAACTTCCCACCCCCACATTTGGCTATCTCCTGCTCCTTGCATCTGGGCCCTGTTTATCATGTTTTCTACATGAGTTTGAATGATATTTAAGACACAGGTTTTGGGGAACGAAGAAGTCGGTCTTGAAATGTTGCTGTTAGGCTTCCCCATGGAGAAGACTCAATAAACTTTCTCTGTTTGTACCTCTGAGCCTTAAGACCCTTCTGTTCTAGAGAACATGCTGGCATCTTCTCAATTGAGGTAAGGAGGTAAGTAGGCTGCCCCTGCCATCAGAGTGGTCTTCAGGGAAGGTGACCCTGACAGACCTGTCATCAGGGTGAGAGGACCCTTAAAGTCTTGTACTGAATGTTTTCTAGACTTCTTAAATTAAAAATGTTCAAAATTGTACCCATTTAATTACTTCCCCCCCCAAAATCATATTCTTTTCCTAATTTCATTATTGCTATGGAAGTTGCCATCATCCAGTAACACAGGGTCAAGATCTAGGTATAACCTTAGAATCTTCACTGCCCATTGCTTATCTGTTGCCAAGGCCTGTCAATTTTATCTCCTTAACATCTCTCAAATATATTCCCTTTTTTTCCTCTGATACAGACACTAACATGGTATAGACCCTGATCGCTTCACACTTGGGGTATTGGAGTAGGATAGTTTCCCTGCCTTGTTTCCCAACTATAGTTCTCCCTCTACTCATCTCTGATGTTCCTAAAGCACAGATATGATATATTCTCCACCCTTCCCTATTTAATAAACTACAGTGACTCCCTAGAATATACAGGATCAAATAAAAAAAATAATCCTCTGGTTGACTCTATAAGCCTTTCCTAAGGTAGGCATCCTTCTTGTCTAGACTTCTTACAACTTCTTATCCTCTATGCACTCAATGATACGATGACATTGGCTCCTTTATTGTTAATTGTACAGAGTACAGCTTCTTGCATTTCTCCTTGCTGACCCCATGTTTGGAGTGTTCTTCATCCACATCCCAATGCTGTGGCTTCCCTGGCTTCCTTTGATTCTCAACTAAAGTACCCACTTTTATAAGAAGTTATTCCTGAAGCCCCATAATCCTAGGGCTTTCCCTTCAAAATGATCTGCAATTTGTCCTATATGTGCCTTTTTATACATAATAATTTGCATTTTCCTCTCAAATTAGATTATGAACTTCTTGGCAGCAGGTTTTTCTTTTTACCTTTCTTTCTATTCCCAATCTTTAGCACATTGCCTGACATATAGTAAATGTTTATTAAATGCTTGTTGGCTGTATTTGCATTTTAAAGCCCTTCACAACTTGACGTAAGCTATCTTTCCAGTATAACTGGATATTACTATATTTCTCACAATTGGTGATCCAAATAAATTGGCTTTCTTATACCTTACATACGGTATGCCATCTCACACCTTTATGCTTTTATACTGGCTGTACCCTCTGTACTCCTTTCCCATTGCTATTTTATAGAATTCTTCTACTGCTTCAAAAGTCAGCCCTTAAAGGTATCCCAGCCACCATCTTCTACATAAAGTCTTTCTTGATTCTCTTAACTGCTAGTGACTTCCCTCCCAGGCTACCTTGCATTTAATTATTTTGTGTTTAATCTCTTTATATTTACTCTAGATAGATGGATGGATAGAAAGATAGATAGATGATAGAAAGACAGAGAGATAGATAGAAACACACATACATCTGTATCCATCTATCTATCCTTTATTTATCCCCAATTCAAATATAAGGTCTTTGCAAACAGGTAATGTTTTATTCATTGTATTTGTAACCTCAATTTCCAGAACAACAGCTAACATCCTAGACACTTAAAAAATACTTGTTGATGGAGAGATTGTTGACTGGGGAGGTCAAGAGAAATGTAAATTGCTTCTGGTAGACAATTAAGAGCAAGTAAGGGAATACTATTTTCTTGTGTCATGAAAAACCCATATTTTCAGAATGATGAAACTACAAAGAAAAAGTCTAATAAGATCTATACCTGGGCAATGAGTACAGGGAATTGAGGAAACAAGGTTGACGGAGGAGTGGGAGAAGAAAGACACTGACAGAGTTTATATTCTTGTGTTGTCTATTTCTTGTCAAACTTCCTATTTTTGGATTGAAGCCTCAAAATTGAATTTCTTATTGAATAATCACATTTTGTTACATAAAATCTGTCTTCAGTTTTCTATACAATAAAGAATAGACTATATGTATTCGTGTGTTTGGAAATCATTTAGCAGAGGTAATACAGTGACAAGTTAATGACTATTTAACCTCAAGGATTATAAATCAAACTGTTTTTTAATTAGACAAAACTGCTTAATGATGGCAAGACAAAAAAGACATTGGCACATGCAGGAGACAAATTATAGAGGGATGTCATACACTGAGGCTTGAATAGTGAATTTACAAGCTCCATATTCTCAGATAATTTGTGACTGGAACAATCCATTTTAACCGAGTCAAAATGAGAAAAGCCAAGAAGTGAATAAGCAGAAATATGCCCATTATCTAGAACACTGGACTTTGTTCTGGGCATCACTTGTTGGAACATCACAAAACTAGAGTTCATTGAGAGGAGAGTGGCTGGTAATGGGGAAAATCAGAACCAGGTCACCTGAAAATTAGTTGACTAGATTAAGAATATTTTGATCCACTAGGTAACACAGTGGGCAGTTGGGTGGCATGGAGGATGGAACACAGGGCCGGGAGTCAGGAAGGCTCAGCTTTGAGTTCAAATGTGGTTTTAGACATGTACTAGCTGTGTGAACCTGGGCAAGTCACTTAACCTTGTTTGCCTTACTTTGCTCATCTGTAAAGTGACCTGGAGAAGGAAATGGCAAAATTCTCCAGTATCATTGCCAAGAAAAACCCCACATGCCATCATGAGGAGTCAGAAAGGACTGAAACAGCTGAATAACAAGAATATTTAGCTTAGAGAAGATAAGACTAAAAGTATAGATGATAGCTATGTTTAAAGGCTTGTTCCTATATAATAGGAAAGAACCTGAAAAATCATGTTAACTTCTAAACATTTGGCAGAATACATCAAGAATTATATTCATTTAGTGTAAAGTGTTCTTGTAAAGAAACTACTTAGTTTCTGTTTCAAACTTTCTGATGTTTTGTTTAAATGTCTTCCAGGACTGACATTCTATGAGTTTGTTCAGTAGGCCAAGTGAATGCAGCTGCTATGGGAGGATAAACTTCTAGTACATTCCACCAAGCTAGAAAGGCTTCAAGTTTAGATCCCAAAATGCCATTTATACCTGCCTTCTGAAGATGTTTCGTTAGGTTGGAGAGTTGAATAAATATTTCCTATATTTGCTTTTATCTTAGCATTTGTGCATACATGAAAGTTAAAACTCCTTTCCCTTTTTATTATGGAGGCATAACCAAATTCCACATTCTGATGTCGACGAGATTCAGAGTTACTTAATGTGAAAACTCCAAGACTTTACCCAGTTTTTACAAACCCTGATTTTTGGTTGTAGACCATGGCTTATGATCATTATTTGGAAGAAATATTGCACAGGGTCCTGAATATTACTCAGCCCTATGCTTGGTACTGTATCAGTACTTTAAATCTTATCTGAGGTACTATTTTTTCCCCTATATCTTCCCCAATAGCACTATGCTGCCCCTGCTCCTCCCAGTTATAAGGGCGCTTTAGCCCTTAATTATTTTTTAAAATTTCTAATCTAGTTGTTTTATTTGTATAAATTTTATCTCCCTCCTCTACCAAGACTTCCAGTTCCTGATGGAAAGTTTCACACTTCTTTTATATGCTGTAAAGCCAATCAGCAGTAGATTTCTGAGAGAATGCTACTGTGAGGAGCTTTTAAGATTCAGATTACACAGTATTAGTGAACACTCTGTTTATTCCATTACAAATCTTTATTCAGTACAATGTCCACA
>CM053596.1:112807971-112823720 GCA_028646575.1 Pseudocheirus occidentalis
TCTGCCTTCCATGTGGAGAGTTTGCTACATTTTGTGATCCAAAACTATACCAGCATATTCATAACCATCATGGGTGTTGTGAATATCTCATTATTGATACACCTATGCAAAAGGGAAGAATTTGTAACCAAACAAGAGAGAGCATTAAGAAATGTATAAGTAATATTGATCATATTAAATAGAAAAGCTTTTGTACAAATGAAACCAGTGAAACCAAAAGAAGAAGGAAAGCAGAAAGCTAGGAAACAATCTTAACCACAAATGTCTCTGATAAAGGACTCATTTTTCAAATTTATATAGAACTTAGTCAAATTTATAAGAGTGCAAGCCATTCACCAATTGATAAATGGTCAAAGGATATGAATGGGCAGTTTTTAGATGAAGAAATTAAAGATATCTGTAGGCGTATGAAAAAAACTGCTCTAAATCACTTTTGATTATAGAAATGAAAAATTAAAACAACTTTGAGGTACCTGTCAGATTGGCTAATATGGCAAAAAAAGGAAAATTATAAATGTTGGATAGTATGAGGGAAAATTGAGACACTAGTGCATTCTTGGTCAAGTTATGGACTAATCCAACAATTCTTTAGAGCAACTGAAACTATACCCAAACGGCTATAAAATTGTGCATACCCTTTGACCCAGTAATACGACTTCTAGGTCTGTTTCCCAAAGAGATTATAAAAAAGGAGAAAAAAAAAGGGGGAGGAGTTGTACACGTGCAAAAATATTTATAGCAGTCCTTTACATACTGGAAAAATACTGGAAATTGAGGGAATGCCCATCAATTGGGGAACAACTGAACAAGCTATAGAATATGAATGTAATGAGATACTATTGTGCGATTAGAAATGATGAAAAGGCAAATTCCAGAAAAACCTGGAAAGGCTTATACAAACTGATGCAACGTGAAATGTGCAGAAGCAGGAAAACATTGTATACAGTATCAGCAACATCTTGTGATGACCAACTACTAATGACTCTCTTCTCAACAACATTAGACAATCATGAAGTACTCAGGAAGGGAACTTATCTATATCTGGATAAAGATCTGATGAACTCAGATTGCCTATTAAAGCATATTTTTTTATTTTATTTTTTCTCATGGTTTTATTTCCTTTTGATCTATTTCTTCTTCCACAACTGCAATGAATACAGAAATATGTTTTACATGATAACAAATGTATAAACTATATCAAACTGTCTATATCAGGTGAGGGAAGGGAGAAACGGAGAAACTTTTGAAACTCAAAATCTTGTAAAAATGAATGCTAAAATTTTTTAATATGCATTTGGGGAAAATAAATATATATTTAAATAAAAATAAATCTAATTTCATCTGATCCTTTCTTATTTAATTCTTTAATTTCCTTTTACTTTTGTTGATCGATGGGGTCACTTTTTTAAAGCTATGCAAGTGTAGCATATTTCTCATTTTCCTTTGCATTTTTGAATATCATAATCTTGTCTCTTCTTTGTATTCTTATAGAATAGGAGTAGTTCTTACTCTTCAAATAGATTTTTCTTGATGGCTAAAAGACTTTCCTTTCACTTTGTTCTTTGCAATTAAACTTCTGAAATTGAATATTTAATTTCCATATGCTGTCATAGTATTATTTTATCCTGTTTTGAACATTTTCAGCTTTATTTCTTGAATTATTTTATACAGTATTGCATTTGGGTTTTTTACTGAATCATTTCATTTCTGGGAGAACTGTGTTCCTGAAATTATCTCTGTACATCCCAAATGCAAGGTCATTTACTTCATTTACTTCAGTAAATGTAGAACTCATGTGTTCCTTCTAGTGCTTCAATTATGGACTTTGCTTTGCCAAATTTTCCTCCCTTTGTGCATTTTTCAAGATCTATACATGTCTCTTTTACAAAGACACATTACCTAAGGCACATTGTCTGTCCTGTATTCTAAACTGCCTATTTTCTTACTTGTCTTTCTGAGATCTTCTTTGAATTGTCTAATTTCTGTCATTTTAAAAAATATTTATTTCCTGTTTCTGTTTTCATCTGTTCCAGAAATGGTTGCTCTGTATCCATTTTCCTCCTTAGAAGTTCTTTTATTGCATTCCATTTCATTTGTAGACATTGGCTCATTTTCTACTTGAAATAACATTTTTTTCATTGTATTATTGCCTTTCTTGTTCTTTCTAATAATTTTTGCTTCCTTTTTTGAGAGTGTTCATGCTTAACTTTTTTGCTTGAGAACTCAGCTTATTTCCAAGTTCACCATATTTGTCTTTCTTTTTATTTACAATCCCTAGTACAGTGATTGGCATATGGTAAGTACTGAACAAATACTTGTTGACTTATTGAACAACTGTTGACTTTTTTTCCTCTTGCCTTTGCTGCCTTTTGATAAGAGAAGTACTATCAGGCACTCATGATACTTTCAAATTCTCTGTCTGACCACTATCTACATCTGGCAGTTTGGTTTATCTTGAGGCTTTCTTTTCTCTTCCTTTTACTATTTCCTCTTGGAGTTCTTTCTGTTCTATCTCTTGATAAAGCAGTTTGTATGCAAATTATGTATCAAGATGAGGCTCTCCCTGGTCACTTCTCCACCCAGAGCTTAGAACTCTACTCATTGCCTCATATACTTGACACTTACTAACCTTGGACAAGTCACTTAGCCCCAATTGCCCTGCCTTCTCCCTTCTAAAAAGAAAAAAAAATCCACAACAGAACTCTACTCATTCCTAAACTGTCTTTATTAGCCTTCTGATTTGTTAGTTCTGTGTCTATCTCTATGAATGCTGTCTACTCCCCCAATCACAATTTTTAAATTTTACTCAGTATAAACTACCCAGTCTAAATGACTTCAGAGTTCTAACTGAGGGTTGGACTGCTTGTGTTATGTAAAATATCTTATTTTTGGCTTGTCCCATGGTCTCCACTAGGTGGACAACAGTTTCATTTTAAGCCCAACTCCCTTTCTTTTTCCTAGAAAGTATTCTCCTCCCTTATATATGGGTGTATGCTATGGGGTCAACTCCGTGTTCACCAATATGACTTGAAAACTGAGTTGCTCATATAGAGGGGAAAGCAGGGTCAGACTGACTCATTGAAATGGGGGAGTGCTTAAAATCATTCCAGCTAGAGTTTCAAAAGGCAACATGTTCACAAAGGTTTGAGGTCATGTTCAGGGTGAGGGTGTGAGTCCTTGAACTGAGTCCATCGCTGTTACTTTGGACCAGAAATTTTTACCTTATATGGAAATAGTTTACATGATCTTTCCCTCACTCAATTATAATATTTATGTATTTGGCATATTATCTGATGATTGGAGGAGGTGGATTCTGCAAATTAAACAGGGACAGCTATACTGTCATGATTTCCATCATATGATATACTTCTCTCTTTTGTTTTGTGGTTAAGTAAATCATTCTGAGGCCTGGGCTTATTCTAAAGCCAAACTTGAAGACGCTAGGTGTGGTTTCCCAAGTTTAAGGCATGGTTGGTCTGTGACCTGAATTGTTTCAGTGGGTATACTTAGGGTTGTATGGAGCTGGTGGCAAAGATGGGGTAGAAAAAAGCACTTTACAGCAGTCTTCCTGTGTAAGCACTGCATCCAAGGCATACAAATAAAATACAGATCCAGGAAAAAGTGATGATTTCCCCTCAGTAATCAACCAGAGCATAACTTTCTCTGCTTTTTTTTTTCAAAAAATAGAAATTCTCACTTTGATTTATGTACCAGTGCTTGTAGCACACTAATGTAATTGGTGAACCACAAAAATAAGAGGTTTTTGTGTGTGTGTGTGTGTGCACAGTGAGAAACAATCAGTCTCATTGAATTTTTTTTTTTCCTCAGAGTAATTAATTGCTCCGTTTTGAGGGCTGGTAAGGTTAGGACAGTTATGCATTAAAAAGATCTGAATATACCTTGGTTTTCCTCCAGTTCAACATGAATCCAAACTGAAACATAATCTAATGCTGTTAGAGGCTATATTAATCAGGCATAATAGCCACAAGTGATAGTTCTTCTGTATTCCATCTAATGTCACTTAGAGTACGGTGTTTGCTTCTGGGAGCTAATGGAAGTGTACCCAGAGAAAGGGGCAACATGTTTGAGAGGTCTGAAGACCAGCCAATAGAAGGTTAGGTTACAGGTACTGGAGATGTTTATCTTCAAAGAAGAGAAAGTTTAAAGGACAGATGATAGCTGAGTGCAAACTCCAAGGTTTTGTTATTCCATGGCCTATGAAAGAGCATCAAAGTAAATTATTTCTAGTGGGAGAATGAAGATTCTTAAACTTTCACTGAGCAGCCTTCATTCACTGGAGTAAAATGGTTCCCTTTGTATAGAGAAGCTAGCAAGGCTAACAGTGCATGGCTACTCATGCCTGGCTGCCTTCCTCTATCAAGCAGAGGGGTTACTCTGCCATAGATAAAATCACAGGTCATAGCATTTCAAAGTTCCAAAGGAAGTTATAGGTCTTTTGTCTAACTCTTATGTGAACAATAATCTTTCCTACAATAGTCCAGAAAAGGATCATCCAGTCTTTACATAAAGACTGAAATGATGAGGAACTCGTCTTGAATCAGTCCATTACATTTGAATTGTCAGTACATTTTTTCCACTTATATCAAACTAAAATCTACTATCCTTTACCTTACATTCATTGCTCCTAATTCTACCCTCTAGGAACATGCAAACAAGTCTACTCCCTGCTCCCCATCACTGCCTTTAACTCCTTTGTACTCAACACTGTATTCTTATTAACGGAGTCTTGGATAGCATTATCTTTGACTGCTGTTTGACACTGTGGATTCATACTGACTTGCAAGGCTTTGAAAGCCCCAGACATCTTTTCACATGAATTGTTATATAACCATACTTTTTCCATCTTATAATGTAAATAAAATAACTTACACAAAAAAACCTTAAATTGTTATAATTTGAATTTAAATTGTTGTGCTTTATTGGGATATAATAATAATGCAATAGAACAGAGAGAATGTTAATAAGTACTTTTAAAAGTCAAAATGTTGCTGGTAGGTACCTTTTTGCATTGTTTATTGGCCCCATTTCTATATTAGTTTGATACCAATCCCCGAATATTGCCAGGAATTGAAGTTAAACTTGTTCACCTATATGTGTGTGTGTGTGTGTGTGTGTGTGTGTGTGTGTGCGTGTGTGTGATAGCCCCCACTATGTGTCTTTCTCTCTATAAATATAATTGATATTAAATTTACCTTTCTTCTCTACAATTTTTTTAAATTATGAATCACACATAGTGACTCAGCAATCCTTTCAGTATCCTGGGTAGCATTCTTGGGCTTAACATGCATTGTGAACTGGTCCAACCATTCTAGAAAACAGTTTGGAACTCTGCCCAAAGGGTTATAAAACTGTCCATATATTTTGACTGAGCAATACTACAACTAGGCCAGTATCTCAAAAAGATCAAAGAAAAAGGAAAAGGACCTATATGTACCAAAAATATTTTTAGATTTTTTTCTTGTGATTACCAAGAATTGTAAATCAGGGGATGCCAATCAATAGGGGAATGGATGAACAAGCTGTCCTATGATTGTGATGGAATACTATTGTGCTATGAGAAATCATGAGCAGGATGGTTTCAGAAAAACCAAGGAAAATTTATGTAAATAAATAAATACATAAACTGATGCAAAGAGAAGTGAGCAGAACCAAGAAAGCACAGTACATAATAACAGCACTATTGTAATGATAATGATAATCAACTATGAAAGACTTATTTACTCTAATAAATAAAATAATCCAAGATCATTCTGTGGACCCATGATAAAAATGTTATCCACTTGCAGAGAGAGAACTGATGGACTCAGATTGTACGCTGAAGATACCTTTTTTTTTTTCACTCTTTTCTTGTGCCCCCCCATGTAGCTAATAAGGAAATGTTTTATAGAATTCAGAGATATAATTTACATCATAATGCTTAATTTCTCAATGAGCTGGCAAGAGGATGGAAAGAGGGAGAGAATTTAGTATTCAATTTTTTTAGAAGAATGTAAAAATTCATGAATAAAATTTAAAAAAAGAAAGTTCAACATGAACTTAATGCATACTTGCAAGTTCTTTATTACTTATTTATATGAGGCTTTGATTCCTTGTTAAACCTCTCATTCTCTTCTTTTGAGTGGTGAAAAAAGTAAATAAGTTAATATGAAATAAATATGGAAAGATAGACTGGAGCCAGATGAGCAGGACAGTTTCAGAAATATTTGGGAAGATTTATTTTTCCAGAGGAGTTTGAATTTCATTCTAGCCATGATTAAGAGTTGCTGAGGGTTTTTTAAAATTATTGTTGTTTTGTTTTCATTTTTGAGGAGTGTATTGCCAAACCTGCATTTTAATAATATGTGGTTTTGTACTTTCTAATCAGTAGGAGTTTTCCTGTGACTCCCAGGATTCTTGGAGACAAGTGATCTTCAGTCATTCTTTTATCTATCACAGTGTAAGTATGAGATTATATCTGTCTTTCTATGTCAAGCTTCATTTTTTCTGTCCCCTAACCCTAACCTATGTGAAGAACCCTTTTCTTCCCTAGGGATTTGTCTACTTGCTCTTAGACACTTGTGTCCAGAGCATGGCACAGCCTCTTGAGCTGATTCTCCAGATAGAATTTATCCCTTTAAAATATGCTGTTATCAAATCTGCTGAATGTTTTTTTTAATAAATGATGATAAGTAGTTTGGGAAATGCTAAAAGCACTAAAGGTGTTTTTTGATTATATTTTGGTCCCACTTGTGTATTATCTCTGAAATTGATTGGCTTAAGAGAGGTAGCTTTGTCAGAATGTTCATTTGCACAGTACATGAATGGCAAGGAATAATCACATTTCAAATGCTCTCCTTTCAAGGGTCACTGTTGAAGGAGTCCTCTTGTGACTGCATGTATGACTTATAAGCATCATATATTTCTTCATAATATCTTTCATTTTAGGCCTGCTTCTTCATCCAGCATTGTCTCCATAGGCAGTATGACAGGTTACTATGTGCCAAGGGTTTATGGCTGATTTGACTTTGAAAACGGTAACTGTACAATAGCAGGACAAGAACCATACACACAAAAGGAAAAATAAAACAAACTTTTGTTAGAGTATGCTGATCATTAAAAACATCCTTCAACAAGTTGACTTCAGGAGAAGCATTACAGTATATGGCATATGAGGCTGTTTTTCATGTTTTCATCAAGGTGAGAATGCCTTAACTAAGTTGAGCCCTAAAATGGGTAGGGGCCTTCAGTCTTGGGCATTTGGCATATTGAATAAACTACTTTATGTTTAATTCCAACTCAGTGTTAATTAGTTGAATCAGCAAAGTGATTTTGTAATCAAAAGGAGTTAAACTAGTTAAAGGGTAAACCAAGAAACCCTGAGCAAGAAATGCTGTAAGTCCATAATATGATGGGCAGCTGAAAGGGAGGTATAATGACAGTTACTCTTTTCTTTCCCTGTACTTAGTTTATAAATAATGTAGCAACATTCTGATGAGCAACTATTGATTTTTTTTGGACTTGAGGTGACCTGAGGAGGACTAAGAAAGGATAAACATTATATGGTAATAATTAATAATTGCTGCTAAGAGACAAGTGAACCTGGAGGGCAAAAGGATGAAGACTGACTGCCAATTCAATTAAAAACGTTTATTAAACACGTGTGGTGGAGGACAAGACACTGACAGGAGCTCAGGATTCAGAGACAAAAATGAAAGGTTCCCTGACCTCAAGAACATTAAGTTCTTTTTAAAGTAATGGATTTTTATTGACATGTTTTGTTTTTACTTGGTCTACTTTTCCCTTTTTTCTTTGTCTGCCCTCTCCCAGACAACCATCACACAACAACAACAAAAATAATATCTAAAGAGAAGAGAAAAATCTAAATCAGTGAAGTCAATCAGCAAATCCAAAAGTCTGGTACCATATCCAATGTTGCTCCAAAGGAGCAGGGTGAGTTGCTCCTTGTATCTCTTCTGTCTAAAATCATTCATTATACTTGCACAACTTTTGGTTTGGAGAGTTTTGTTGCTGTAGTCATTGTGTATATTATTTTTCTTTTACTGATGCTTCATTCTACATTGGTGCATATCTATTTCCATGAAAAGCTTACTTTTGACTGAAATGTAATATAATACTGATACTTTGACTTGTAGCTTAACATAGAGGAGAGGGCTGGTCCCAGAGTAAGGAAGTTATGTGTTCATGTCTTTCCCCTGACACAATACAACTCTAAGCATGCTCAAGGCAGGGAATCTCTCAGATGAGGTACTCCTCAATAGTATGGATAATTCTGTGCTTGAGCATTTTGGAATTAACAGTCTCCATGTTTTTTTTAATTTCAGTGAAGGCCCTTTAATTTCTCACACACAAAAGAAGACACCCTATGTGTCACATCTGACACAGTTTGGAACCATGTTTCAAAATGGAAAAAAAACCAAATTATATTTAGTCAACACAAAAATGAATCATTTTCTTTGGCTCTTTTCACAGAAATCTTTGCAATTTATTTGGCTTTGAGAGAAAAGAGCACCTGAGAGATGTTTTTAAGGACATGTCTCTACACCTACAATTCCCCGTGTAATTCAGCCTCTGCTTTACGATGAATCATCCTTCTAAATTTTCTTGATTATGCCAGACTCCTCACCCACAAGGGTTGGAACATCAGCAGCTTTGTGAAGTTCAGAGCAGCTGATATTGTATAGCAACAGGGAAAGTTTGTGTCTCTAATTATGCAAAAGCCAGATTTGGTACTAAATTCCCTAAGCATCCACTAATGGTAACTAAATGAACGGACTTCATCTAAAAGTAGAAATGGATGGTTCTGAGTAAAGATTTCCAGACATCCAGAAGGCCTTCTGTGATATAGCTACTTTCCTTGGCTTTCATGGCAAATAGTTTTTGTTGTTGAATCAATTTCAGTTATGTCTTGACTGCATTTAGGGTTTTCTTGGCAAAGACTGCAATGGTTTGGCATTTCCTTCCCCAGCTTGTTTGATAGATAAGGAAACTGAGGTAAACAGAGTTAACTGACTTGCCCAGATTACACATCTAATACGTGTCTGAAGCCAGATTTGAACTCAGGAAGAGGATTCTTCTGCATTCCAAACTCAGTGTTCTATCCATCATGTTATCTATCTGCCTAGTAACAAAACTTTAGGTATTGTCATTTTTCAAATGAAGAGGGTAACTCTCAGGGAAGTTTAATTGAATTCATCAAGGTCCCATAGCTAGTTTGGGGCATATAGTGTAGTGGGGCTCTAGCTCAGATCTTTTGATTATGCAGCACAGTGAAATAAATATTGGCTCTTGAGTCAAAGGACCTTCATAATTCACATTTGATACTTGTTATCTATTTTACAAGACACTTAAATCCCTCAACCTCAGTTTCCCTTTCTATTAAAAATAGGGAGAAGGTTAGGCTCAATAGTGTCTGAGATCCCATTCAATTCTTGATCTAGGATCCTATCATTCAAAATAAAATGTTTCCTATGTTTCATTGCCTCACTGTATCATAAAAATGGAAAATTTCCTTGTATTTCAGTTCCTTTGGATTATGTTATACAATCTGAATCTGTCAACCCTGGTTGTTGCTTTCATTTTTCAGCAGGGTGAACCAGGTACAAAGTCAAAGAGAGACATAGCATTTGTTCCGAGTTCACTCTACAAACCAGCTAGTCATATTGGCAAGTCAGTTCCATAGGAGATAGCTCCTACTTTCCCCCTCAAGGTCCTAGTTGTTGGGGGGTGTGTGTAAAGTTGGCTTTTCTAACACCGTAGCTCCTGCTACATCATCTATGCTCTCTCTGCAATGATTATTAGTTGATCAGTGTATAGATATGCTCTGCAGTACATGGGGTGTTCAAAAAGGACTAGGACTTCTGGTGTGAGTGCTTGCTGAGTCTTTTTCAAAGCTGCTCATCTCCTGTTGGTGCCTGCCTACCTCATACTCAACTCTCACCTGTTGCTCCAAAAACCAGTAGTATGCACAGCAGCCACAAACCCCAGTAAACCATCTTGGCAGACAGGTGTAATGAGAATTGGAATTTGAAGATACTCCCTGCCCCTTAATAGGGGGGGAGGGGAGTTTGAAGACCTCCCCTGCTTTGAAAGTAAACTCTGCCACCTAATAGGCTGGATGTAATGACATGGAGCCTGTGGTGGGAGGAGTTTTGCTAAAGGGATAGCAGAGCCCACACACAGGAAGCTGGTTCAGAGCTAGCCAGACATTCGGGGAGAGAGAGGATACCCAGTAAGGAGATAGGAAGGTTTATGAATAAATATTGATGTTGTCTTGCTTTGTGGGAAGGCTGAAGGATGGTATGGCATTCAGCATTATTATGGCTTCTGAATATCTTTGGTACTATGATGGAATCATCTCACTGGTTTGGGGATTTGGTTTTCTAGTGTCTAACTAAATATTTCAGTTCTGTCCTCTATCTGGAGAATCTGGTATATTTTGCTATCTAAGGGCATGCTATACTTGTAGTCACAGTCTTTTTCATGATCGTGGGTGGGCACTGTAAATATTGCATTTGCACTACAAGGGGCTAAATCAGATTAAGGGTAATCAATGAGTCTCAAACCTGTTGGTGAGTGGTGGTGGAGTATCTACCCCAAGCATGTGAAGATTTCCCTCCAGGAGAATAGGATGCTAAGAAAAATTTGTTCCAGTAACCATGAAGGAGGCTGAAGCAGATGCTGTGGTGCACTTGGAGTCTGGTCAGACATCAAAGATGCCAAAGTCAGGGCGGCTAGGTGGTGCAATGAATAGAGCACCGACCCTAGAGTCAGGAGGATATGAGTTCAAATGTGGCCTCAGACATTTGACGCAAAAACTAGCCGTGTGACTTTGGGCAAGTCACTTAACCCCAATTGCCCTACAAAAAGCAAAAAAAAAAAAAATGCCAGTCATCCACTGCATCCCAGAACATCAGCAGTCATCTTGACTTATCTTTCCAGTGTGCTTTGATGGGTCTGGAAGAGAGAGGGAGACTAACAGTTTTTGTGCAACTGTGCCTGATTTTAATCCAAATTGAGCATTAGTCAAGATGTCACTCTGTAATGCCCTCAGTCCTCTTTGAAAATGAAGGATAAACAGCAACATTAATTGATATCATTAAGCATCTAAGTTGTGCAATGATTAAAGCAATTGACTTGAAATCAGGAGTACCTGAGCTCAAATCCAGTCTCAGACATCAAATAGTTATGTGTATGTGATCCTAGGAAAATCACTTAATAATCTGTCTGCCTCAGTTTCCTCACCTCCATAATGGGTGGGTTTAATAACTGCTCCTACTTTACAGGGTTGTCGTGAAGATAACAATAATCAGTTGGTATAAAGCATCTTTTCAAAAATTTTGGACACATTTCCTACAAGTAGCCTCAAGCTTAGAGCAAACGCAAAAAAGGATAACTCACAATTTCTGGGAATCTTTTTTGCTAGAACTCTTCCTGACCCATTGGCAAAAAGAAGACCCCATATGGGTTCTCACAAATTTCCCCATAAATATGGTAGACTTTTCTCACGTTCTAACTGTAGAGCCCTGACTGATTGTAACATTACCTTTTTCAATATGCCTAGTTCTTGCCTCTCAATGTTCTTGCCTCTTAAATGCCACCAGTCACAGGAGTTTGAAGATTCTGAGCCTGTCTCACAAGTTTTCTCTGGTGAAAGGAGGGGGTTAGGGAATGGAGGCTTTTTCTTCTTTCCTTCCACTCCTGAGTGATTCCCTCTCTGGGATTTAGGTACACTGCTTCAACCCTGGGTTGATCAGATTCTCTAAAGCCCAGGTTCTTATCTAGCATGCTATTTCATATTTCATAAGTACCATTCATGTGAGGTTTTTTTAACTTTCATACTGTTTTCTAAGAATGTTACCACCACAAAAGTTGAAGATTGACTGTATGTACACACATATATTTCATTTGGTGACTTAGATTCAACAAATGTAAAACTTCTCTGTAAATTTTGAGTATTTTATATCCTAAGAATCAGAATTTTCTCAAGTTTTATTAAAGCAGATGTAAGTAAGCAGGCTTTTGTTATCTTTTATACAGTTCAGTTTTTCAGAATCCGTGACCATGGCAATGTCTAGTTTGTAGGTATTAAATAATAACTCCCAGAAAAACCCCAAGGATTCTAGATAGTAATTCCTAGAATCCTAGTAACAGACAGTACTATGAAGATTTTAGGGACACACCCATTCATAACCTATATTATAGTAACTTGAGTACCTTCCCATCTCATTCCCAAATCAGTTATAAGGTGATGATTTTTTTCAGTTACAGGAACTCTTAAAGTCAATTGAAGTTACAGAAGGGTCACAGTCAGTGTTGGTAGAAAGGATACTAAAACTAATAAAATTGCAAATCTTCAATTTTATAGCTAATATGTGAGCCTTACTGCATTGATCTTTTTTTTTTTCTAATTAGGGCCCATTTAGAACTTCTTTGCAAATTCTCTGCACAATTTTAGCATGATACGGAAAGGCCATACATAGACACACACATACACACATATACATATACAAAAATATATACATATACACATGCATACACACATAGATATATGTGTGTGTATATATATATATATATATATATATATATATAATTTTTTTTTTAGAGAATCTTAACCTCCTTTGAATTCTGCTAAGACTGCCCACAAAGTAGCCAATTAAAGCTAAATATTAAAGGGTAGCTCTGGCCTAAGAGTAGAGCTGTGACTCAGCCTATTTCAAATAGACCTACAAAAAGCTCACACCTAACTGAAACTGATTTAAAACAAAGAGTAATTTCTAGGTCACTGAGGAATTGTTTTTAAGCTCTAAATGGGCCCTAATACAAAATATAGGAAACAATCATTAGGGAAAAAGGGACATTAGTGGAGGATTTATAGCAAGTAAATATATCTCTCTTAAAGTTATGCCATCTTCCCCCTACCATTCCTTCGAAGTTTCTGCCCTTCCTTTGTTGTTCAGTTGTGACCCCATTTAGAGTTTTCTTGACAAAGATACTGCAGTGATTTGCCATTTACTTCTCCAGCTCATTTTACAGTTAAGGAAATTGAGACAAACAGAGTTAAGTGACTTGGCCAAAGTCACAGAAGATGAATCTTTCTGATTCCAGGCCCAGTGCTCTATCCATTGTGCTATCTAGCCACCGCAGTAATAGCACCTAGTTGCCCTCACTCTTCCTTTATCCCAGCTCCATATTAGCATATATCTTGAATTTCATCACCTCCCTTGCTTTCTTTCGCCATATTTAAAAAGAACCAGAGTCACAAGCCTGGTGCTTAAATTCCCTTTGTCGATCCAAGTGATATGATACTTGCTACAGTGGTACCTTGACTTACAAGTTTAATTTGTTCCACTACTGAGCTCGTAACTCAATTTGCTCATATATCAAATCAGTTTTCCCCTTTGAAATTAATTGAAATGCCATTAATCTGTTCCAGCCCCAAAAATGCCACCCCAGTATTTTTATTACATGTTTTTAAATAAGAAAAAGTATTTCTAAATAACAAATATAAAAACATAATAAAAGAGAACGTAAAGAAATAAACTAGTTTTATAAATGTAATGAAATCTGAAGATCTTCCCTGCCCCTAGCCCCTTTGATAGGCTTAAGTGGCTCTGAGATTGTTCCCTGATTTTAAAGTATATTCTGCCCCCTAATAGGCTGAATGTGGTCACATAGAGCCTGTGGTGGGAGGCTTGTTTTTTGGGGATGCTCACCTTGTTACTTTGTAATTGGACAGTGGGTCAAGAGAGCTGTGACATTCTCTGACCCAGGAGAAGGCTATGTGAGGTTTTGCTTTGGGGCTCACTTTGATAAGAGTTGTGTGATTTGGACAGATGAGACTCTGGGATGCCGTTGAGGCCCCCGGCTTTGAAAAATGCAGATGTTGATGCTTCCCTCTCTGGTAACTGTGCATAGGTATGGATGTAATGGTCAGATGGTTGGATCAGCCCGTCTTCTGATCTGTTTCTTGGTCTGCTTGTAACTTGTGTTTGTATTCTCTGAAGTTCAGAGTGCTGACTTTTTCCCCTGAACTAGGTAAATGATATGTGTTTGATTGATTAAAGTGAGACTGTTAACCCATTTTGAGTTGCTTTCTTTTAGAAAAGCAGATCTAAGAACCTGTGCTAGCAGCTGCCCTAGGTATGCTAGGGTGCTTGCTGATAAAATGAACTGTATATTTACCTTGGATACAAGACGACTTGAACTAAGAGAAGATACTGGCTGAGGTAAGGAAGGCAGATGGAGGAGGTTAGAGGAGTTTTATTTTGTGCTCTTTCGGTTATGTTGACCACTAGAAAAGATTTGGTTAAAAGAAACAAACAATTAGTAATATACAATTATAACATTTATTCATTATTCCCTTAAAGCTAGCTTTACTACTTGTACTTGGCGTACAGGACCAGAGTCCTGACTAACAAAAGAATGAGACAGCTTAAGTACATTTTAGGACTATCCCAGTTAGGGGTGGCTGAGTTACACAAATTTATGATCCCCATAGTAGTTTAAACATTATATGAGAAAAGGAATTTCTTAATTGGATAAATGGTAAATACAGAAAAACAAGAAAGGTGACAAAGTGTCAATTGAAATTATGATTCAGGACATCTGTGTTTCCTTTACCAAAACATTTCATAAGGTACATGTTCAGAAAATCTTAAGATAAAAAAGTCCATTACTCAAGTTAATGCCTTGAGTTGAGGATCTCATCCTGAAGGGCCATAAAGTAGGCCACTTCTGGTCTGTTGACATAAGGAGACATATTCTCTGGGCTCACTCAGAGAAGACAAAGCTGGGTCTGAATTGGAAATTTGTGATCTCTGGATGCCGGTGTTAAATCCTACTCCCAGTCTTATTTGGTCTCTGGAATGGCTCAGATAGAAAGAGAGCTTTTATGTAAAAGGAGGCAGAGCAGCCTCTTTGATTAATTTAAATTTTAGCCAAAATATGATAGGGACTTGAAGGAGGAAGCCCTAGGCTAGCTAGGATGCTTAGAGTCAGAAAAAAGCAATGGAGTTTCAATATGTTATGGAGTCTGAAGTATTGAAAGGCAGCAGAGGCAAGGTACCCGAGGAAGAATCTGAAGCAAAACCTGAGAGTTATTCAAGATGATAATGGGCAGAAACATCAATCCCAGCCCAATGTAGGTGAACAAGAGTTAAGAAGAACTGGGAGGGGGGTGGAGCCAAGATGGCAGCATAGAAGCAGCAAAGCACCACAGCTCCCACACAAACACGCTAAAAAACTCATAAAATGGGACGCTAAACAGATTTTCAAGCTCCAAAACTCTCCACAAGACAGAAAGCACGTCTGTTGCTACAGGCAGCGCAGCAGTCGGGGCTCTTCCCAGCAGTCTGGGACCTGCAGAAACCCTGGCGGGGTCAAGCCCTGGGGCATCGGGCGGGGAGCCGCATCTATAGGAGAGCTGATCAGCTGCACTGGAGGCACAATTACCACATCTATCAGGCCAGAAGACAAAAAGGCTAAGAGAAAGGTCAGTGGATTTTGCTAACTGGGGAGGAGAAGAGCAGGTCTGGCCAAACTGCTCCCAGGGCAAGGAGGCAGCGGGAGGTGGCTGTAGCAGCAGGAACGTCTGAGAGCCGCAGCGGCTTCCACTGGGCTGCTTCAGAGCCCTCGGCCTGCAGATAGCAGGGGGGCTGACGCGACCCATCGAGGCCAAGGGCTCTTGCGTTGTGCGGCCTGGATCTGGATCGGGGTCTTGAGTGGTGGTC
>CM053596.1:112824220-112848014 GCA_028646575.1 Pseudocheirus occidentalis
TTAAAAGACAACTATACAAGTCTCAGGATGGAAGGAGATGTCTACATTCAGAGAAAGATCCAGAAAGATCAGAGTTTAAACGGAGACTGAAGCAATGCATGCTATCATTCTTTTCGATGTTTGGCTTTTGTTTCTCTTTTCTCATTGTTCACTCCATTGGCTATAACACCTATACAACCAGACGATTGTACAATGTGAACGAGTTTGCAGATCCTATACATGACTGTATGCCACCATGGGGGGGGGGGGTCAGGGGGGGAATGGGGAGGAAGGGGAGAAAAATCTATAACTGAAGTGACTATGGAACAGAATCTTGTAACCTAAAAGTGAACAAACAAGTTAATAAAAAAAATTAAAAAAAATTTCAGTGACTTGACTGATCCCTTTCTTTTCTTTGGCTTAAAGGATAGATTTTCTTATAAAGTTACCTAGGAAATCTCGCTACTTCTGATTAGGAGCTAGGAGTACAAGAATGATGTTGTCCTTGAACTGTGCTTGGTCATGTGTACAAATACATGTGCTTCTTATCCACTCTAGTCATCAATGGTGCCTATCAGGAAGATGGCATTAAGGCAGAAGCCTGGTCTGCTCAGATGTATTCTAGACCAAAGGGGATGAGAAGGTCTATTGGCTTCTGTTTGATGACCTGCATGGGGCCATTATTTGTTTCTTTCAGAAAAAATTCAACAAAACTCCTTCAGTTCAGCTCTAGTAAAATATTCTGAGAGTTATCCTCTCACCCTCTTAACAAAGTGCCAGTGGGCATGCCTGGTCACTTCTCACCTGGGATACTGCAATAGCCTGATAATTGAATTCCCTCTTTCAAGCCTCTCTACTCTCCAATCCATTCTTCATAGAGTCACCAAAGTGATATTCTTAAAGCTTAGATTCAGACACATCACTCCTTTGGCCAAGAAAATCTATTGGCTCCCCATCGAATCTAAAATTAAATATGTACAAACTGCTAGTTGGCATTTAAATATTTCCCCAATCTGGTTTCAACCTCATTTGCCAAGCTGTTTATAAGTTCCTCCACTTCACATACTTTACACTCTGGCTAAACTGACCTTTTTGAGGTTTGTAGTAGACAAAATATCTTCTGCTTTCATGCATTGGCCCAGGTTGACCCTGATATCTGGAATGCACTTTTTCCTTTTCACCTCTTCTTAGAATTCCTATCCATGTTTCAAAGCTAAGTGCAAATGTACCTTATACATGAGGCCTTTACTGATCTCCCTAGCTGCTAGTGCCCCAAAAGTATCTTTGTATTTACTTTTCATTTAGCTTTTATTTACTTTAATGTTTGCATGATATTTCTCCCAATAAAATATGAAAAAATATAAGCTCTTTGAGTGCAGGAGATATTTTATTTTGCTTTTCTATCCTCAGTACCTACCACAATGCCTGGTACATAATAATATATTTAATAAACACGTTAATACTGTATGGCGTAGTAGAAATAGCACTGCACCTGGATTCAGAGGATGTTGGTTAAAATGCCCAACATTTCTGATATTTATTCCTTGGTCATGTAACTTTATGTCTCAGGGACTTTGCTTTCATATTTGTAAAATAAGGATGCTGAACTAGTTGTATTAGAACTAGCTCTATTAATTTGTTTCTAGGCAAATTCAATGGAGGAAGGGGAGGAAAAGAGGGGATAAGAGACAAGTAGTGATTAAATATTAATAATGTGCCAGGTTCTGTGCTTAGCACTTTACAAATAATGTTTCATTTAATCCTAGGATGTAGGTACCATTATTATTACCATCTTACAATTGAAGAGCCTGAGTAAAATAGAATTAAGTGGCATGTCCAAGGTATTCCAGCTAGTAAGTATTTAGAGACCAAATTGAAACTAAGTTCTTTCTGACCTCAGGCTTAGCATTCTATCCACCACACTACCTACCTGCCACCAAGGAACTCAACCAATCAAAGAACAAATATAAAATAAGCACTTACTTCCATAGTACTGTGCCAGGCTCTGAATCTGAAGAGGTGGGTGATGTTTGGAGTTGTGTTGTCTGGAAAGAATTCATGGGCAGAGGTTCTCCAAGACAAGAGAACTTTATTGTTGCAAAAGTGGCATGCTAGTCCTTAGGAGAACTAGCAACCTCAGGTAAGACATATAAGACAAAGCTTACTTTTATACCCAAGTTTTTGGCACTCAACTAGGGATGGGTGTATGCTTCTACATGGACCATTACGAATGGGGAAGGATGTCAGAAAAGGGGAAGCAGTTGTGTTAAGGGGAGGCAGAAAAGGAGATGCAGGTGTGTGGAGTATTCACAAAACAGTTCAGTGATGTGGTCACAAAGCAGAGAACTTAACTTGTATACAAAGACATGGGCACAAACTATAGGGGTTAGTCACATAAACAGAAAACAATAAGGTTTTCTTGTCGAAAGATAGCCCTGTTACTGGGCAGATTGAGATTTAAGCAAGGTTTTCATTGTTGCTGGGCAAGTCAGCCACATCAAATCCAAGTACAAAGAATGAAAAAAAAACCAGAATTTACATTCTAATGGTAGAGACAATATGCACACACATATACACATGTACATTATATAAAGTTAATAAATGGAAATATATACAGACTATTTAAATAAAGTACTTTGGGAAGGGGGAAACTAGTGATGGGGACCCTGACCAACCCCTTTTATACAGACACAGCATACATAATATGTATACAGTTGTATTAAGCACAAAAGCACTCTTAGAAACATTCAGAATGGTTTAAGAGAATACTTTTTATTCTACACAGAAACATATTTTACAACCAAAGAAGAATAATGACTCAGATATCTGTACTAGCAAGAGACAGTCTACATGTCCAAGAGAAATCCAGTTTCCTATGTCACAGGGAGAAAGGGACAATGTGATGATTTATTTTTGGCTCATTCAGTTTCCTAATTCAGAATGATTCAAGATCATAGTAGAACTAATCTAAATTCTTTTTTTTTTAATTCCATAAACTCAGATTGAAGGGTAGCCAGGGGAAGAAGAAATCTTGGGTAAAGGTGACAAGGGAGAAGCCAGATTGAGATCATACATTTGCTACAGAAAATTCCTGATATATCAAGTAAATAACTGTCATGAGGATAACCGCAAATTGCCTGTTTTGCAGAATTTAATTCCAGAAATTCAAATGTAGAATAATTAGTACTGGCAAGGTTTTTGTACAAGAAACTAATAAAACACCACAGAATTTTAGAAAGAGGACCTAATAAAGAGTTTCATTCTTCTAATTTAAAATTAAATAATTAATGTCAGCTTAATTAAACTGCCCTTCCCATGCTCCCTTTTTTGTAATCATTTCAAAGGCCATTCATTGCTTGGCTGACTCATCTAGTCCCAATAACAGCCCTCAGCTCCTATTTGAGTTGGATAACACAGATATATTTGTTGCTATCTTTAGATTACAATATGTGGTAAAGATAGTGTCAAATTCATATGACCTGGACCATTTTCTGTCATTAATGGAATAAAACAGGACAATATAGATAGCCCAACATTATCCTCACTCTTCAAGCATCAAGTCTCAGTAAATGGATATCAGTACAGGAAAAAAAAACCCCATGGTGTCACTGATATCCTCCATTTTTTTCTTTTCATTTCAACATACTGCAGACTCTTACTCTATCCTTGGAAGTAGTCAGTTGTGATCTATTATACGCTTAAGAAGACTTCCTAGAAATATGTTTGCCATGATGTGTGCAACAAAGAAGAGTTTGGCAAATTCTATACATTTGCATAAACTGGTGTAAGGTTGGAATGAAGTACTAGCTTCTTCTCATAACTTGCAGGATGACCAAAAAATGCACAAAGAAGTCATTAGGTAATAGAGGTGTTCTCATCTTGAATTGCAGCAAACCAGTCCCATGGAGGCAAAAATCATAAGGAAGGCCTGATGTCAAATCCTTCCTCAGATGCTTTTAGCTTTGTATCCAAAGGAATGTCATTTAACTTCCTAGCACCAAGTCCAGCATTCTGTCTGTTCTACATCCTACTTGATTGGGATGTGTATGTGTGAAGCTATAATAGCCCTAAGGAATGAATAAGATGGTCATGCAATGATGTGCCCCTTGGGATTGCTTCTTTGAAATGGTGACTTGTACCCATAGGATTATGATAATGGAGAGGGATTTTTTTGCTCAAGTTGGGTCATCTGTAACATAGAGATAATAATACTAATACTAATAATAATAATAATAACTGTCTCATTACATTGATGTGAGAATACAATGAGATTATATGTGAAATATTTTGTAAACCTTTAAGTGCTTTAGATGTTGTTATATTTTTACTATCTATCCTGATTTCCACCCTCATTTTGTATTCATTAGTGGTTTCTGGTTCTTCTCTTTGACCCAACTTGAGCAAAAAATCTAGCACTATATGCCTCCTTCCAAGCTTTCTTTACCCAAGATCCCCTCTCCATTTCTACACAGTTAGCTAATTATAGAACTGACCACACCTACGGCTTTAATGTCCCAACTCCTGTCCTTCCTATTTCCAACTTTAAAATACTCAATTCAAAGCACATTTTAAGCTTCCCAAGTCCCTGGCTATTGGAGTTGAACAAACATTAGCTTTTTATCTCCCATTGGCCTACATGAGGACACTGCACTAGGTTATTTTTATTAAAAATGACACCAGCAAATGAAGTATCATATATTGCTTATTAATGCCACAGTTTTGAATGAGAAATTTCATTGCACAATGAATAGACTCCTGAATTTTGTGCCAAAGGATTCAAGTCCAAAATCCATTGTTGCTACTTACTACATATGTTACATTTAGCAAATCACGTAAACTTCCTGGCCCTCAGTTTTCTAATCTGTAAAAATAAGTCTGAACTTCTGGGCATGACATCTGTGGTCTTGTAAATGGCTTCATCCATTGAGATAATCCACTTTGGAATTCTACAAGTGATCTCCTTAGAAAAGAACTATAGAAAATACTCATATCTATTAGTCACCTACTATTTTCTTCTTCCCAATTCCATGTGTACTCTTATAATGCCAATTTGATATTACAACTCTATGTGCCCAGTCTATGATCAGAGGTTTTGATCACTGATATTGGATAAGGTTATTTTGTCCATATTCCTTATTGTGGACTTTTACTTGCCTCAATATATTTTCAAAAGTGGATGGGCACTAAGTTAAGACAAATTGACTCTTCATCAGATGACAATTGGGTTACTGGGTTAATGCATCTAGGCAGCAATCTGTAATGAATCTTTTCTTTCAGTCTTTTGTCTAAAATAGAACTATTTTACACCCTACCACTCACAATTTATGGTTGTAGAATTGAGGAGAGGGGGGACTGAATTGAACATGAAAGGGCACTTACATAAAATGGTACCAGTTGCCTGTCGCTTCCTCCTTATAACATCGAGTGCTTTAACCTTTGTATCAAACAAAACCTCACTATATATTGCACACATCTACCCTTGTTAATCAAATACCTTCTGTTAGTACACATTTGCATCTTTTATGCACTTGATGTCAATAATCAGAGGGTCATTAAACGAAATTATGTCCTATTCTTATGTCATCTGCTAAATCTTGCCTTATTTTAAAATACATTTTGGAAGAAATACTTTAAAGTGACATTGTCATCTGCCAAATCAATTTATTTTCTATGGTCAAAAAATAATATGTATGGTTTGATCTTATCCACCTTCAGATATTTTTTTCAACATATATCAGTTGTATGACTTTGAAGTTGTGGTCTCCTAGAGCAGTTCATTTGTGAAATTCTTCCTTTTACCTTCTACGCATACATTCATCAAGAATGTCATAAATGAACATGTTGAATCTATTTAATAAAATACTGTAGAGATGAAAGGAGACATATGAATCAGTACTTATTGATATTTTCTCTGCCACTTTTTTAATATCTCTAATGGCAGATAAGCAGTATAGATCTATAGAGTTTAGGTTACTTGACATAGCACAAAAATAAAGAAGTAAGTAGCAGAACTGGATTGGGAATTATTTTTCAATAAGTACTGAAATGAGAATAACAATACCACAAGATCTGGGTTCAAATCCTGCCTCTTATGCTTGCTTTCTGAGCAACCATGGGAAAGTCTCTTAAGGGCTGTAATATTGCTTCTTCATCTTTAAAATTTGGGAATTAGTCTAAATGGCTTCTTAGACCCTGTCAAATTCTAGACCCAAATCAAAGCAAGTCAATAAGTATTTACAAAATACCTCCTACGTGTCAATGATTGTTCTAAGTACTGGGGACAAAAGAAGGGAAAAAACAAAACCAGAAATTGACTTCGTCTGGAAGGAATGTTCAGTGTAATGG
Source organism: Pseudocheirus occidentalis (assembly GCA_028646575.1). Lineage (NCBI taxonomy): Eukaryota > Metazoa > Chordata > Mammalia > Diprotodontia > Pseudocheiridae > Pseudocheirus > Pseudocheirus occidentalis. Next base: position 112,830,545 of record CM053596.1, read on the forward strand.
GACAGACAACAACAACATACAAACAATGATATAAAACAATGTACACAAGATAAATTGGAGATAATCAATAGAGGGAAGGCACTATCATTGAGGCGAATTAGGAACCGTTACTATAGCAGGTGAGATTTTATGGGAGACTTGAAGGAAGCCAAAATGTGGAGATGAGGAAGGAGAGTATTCTCGAGATTAGGGAATCACCAATGAAAATGCATGGAATGGTGGATGGAATTACTCTTCAAATTGCAGAAAGGAGACCAGTGTCACTGGATTATATAAAGTATGTGGTGGAGAAAAGTAATATAGAAATTGGAAAGGAGAGATCCAATAATCCAGTCATTTGTTCCTGTAGAGAAAATGAAATAATTTAGCACATTAGCAGGAAGTGTAATATGGCAGAAAGAGTGAGCACTGGGGTCTGGACTTGAAAAACCTCGATTTTAATCTCCTCTGACATTTCCTGCTTATATGACTTTGGGCAAGTCACATAGCTTTGATGAGCTTAATTTTTCTCATGGGCACAATGAAGGGATTGTGATAGATCATCTCTGATCATTTCTAGGACAAAATCTGTGATCCTATGATCTTACTGTTTTCTGAATAGAACAACAAATAGTTGTATGAGAAAAGAAATGTGCAAAGTTTATATGTATTTTGTTCATTGAATTTGTTTTTTCATCAGTTTGGGGGAATACCCTACTGTGGAAATTTGTTTCACTGATGCTGATCTAGTTTGTAACTTATCTCCAACTTAGTCTTATGAAGTGTCCTAGGTCACTGAAAAATTAATTGACTTGACTATAATCATATGGTTGGAATGAGTTAGAAGCAGGATCTGAACCCAGGTCTCCTAATTTCAAGGTCAACACTCTCCCCACCTTATAATAATTAATTAGAATCTCCAATTCTTTCTCCCTCTATATTTATAGCTAAATTAATCTCAGTCTCTATTGCTATAATTACAACTATGGCTAACTATATTTATCTATATCATCTCAAACTTTTACTTGCCTAAAGTAATTCACATTGGCTTTGCTATGAGTTTATTAAGAAATTGAAAAATGGCTGAAGGAACAGAAATTAAAAGGTAATCATGAACAAAGTCTTTAACAACAACTTTCCTTGAAATGTCTAGAATTGTATTGCATGGTCCAATCTAACATCATCTTCATTAATGAGAAAGAAGAGGGTGTAAATAACACCATGTTAATGAAATTCACAGATGATAACAGATTGGAAACTGTCTAATAGACACCACTGTTGACTGTGATATAACAACAAGGAGTCTGAACACCCCAGACATATTGTTAGACTTTTTTGTTTTTAAGAGTGAGAGAGAGAGAGAAATTTAGTTCTATATTAGGGAGAAAAAATGCAATTGTACATTCTGAAGGAAAAGGTTACAACACATATATTACATAATATGAGTAGCATAGGAAACTTATAACTATCTTGCCACTCCAAAAAGGTCATAAAATTTGATATTTGTTATATTCAACATTGGACAGATTAATCAGATGATGAGGCAACAATCATAAAATACAGGTCTTGATCTGTACCTCACAATTACCAGTGGGATCATACTTGGAACATGTGGTATTTTCGTATTCAGATGCCTTGATAGCCAGATAAATGCTCTGTCTGGTATACTAGAGAAGGTTATGCCTCTGGGGTCAATGATAAATGGAAAGTGATAAAAGGGATCATCTACATGTGAGAAACATAACAACTGCTTAATTGAAAAATGTGAACTTGAATAAGGGAAAGAACTCTTTTTTAACCATCCCAGAAAACAACTAAAAGAAATGAAAGTCCAATAGATATTTTAATGCTGAAATTCTAAATTGGAACATATGTTGAATGAAAAGAGGCTTCACTTAATAGAACCAGTGAATGACTGATGGATTTCTAGGACACACATTGAATTGCACAGCTTGATGCTTCATCAAATTAGTCAGTATGTCAAAGTAAAATTTCCATGGACCCTAACATAATACCAGATATTCAAAAAAACAAGTATTTTTTTCAGAAGTACAACAATACCACAAAGATCCAGTCCCTCTCCTGTCCGAGTTCTGTATTCCATGACTAGTGTGTCTGCAAGGGAGTTTCTTGGGAAGAATTCATGCCCTTATGGGTAAAGCATCCTCTATAAACCTCCTCTCTTTCTGCTTCAGGGTATTGCCAATTTGATTTCAGAACTAAAGGGGAATTAGCTCTACATTTTTTCTCTTCCACCTTTAAACTCTTCTAAGAAAACTAAGTTCAGGGTTGAGTAACTCTTTGGGAAGACTGTCCTCTGATAACCCTCACTCCCAACTTTATCCTAAGGTACAGAATTTCTAGTTTGGACCAAACATTAGCATCATATAGTAGCCTCATTATGTATCAAGGGAAATTTGTGTCTCTCCACAAGTGGATTTGAAAGATAGAATATATTTCTTTCTGAAGATTCCCCCATATCTCAATACATCCAGTTAACTCAAATCCCTATGAGAGTTTTGAGGCAGCTTACAAAAAGAAGCCAAGAGGAAGAGATGAAGAAGGAAACCTTTCCAAGCATGAAGGAGAACTAGAGAAAATACCCAGAGTTGAGGGATGGAGTATCTTGTTAGTGTAATAGCACTGGATCAAAGAGTACATGTTGGGGAGTAAAATGTAGGAAAACTGATCCTGATCCAGGCAGAAGAGTTGAAATACTCTTTATTCCTTACTGCCACTTCTTGCTTCTATTTCTGTCACTCAGTTACCTCTCCTGCTTTCAAGTTCATGCTATTTCTATTACCAAAGTGAAATCCTGGTAGCTATTGTATATACACTTTAATATCACCCACCTTCCATCCCACAATGGACCACATTATAAAGCGCTTTGACAATTTTGTATTTGATCCTGAAGGCATTAGGGAGCCATTGGAGTTTATTGAGCAGGGAAGTATGCTTTAAGAAAATCACTTTGGTGGCTGAATGGAGGACAGACTAGAGTGGGGAGAGAGCAGACCCACTAGCAGGCTATTGCAATAGTCCTGGTATGAGGTGCATCATCTGCACCAGAATGGTAGCAATGTCAGAGGGGAGAAGGGAGCTTATGTAGGAGATGTTGCAAAAGTAAAATCAACAGGTCTTAGCAATAAATTATATAGAGAGGTTGACAGATAGCAAGGAATCAAGAATTACACTGAGCTTATAAGTTTGGAGAACTGGGAAGATGGGGTTGCACTCTATAGCAATAATTGAGGTAGGGGTGAAGGGGTTTAGGAGAGGATAATAAGTTGAGTTTCATTCATGTTGAGTTTAGAATTAAAGACAAAACACTAAAAATTATGGTCAGATAAAGAGATTTTGGAATCCTTGAACATGAAGATGTCCATTTATGAGTAATGACAAGATCAAAGGTATGATCATCTTTGTATGTAACTGAGATGGGATAGAGGAAAAGGTCATGGAAAGAGAATAAGTTGAGAAACTGAGTTGTTAGAGTGTTTGAAGGAGAGCCAATTTGTATACTGAGGGGTTAGCTAGGAGATGCAGTGGATAGAGTGTCAGCCTTGGGGTCAGGAAGACTCATTTTCCCGAGTTCAAATGTGGCCTCAGACACTTACTAGCTCTGTAACCCATGATAAGTTTCCTCATCTGTAAAATGAGCTGAAGAAGGAAATGACAAATCATTCTGGTATCTTTGCCAAGAAAACCCCAAATAGAATTATGAAGAGTGACACATGATTGAAAATACCTAACAACATTTAAGTTGAAGTCTTCAAGTTTGGGGGTAGGTATGAGAGAGGAGAGAAATTATGAACCACATCTCAAACTCATTGAAAAAGGAAAGGGAGTGATCTTAAAGTCTGTGGATAACAGCTATGAGGATTTTGATTTGGTAGTAAATATGAATGGCAGGAAACTTAAAGAAGGAGAGATTACTGAGTGATGGAGGTAGGAGACACAGTGAAAGTGAAGGGCAAGAAATATTCCAATTTTTTTCTTCCTGGACTAGAGCTGAGGTCAGAGGGTGAAAATGCAGTCAGTACCAGAAATAGTGGTCAATGAGGTTGTTATCATTACAGGTTTCAGTAATAGCTAGAAGATACAAGGAGTAGGAGACAAAAAGTTTTAAGATGAGGGGAAGTTTATTGTTTATTTGAAAAAAAAAGACTTTCCAGAGAACACTGTAGAAGGGATGGGTGGAGTTTGTTTGGAACTTTGAGGTGGGAGAGTTAAGAAGAATGGATATAAGTAAATAGCTGATGGGGCATGGAGAATGGGGTTTGAATGATAATCTACAGAGTTTCAGAGTAACTGGGATGTGTAGAGTGTGACTAGGTATAATATGTTTCTTCACTGAAAAGAGGAAGCCACTCTTCAGATGAGGTTAGAGATTGGGCTCAAGAAAAATCTAGCATGAAATAAAAGGCACAAGGTCAGAGGGTCACATGGGAGGTCATCTTTCATTAGTTTTTCCCCCCTTTGAAAGTCAGAGATTAGACAGGAAATGGTGCAACAAAAGATTGAAGTCAACCTACACTGCAGGAGATGGCAATCCCACTCCTCACTAACTCTCCTCTTCCTCTTCCCTCAGAGAACAGGTGTAACAGTAGATAGATGGCCTGAGGTCAAAGGGAAGGGTGCTCCTCTTTGTACAAGAGCAACATTGCATAGCCAAAGGAAGGTCTTCAGGTGGGTCCAAGGGACTGAATCCTTGAGATGGTCTCTTTTATGAATACAATATACAAAATGTAAGTTATTAGATAAGTTAGCACAATTTGCATACAAGGCAAATTAAAAAAAAACAATTTTTGTAGGAAGTGAGCACTCAGGTTAGGCCTCTTGAAAGAGGCAAATCTTGATGTGTGGTTTAAAAGAGGTTGACAGTTCTAAGATGTAGAAATGAAAAGAGACTGCATTTCATACATGAGGAACCAACTCTTCCTCAGTCCTCTCCTCAGATAGACTCCCTTGACTCAGGCTTCTTCTTTCTCTGGCCACTATCTGCTTCAGGAAGCATCTTCAGTTAAACCCCAAACTTCCTTTCTTTCTTTAAATCTGGGGTCCTTTTGTCCTCTTAAAGAACAGGCCAGTTTCTATCCCTTTGACAGAGGACATTTGGCAGCTAACAAACTGAAAGTAGCCAATCTGGCCTAAGCTTCAGACCATATTTTATATGCCTTCCACTGCTGAGTAGGGCAATGTCTGAGAGTAGGGACCCCTGGAAACCCACAGAATTCAAGCTTATATTTCTGAATCCTGCCTATACTCATTAAGGGCATGTAGCCACTCTAATCCAGGCCCCCTGCCTCTGACTTCTTGCCTTCAGAGACTTTCCCAGTAATCCCTACATTAGCCCTGATGCAGACAACCTTCTTTCAGCCTTTGTCTTTGCTCCAGGTCTCCTCTAGTGTTCCAGAGGCCATTGAGGGGTCCAGATCCACCTCAAACTGCCAATGCTGTACTTTCTGTCCAGATTTCCTGGGGTCATGAATTCATCTGCATCTGGCTGCAGTCTTAGCTGCGACAACACTCACAGGACACATCATCATCACTTTTCATGACACTAGCCTTTGAGGGAAGATATAAAATAGTCTAAAAACATTTCTCTTCTTTCTAGCTACTGATACTTTACCTGAAATAATTCCTCAGTGGCTATCATATTCTTAGCCATACTCCTCTTCCCATTCCAGGAATTCTGAACCTCTGGCTATGACTGTACAAATCCCATTCTCTCTCTTCTATAGCCATTTACTTCTATCATCATCAGTTTGACCCCATCAATATCTCAATCCATTTGTAGGGAGTAAGCCTCTAGTGAATGGAGAACTCAAGTTAGGCCTCTTGAAATAGTTATATATCCTCCCACCCCCACTTCTATCCCTTTCCATTGTGCTCTCTTGAATGCGTTCTCCATAACTAAGAAACTTCTTTTCAGTTTAAAACTTTTTTTTCTTTCCTCACTCCTTCTATCTTCTGACTCTCCCTGAGAAATGACTCACTCTTGTTGACACTGAACCCCTGTCTGGTCTACCTTTCCAGCACTGATTGTTCATTCATTCCCTCATACTGCTCAACTCAAAGGTCTTGGTGGGCTGGTAGTAGTAGTGTCAGAAAATACCTTACTCATCATCACCACTTCCAGAATCTCTCATTATCACAATCACACAGAAAACTCAGTTCTTGAGGATACTTCAATTAGAATAAAATAATCATTCAAGAACCCAATAGCTTTCATCTATATAGTCCTTGAAATTCTCTTCCATTCCTCCATGAGTTCAGTGCCTGCTCACAGCTTTGGAGTTAACTAGGTGGCACAGTGGATAGAATACCAAACTGGAAGGGAGGAAAACTAGGTTATGGATTTGGCCTTGGACAGGTATGAACTGAACAAGACACTTAACCTGCGTTTGCCTCAATTTCCTTAACTCCCCAATAAAGATAATAATTGTACCTATCTCCTAAGGTTGTTACAAGGATCAAATGAGAGTATTACAAAGCACTGAGCACAGTGACTGGAACATAATTATTGCTCAATAAATTATCTTGCCTTCCTTTTCTTTCTATTCTAACTACTTCCCTTGATATCAAGGGCCTTCAAAACACACACTGATACTCTCTTAAGTATCCTACCTTCTTAAATCTTTCATAAACCTAATTCACAAGACCTACTTATCCTTACAACTTCAGAAACACCAATATTAATATACATTTTTTTCTTACCATCACACACAGGTATTCTACTTTCATGTTCATGAACTCTACAATTGTTTTATCTGATTATAATCTTTTATCATTCTATCTTCTCTTCCTTCTTATAGCCCTTAACCTTTTTCTTCATCCACACTGGGACCTCTAATTATTCAGCATTTTAGTTCTTTATCAGTTCAATTGTTAGCTATATCATTGTGCCTCCACTCTTTGGCAAATCAGTTGAACTTTACAACGTCACTAACACTAGAACCCCTTGTCTCTTTGTCTTATCATCAGTCATGCCTTAACATATTCCAACCATGGATTTTCCCAACTATATCATTTTCTACCTCTGTCTCATGTGATGTAGTATTATTCCTCCTTGACAAGGTAAACTATGCATAAGCAGCTTTGATCACATTCTGCCCTATATTGTCCAGCAGATTGCCTTCCCTATTGTGTTTTCATTTTCAATAATCTTCTATCTTTTGTTATCTATTGGCTGCTTCCCTACTACCTACAAACATCTTCATGTCTTCCCAATCTTAAAAAAATATTTATTTTAAGTTCAAATTCCTTATAAGTTACCTTAAATCTTTAACTTTTTCAGTTAATTCTTTGAGAAAGCCATCCAAACTTGGAGCCTCCATTTTCTTTCCTTTAATTTATCCTAATCCCTTTGAAGTCTGACTTTCAACCTCATTACTTAACTGCTCTCTCCAAGGTTACAAATGATCTCTTAACTGCTTAATCAAATAGCTTTTTTCCCCCTTATGGTGTTCAGGTTTTTTGACTTATGTTCTTCTGGGAGACCTATACTCTTCAAGTCATCTGTAAGATATCCTTTCACAGAGATCAGTATGTCTTGCTTTTATAGAGAGTATGAGGTGGTTTTTAAAAATATATATATTATCACTTTTTGCTTCTCTTCTTTCATATCATCCTTCATTTCCTTGTATTTTTATTCCTAGTAAGTTATTTGAAGTAGTTAGATGATTTATTGGATAGAGTGTTGGACCTGGAGTAAGGAAGACCTGAGTTCAAATCCAGACTCAGAGATGTATTAGCTATGTGACCCTGGAAAAGTCATTTAACTTCTGTTTGCTTAGGAGGAAGCTAGGTGACTCAGTGGATAGAGTACTGGACTTGGAGTTAAGAAGACCTGATTTCAAATATGACCTCAGACACTTACTAGCTCTGTGACCTTGGGCAATCACTTAACCTCTGTTTGCCTTAATATACTGGAAAAGAACATGGCAAACCACAGTATCTTTGCCAAGAAAATCACATGGACAGTATGGTCCACAGACTCACAAAGAGTGAAACACAACTGAATAACAACAAAATGAGCTATTTTCTTTTGTATTTTCTGGTGAGACTTGCTATCTTAGATTCAAGTTTTCTATTCTGCCAATTATTTCTGCTGTACAGGTCATGCTTTCACCATTCTCATTTTTCTTTTAAACTGTTCAGGTACAGGGTACTATTGTTTCATCATGGTACTCTGTCTCATTGGGCATCAAATTATTTTCATCTGTCTTCCAATAGTTATTCACAGATGTCTGAGATATTTTTACCATGTCTGAAGGCCTTTCTTCATCTGGTTATGTACAAGCATAATTTCTTTGAATCTTCTTTCTCCCAAGATCTTTGGTGATTTTTGCCTTTTTTTCTTTATTTTCCACCATTTTTCATTTTTGAAATCTTTCCCCTTTATTGGCAGTTTCCCTAGGCAGTTGGGTCTCAAACTCTCAAACTCCTCACATGGTGGACAATTTGCAGTTCACCAGTCAGTGTTTGCACTAATTAACCTGTTGATCCACAGAATTAACCCCAACTTGATGATACCCTCTTTCCCTCACACTTAATAGAGTACTGTGCAGGCCTATGTAGTGGTCCTATTCATTCTTTGTTTCTCAGATCTCTGGCCCAATACCCCAGAGGATTGCCAGGACACTCTATTATAGCCCATGCAAATTATTGCAATTTGGAATATGAACCTACATGCAGTGTTAGGTGTGAGGCAGTTGAGGTATAGAGTTTCTTCTGTTCCTATATTCTCCTATAAATCTCTGTTACAACACAGAATGCTGCCATGTGACTGTCTCAGCCTGAGCAAATTTCTACTGTTTAGAGCTTGGATTTCCAAAGCACAGTGACAAGGAAGGAGGAGGAGAAATATGAAATTTATTTCTATTGCAAGCCTGTGAGTCTGCTTCTTCAGCTTTAATTCTGGAAATATAGTGAGTGCTGGGAGAGGGTGTGCTGGGTGAGTGTGTGTAAGGAGTTATGTGTTACTGGCTATCTTTACTATTAGTTCATCAAAGTTTTATCTTGCTTGGTTCTTGGTGTCCTAGCTGATGAAGGTAGCTTAAAGTACCTTATATCTCTCATATAATTCCTATATTGAAGATCGTTAAAATATTATGAGGATTAAAGTCCTCCACCTTGATTGTCATATGACTTAGAAGGTCCTAATGGACTTTTCCTAATCCTCATCCTCATCCTTCTTTACCTTTCTGCAGCATTTGACACTGTTGAGTACCTAGTTTTCATGTCATTGCTCTCTGCTGGTCCTCCTGTATGTCTGACAAAACTTTCTAAGGAAGTGACCACTTTCATCCATGCAATGCCTGCTCACGGTAAATGCTGATCAAAGATCTATCTTGGTCCCTCTTCTCTTCTTCTACTAGACTGTTTTGCATGTTATTTTCATTAGCTCCTTTGAGTTAAAAAAAATCATCCGTATCTGAATGATTCCAGATCTATCTATCCAGTCAAAGTCTCTGTTCTGATCTCTACTCTCAAATCACCAAATACTTCTTAGATACCTCATACTGAATATCTCATAGACATCCCCACATCAGCAATAAGGTTTTTTTAATTGAAAAACAATTAAATATGAAAGAAATAAAGAAAACAGTTCAATGAAAAATAATCTAAGAATCATTGAACTATCTACAAGACATGACCATAAAAGGACCTGTACATCATATTTATTTCTTTTTGTTGTTGTTGTTAGAGACCTCTCTCACTCCTTCTCAAATCACAGTGCCTATTTACAGCTTCTACACTACTGGTGATCAGGATAGAAGCTTTGACCTGCCCTATTACCAGGATGGGATGTTTTTCTCTTTTTATCCCACCCAGTTCTGTTCTGAAGTTGTAACCATATTAGTGTTGCTTAATACAGTTACACAATCAAATTTAGGTCTGCTATGCTTTATTGCCCCTCAGAATTCCAAAGCTAAAGCAATCCACCGGCCTCAAGCTCTCCAATAATAGTGATTGTAAGTATATGTCAACATACTTGGCCTGGATGTTATATTTCAAGAAATCAAGAATTATTAGAACAGATTGCAAATTGAAAATAGAAAGAATCCACTGGGGGCAGAGCTAAGATGGCAGCTTAGAAGCAGGAAAAATCAATGGCTCCCCCATAACCACCTCAAATTCCTATAAAATGTGACTCTAAACAAATTTTAGAGGTACAGAACCCACAAAGTGACAGGGAGAAACAAATCTCTTGCTGAAAGCAGCCCGGCAGATGGACAGGAAGGGTTCATCTCAGTGTGCTTGGAGCCAAGCTCAGCCACATATGAGCCCACGGTTTTAGCTCCAGGGTGGCCTGGACCAGCATATACATCAGACTTTGGGAGAGTAGATCACGAGCAGCAGTGGGGGGTTTCCAGAATTATCAACCCATAAATGCCAAAGACAAAGTAAAAGGTCCGTGTAGAATTCTGTTGGAACTGGGGGTGGGGGTGGGGAGGATCATGTCTGGCCCCAGTCCCCAGAGCTAGAACTGGCACAGTTCTAGCAGTAGCCTGGCAGCTGCCTCAACATCGCTACTTCAGAGCTTCTGGCCTGAAGATAATAGGGGGGCCAATTGAACATTCAGAGGGTAAGAGCTCTTGCTGTAACCTGTCTGGATCTGGATTGCAGTTTTGCATGGTGGTTCTGAGGTGTGTGGCCAGTGAACCAGAGTCTGAGAGGGCTGCAGGAAGAGCATGCTCCTAATAGCTCTGGCAGCTGGGAAAACGCCAGCAATTTGGGACAAAGCTCTCTCTTCTGGAAGCAGAGTTCTACTGTGGCAAAGAGCTCCAAAGTCAAGTAATTGAGTGACAACACAAGCAAGCAGAAGAAGCAAATCAAGCACAGCAATCCAACTTTAGATTCCTTTTGGGGGGACAAACAGGATCAAAGTACAGAACAGGAGGAAGGCAATGCAGACAGAACTTCTGCACCAAAAGCTACAAAGAAAAATATCAACTGGTTATAGGGCATGAAGGAACTCAAGAAGGATTATGAAAATCAAGTAAGGGAAGTGGAGGAAAAATTGGGAAGAGAAATGAGAATGATGCAAGAAAATCCTGAAAAGAAAGTCAACAACCTGACTGAAGAAAGTAACACTTTAAAAATAGATTAACTCAAATGGCAACAGATGTCCAAAAAGCCACTGAGGAGAAGAATGCCTTAAAAAGACAAATTTTCCAGATGGAAAAAGAATGTCAAAAGCTCACTGAAGAGAATAATTCCTTCAGAATTAGACTGAAGCAAATAAAAGCTAATGACTATGAGAAATCAGGATACTATTAAACAGATCCAAACAAATGAAAAAATAGAAGGCAATGAGAAGTATCTCACTGGAAAAAACACTGGTCTGGAAAATAGATGCAGGAGAGATAATTTAAAAATTATTGGACTACCTGAAAGCCATGATCAAAAAAGAACTTAGAAATCATCCTTCAAGAAATTCTCAAGGAAAATTGCCCTGATATTTTAGAACCAGAGGACAAAATATAAATAGAAAGAATTCACCAATCACCTCATGAAAAACATCTCAAAAGGAAAATTCCTAGGAATATTATAGACAGGTTTCAGAGTTCCCAGATCAAGGAGAAAATATTACAAGCAGCCGGGAAGAAACAATTTGAATATTGTGGAAATACAATCAAGATAACACAGAATTTAGCACCTTCTACATTGAGGGATCAAAGGACTTGGAATATGATATTCCAGAGATCAAAGGAGCTAGGATTAAAACCAAGAATTACCTACCCAGAAAAACTGAGTATAATGTTTCAGGGGAAAATATGGTGTTTCAGTGAAATAGCGGACTTTCAAGCATTCTTGATAAAAAAAAAACAACCCAGAGTTCAATAGAAAATTTGACACTCAAATACAAGAAGCACAGAAAGCATGAGAAGGTAAACTGGGAAAGAAATCATAAGGAACTTATCAATTTGAACTACTTTCATGCCTACATAGAAAAACATTAATTGTAACTTATGAAACTTTTCTCAGTATGAAGATAGTTAAAGGGAATATAAATGTGTGTGTATTTATAAGGGTATATGCGCATATGAATACATACTGAGTGTGTGTATATATGTGTTCAGGTATACATAGACCGAGGGCACAGCATCAATTGAATAGGAAGGGGTGATATTTAAAAGATCAAAATGAGGAATGAGGTAGGAATATAATGAGAGGAGATAGGGGAGAGACAGAATGGGTAAATTATCTCATGTAGGAGAGGTAAGTGAAAACTGTTACAATGGAGGGGAAGAACAGGAAGGCAAAAGGGAATGGGTCAACTTACCCTCATTGAATTTGGCTTAGGGAAGGAATGACAGAATTTGGTATCTTGCCGTACAGAAGTGTAAGGGGGAAAGGGATGAGAGGGGGAGTGATGGAGGTGAGGGCAGGTTCGGGGGAGGATAGTTAAAAGCAAACACTTTTGAAAAGGGACAGGGTCAAAGTAGAGAATAGAACAAGTTGGGGTGGGATAGGATGGAGGAAATATAGTCAATCTTTCACAATATATCCACTATGGAAATGTTTTGCATAACTACACATGCACAGCCTATATTGAATTGCTTATCTTCTCCGTAAGGGTGGATGAGGAGGGAGGAAGGAAAGATTCTGGAATTCAAAGTTGTAAAATCAAATGTATATTAAAAAAAGAAAGGAAGGAAGAATCCACTGGTTATCTCTCAGGGGAAAAAGAAAAACAAAACAAAACAACAAAGGGATAGTTCATAGGTACATCCCAGCCAAAGCCAGGAAAAATAACATAAGTATCCAGAAAGAAATAATTCAAGTAATGGAGAGCCATTTCAGGATCACACAAGCTTTAGCTGTTACCACTACAAAGTTTTAGAAATAATGGAATACAATATTCTGAAAATCAAAATATATAGTCTAACAAAAAAAAAGTAAACAACCAAGAAAAGATGGGGAAAATGAACCTTTACTTAGATAGGAGACTTCCAAATATTAGTATTGAAATGACCAAATGGTGGGACAGTATCTTATGTAGGGTGAAAAGTACATGAACAAGAAGAAGAGATTGAGGGAATGGAAGAAACTGGAACATGATTTTCTTTTGAGCTGGTCAAAGAAGAATAAGCACACATAGAGATTCGGGTATAAAATTTCATTGAAATCAATAGAAAAGCAGGTAGAAATGGAGAGAAGAGAGGGAGAGGAATAAAAAACAAAATTATAAAATTGTATCCCTAATGATTGGAAAAGATTGTTTTAAAGAAGGGCAATGACAAGGAATGTTCAAATTACTGAAAAATTGTGCTCATTTCACATACTAGTAAGGTGATGCTTAAAATTCCACAAGTCAGGCTTCAGCAATATGTGAAAGGAAAAACGTGAAACCAGAAGAGTAGGGTGGTTGTTGAAAAGACAAAAGAAGTACAGACAAAGTTGCGAACATTTGCTGGATTATGAAGAAAGCAAGAAAGTTTAAAAAAAATCTATTTCTGCTTTATTGCCTTCATCAAAAGCTTGAATTGTATGGATTACAATGAAGTATGAAAAGTTCTTAAGAAAATAAAAGTAATAGATCACTTGTCTTCTAAAAAACCTCTTTGTGGACCAAGAAACAACACGTAGAACTGAACATAGGACAACTGATGGGTCTAACACTGTAAAGGAGTATGACAAGGTCATATATTGTCACCTTATTAAACTTACAGGCAAAGTACAACATGAAAAATGCCAGACTGGACAAATCAAAAGCCAGAATTGAGGTCACTGGGAGAAATTATCAACAATCTCAGATTTGTAGATAATTCCACCTTGATGACAAAAAGAGAAGAAGAATTGAGATGCCTGTTGATAAGGGTTAAAGAGGAGAGGACAAAAGCTGGCTTGATGCTTAACATTAAAACAAACAAAGATCATGGTGACTGGTCCCATCACTCAATAGAGGGAAAAGAAATGGAAGTAGTGTTAGATGTTATATTCTTGGGCTCAAAGAGTAGCATAGAAGGCAACTGCAGCCATGAAATTAAAAGACATTTGCTCCTTGAAGGGAAAACTATGACAAATCTAGTCAACAATACTAAAAAGCAAAGACATCACCTTGCTTACATCTGTACAGTTGAAGCCATAATTTTATTTTTTTTTCATTTGCAATTGTATGATTGTGAGAGCTAAACTGTAAGGAAAATTGAGTGTTGCAGAATTGAAAGTTTTGAATTGTAGTACCAGAGAAGACTTCTGAGAGTCCCTTGCACAGCAAGAAGATGAAATCTATTAAAATTTTTTTATTTTAAATTTATTTATTTACTTTTAGTTTGCAACATTCAGTTTCAAAAGCTTTTGAGTTCCAAATTTTCTCCCTCTCTCTCTCCTCCCTCCTCCCCCCTATAGCAACATGCAATCCAAAATAGGTTCTATAAATACATTTACATTAAACATTAGTCAAGTTATAAAGACGGATAAACTGGAAAGTAGTATGGTAGAAATTGGGCATAAACTAATAGCTTACACTGTACATCAGTCAATATTTAAAGAAATTAATTAAAACTATTAATCTAAAGGACAAATATTGAAGCTTAAGCTTAAATATTTTGGCCACATAATAAGACCGAACACATGTCGGAAAAAGAGTGAAAGCAAAAGGAGAAGGTAATGGCAGAGAATAAGAGGGACAGATCATGTCATAAAAACACTAAACATGAGCTTGGACAGATTTTGAAGGATAGTGAAGGATGAAAGAGCCTGCCATGGCATGCTACAGTCCATGGGGTCATGTAGAGTCAAACATGACTAACAAACAAGTCAAGTAAACCTTTACTGAAATCAGTAAATTCAGTAAAGTTGCAGACTAGAAAACAAATCCATATGAATTATGAGCATTTCCATAAAATATTAACTAAAGACAACAGGGAGAGATAGTGAAATTCTATTTACAATAATGATAGTAGCAGTAGCAGCAGCTACAGTGATTTCAGGTTTGCAAAATGCTTTAGAAATGTCTTTTTTACTGTTGCAACAACACAGAAAGGTAAGTGCTATTCTTATTCTCATTCTATAGATAAAAAAAACTAGTGGACAAAGATTAAATGACTGAACTAGGGTCATAGGTAGTGTCCATAATTATATTTGAACTCAAATATTTCTGACTCTAGGTCCCATGATATTTGACACAGCTTTGACACCTGAATACTTGGGAGTCTACCTACCAATTATAAATTTAAACTTCCAAGCCACTGTTTATAGAAATACAGATGTATATAACTGGAAAAATATGCATTGTTCACAGGTAGATAAGTCAATGTGATAAAAATCATTATACAACATACAAATCAAACTACCAAAGGATTATTTCATACAAATGGGAAAAATAAGAAAGAAATTAACATGGAGACAAAACAAAAAGTTAACTATTTCCAGGGAAATGATTTTAAAAAGCAGTAATGATTTGTTGATGTCAGATCTCAGACTATATAGTAATTGTCAAAACAATTTGATACTGCTTGGAAAAAATGATTAATGGCACAAATTAGGCATACACTATACAGAACTAAATTAATCTAGTTACCTAGAGTTCAATAAACATATAGAATCCCAGCTACACATATAAGGATATATTATGGAAAAAAACTTACTGAAAAAAACTGAACAATAATATGCAAGAAATTAGCTCTATGCCAATATATCACATCTGATATAAATACAGGCTCCAAATAGATAGGTGATCTAGATATAAAAGGACACAGCATAAACAAACTAGAGTAAAATGGGGAAATTATTTTTCAGATTTATGAAAAGAATAAAATATAATTAATGGACAAGAAAGAGGATCATAGAAGATCAAATGTTTAAATTTTGATTGAATAAACTTTAATAAAACATTTTTGCACAAACTAATCCAATAAATTTAAATTAAAAAGAAAACTGTGGAAAAAATCTTCTCAGTAAGTTTCTCTCATAAAGGTTGCATTTCTAAGATATAAACATAATTATTCATCAAATTTATAAGATTTAGAGCCATTTCCTATTTGGTAAATAGTAAAAGAATATGAATGAGCAGTTCTCAAGGGAAGAAACCCAGGCTAAATATGAATAGATGCTCTAAGATGCTAATAATTAGAAAAATAAAGATTAAAGTAATTTTGAGGTTCTAATGCATATCCATTAGATTTATAAATATGACTACAGAAGAAAATTACAAATGTGGGACTGTGGTGGGGGAGGCATATTGGTACAATTTTGGTTAATTTATAAATGGTTGCAACTGATCTGGAAAGAAATTAGGAACTATATAAAAAAGGTACTAAATATCACATGACATTTGAACCAATTATATCACTGCTAGGTATGTTCTCTAAAGATATCAAACAAAAAAAGAAAAGGTTCCATATGTTCACAAATATTTGGAAGCCCTTCATTCATTCATCTATCTCTCTATCTATCTGTCTACCTTTCTACTTATCTATCTCTTTGCTGGAGAAAAGTTGGTAAATAATTTATTTAGGGAATGGCCAAACAAAGCAACGTATTTTAATATAATGGAATAACATTATGCTTTAAGAAATGAGGAAGTAAATGATTTCAAAGAGACATGGAAAGATTTAATTGAACTGATCCAGAGTGAAGTGATAAGAACCAGGAAAACCATTTATACAACATTAATATTATAAAAAATTAAAGGTAAGAACTCTAATCATTGAAATGATCATCCAAGATTCAGAAGACTAATGCTGAAGTTTGTTATCAACCTCCAAGCAGTGAAGTATTGAACTCAATATACAGAATGAGAAATGCTTTTTGGACATGGCCAATGAGGGAATTTGCTTTTCTTGAATATACATATTTATTCAAAAGATTTTGTTCATCCTTTTTCCTCTAATGTAGTGGTGGTAGAAAGGGGCATAGAAAATAGATTTCTATTAATTGATTTTTTTAAAACTCACTTATTTAGCATTTCAGGGTTTATCTATAATTTCCTCTTGATGACCACAGGTCAGTGTAAAGCCAATGAACAGTAGATTCCTAAAAGAATGCTACTGTGAACAGCTTTTAAGATTCGGATTACACAGTATTAGTGAACACTCTGTTCATTCCATTACAAATCAAGATTCAGTACAATGTTCACAGTATCAACAATTCACAATATTATATACAATATTTAGAACAAGGAAAGTCTCAATATTATGTCTTAATACAAAAAGTAACAAGGAACAAAAGAAAAATCACCTGGTTTCCCTAAGGGGGAAACCAGCTTCACATTTAAGGATTCAATCAAGTTAAAGATTCAATCAATCAGTTAACAAAAGGAATCACCTAGTTTCCCTAAGAGGGAGTTGATTCAATCAACAATTCACAATATACTGATCTTCCACTCATGGGGCAACCATTAACTTTAGTTTCCAAATAAAGTACTTAGAAAACCACACAATCCTTCCACCCCTTGATTTCCAACAAACCTCAGTTTAGTCCAAGGGGAGGCCTTTTCTTCATTTTGACTCTGGGTAGTCTCTCTGATTCCCTG
>CM053596.1:112848514-112866222 GCA_028646575.1 Pseudocheirus occidentalis
AGGGGAGTTCACATCTTTTCACCAATGAACAGAGTTCTGTACTTAGCCCTAAGTTACTAAGTGCTACTTAGCCCTAAGTATCTTATCTACTTAGCCCTAAGTATCCTATCCACTTAGCCCTAAATATCCAACAAATTGATTACCATTACAGTCAGGTATGATACAAACTGTCTTATCCTTTTCTATGAAATGAGGAAAAGGAGTACCAGAGAAATTAAATGACTTGACAAAATTAATATTGCTAATAAATAGTAGGTCTGAGAACTAAATCCTAGTCCTCTGACTCCAAATTCAAAGTTTCCTCCCCTCCCCTCTGCTTTGGCTTATGCTCTCCCCTAACCTACCATAACCCTCAATTTCTTCATATGTAAAATAAAAGAATTGGAGATGTTTTCTTTGTCTGTATAATTCAAAAATGGAATAATAGTTCATCATAGAGTTGATTTATTTTATTTATTCAGTATGTACTGCCTGCAACCATTGCTTGTGGGCCTCCAGGCAGATTTTTATAAACATCATTGTATATTATTAGTAACAAAAATGAACTACAATAAAATGTAACAGCAACCAAATTACTAGAGTTTACCTTTTACTATAGCCTGAAGGCAAACTAGCTTTTACACTGCCAGATCCTGATGGGGGAGAAGGTTCTTTAGTAGAAATATTTAATGTAAAGTGATATCTCCCCATTTAGAATTTGGTCCTGAAAAGGCATGCTGATGACTCTGGCTTCTCTACAGGGCAGTCTAGCTGATAACTATAGTCACAGAGGAGAGAATGATGGTTCAATTAAGCCAAAGCTCCAAGGGGTTAGGGTTTACAATATGGCATTTGTCACTCCATCTTCTACCACGGAATAAGATGATCCTCCCTGAAGAAGCTCATCACTTCTAATCTCATTGCCATGATGTCAACTCCAGACTGGATTGACATCACCTCCTTCAACCCCCTCTCTCCTCTGATTGCAATGCTGGAAGGCAGAGTACCAATCTCCTCCCAAAGCCTTTCTCTATAGAGGGTAGAAGTGGACTCTCATCTCATCCAACTTTGTACCTGCTTCTCTGGCTAGTTTCTACTTCATGAAACAAGATGCCCCAACCCTGGGCAGCTCCTGGTATCCTGTTGTACTCACCAGTTTTTAGCCTCCTTTTGTGTATAGTCTCCCACCATTAGATTGTAATCTCCTTGAAGGCAGGGACTATCTTTTTATTAATAGCACTTAACACAGTGCCTGGTAATCAATAAATGTTTATTGGATTGGATTGAATTTGGGCTATGATTTGATACTTGTCATGTTAAAGAGAGAATGATCCCTGGTCAAAGATCTATCCTTTTATACCTTCCCTGGTGAAAGTAGTACATATAGTTAGCAAAGGATAGATCTGTACTGAACCATGTCTAGGAAGGAGCACTGGAACTTTGCCTTCAGCCAACCCCCTTGTTCCTAAGGGAGACACTGATGGAGACTGGTGGTGCAGCGGTGTTAGAGATATAACTAAGTGGAAAAAGGGAGGAAACATTTCATTGCCAGGATAGTAAGAATGAGGAAAAGAGATTAATTAGCTCCTGAAGCTTCTCAGAGAAGTTTGTGTCAGGACTTCAAGTCCGGCCCACTCTTGGAGTAGGCCCAGAAAGCTGGTCTCCTGTTCAGCAAAAAAGGACATTCAAGAACAGCATCTCTGGAGCCAAGATAGCAGAGTAAAGGCAGGTAGTAGCCTGAGTTCTTCCCCAAATCCCTACAAATACTTTTAAATAATGGATCTAAACAAATTCTAGAGTGACACAACTCACAAAAAGAGGATGTAACACTATTTTCCAGCCAAAGACATTTTAGAAGGTTGGCAGGAAAGGTCAGTTGCATCAGAGTGAGAGATGAATGCAATTTAGTGCAGGTCTCACCAGGACAGAAGTGGTCCAAGTAAATCAGGAGTAGGCCTCAGTTTGATGGAATCAATGGCAACAGTGGCACTTTTCAGGTTTCTCCGCCCACAAACACCAGTGACAACTTAGAAGGTGAGCAGAAAAGGTCTGTTGCACCTGGGTAAGAGTGGAGCATAATCTAGCATAGGCCATGCCAGCAAAACTCTGGCCCCAACAAACCAGGAGTAGGCATTGGGAGCCACTGAATCAGCTGGGACAGCTACAACAGCTGCTTCAGGAGCAATCAGACCACAGATGGTAAGGAGGTTGAACAACTGGTCAGAAGGAGATTACAGGGGTCATTTTGCTAGCATTCAGTCAGGACTCTTTCTTTGCCCATATTCAAATCCAGGTCACAATCCTGTGACCACAATCTGGTCACAATCATAGTCCCAGGGTGAGGAGGAACACTAGAAAATCAGAGCTTGTAGCCATATTGGAGGGGTAAACCCTCATCATAGTTCACAGGTAGAAAATAGTGCCTGTGGTAACTCACAGAGCAGGGTACAGAAAAGGACAGTAGTAAATATCTCTTCTAAGATCATACCACTGTAGAAGAACTGGAAACTTACAGGTCCCTAGAAGTATTTCTTAAAACAGATGTACAAAATCCCTGAAGCTTGGAAGCTTCTCCCATCCCAGGAGAAGAACCTTAATTTAACAGAATTAAAAGTCAAGCAATAAACTGGGATACTGAACAAACAACAACAACAACAAAATTTGACCATAGTAAGTCACTAAGGCAACAAGGAAGATCAAAACATACACTCAGAAGAAGATAACAAATCCAAAGCTTCTACCTTCAAAGCCTCTAAGAAAAACAGTAGTTTATCTCAAGACATGGAAGAGCTCAAAAAGATTATGAAACTCAAGTAAGAGAGGTAGATGAAAGATTAGTGCTATGAGAAAAAAAATCATGAAAAATGAGTCAACAGCTTGGTTGAGAAGACAAAAAAATCTGAAGAAAATTACACCTTCAAAAACAAACTAGACCAAATGGTAAAAGAGGTCCAAAAAGTCAGTAAAGGAAACAATGCCTTGAAATGCAGAATTGGCCAAATGGAAAATGAGGCAAAAAATTCACTGACGACAAAACTCCTTAAAGAGCAGAACTGACCAAATATAAAAAGGAGGCTCAAAAGATCATTAAAGAAAACAATTACTTAAAATTAGAATTGGATGAATGGAAGCTAATGACTTTATTAAAAATAAAAAAACTGGAAAACAACAAAAAATGAAAAAAATAGAAGACAATGTGAAATACATCATTGGAAAAACAACTGATCTGGAAAATAGATCCAGGAGACAGAATAAAATAGAAATTGGAAGAAGTTACTGATTACTTCCTGAAAGAGATTGCAAAATTCCTAGGACGGTTGTAGCCAAATTTTGAAGCTCCCAGGTCAAGAATAAAATATTTCAAGTATCCAGGAAAAAACAAAATGAAGTATTATAGAGCCACAGTCAAGATTACACAAGATTTAGTAGCCTTCGAATTAAAATATGATATTCTGAAGGGCAAAGGAGCTAGGATCACAACCAAGAATCACCTATCCAAAAAAAAATGAGCCCAATCCTTCAGGGGAAAAATGGATATTCAATGAAATAGAAGACTTTCAAGCACTCTTGATGAAAAGATCAGAGCTGAATAGAAAATTTGACTTTCAAATACAAGACTAAGAGAAACATTAAAAGGTAAACAGGAAAAAGAAATTGAAAGGGACTTAAGGTAAAACTGTTTACATTTCTTCATGGGAAGATAGCACTTATAGCTCATAAGGACTTTTTCCTTACTAGTTTACTTAGGAGTATATATAGAAAGAGGGCATTTATTAGATTTATTAATAGGAAGGAAAAGGAAAATGAGAAAAGTTGAAAGGAATGTGGGAAAAGTGGGACATTCATGGCTTCTAGACAGTCTTCATGTATCTTGGAAGCTTTTGGTGTGGGAGTTCTGACCATGTTGTCTTCTCCCATTCCATACTTTGATCCTTTTTGTGCCCAAAAAAAAGATTCTAGAGTTTGGTTGCTGTTCTTACTTTGCTTCCTTTTCCTGCTCATGTTGCCAGTCAATTACTTGATTTTGGGGCTCAGTAGAACTCTGCTTCCAGAGGGGAGAGCTTTGTCCCAAATTTCTGGGGTTTTCACAGCTCCTGGGGCTATTAGGAAGCTTCCATCTCTACACCCCCCACCACTTTGGCTCACTTATCACACACCTCAGGACCACCACCCAAGACCACGATCCTGATCCCAATCCCTATCCAGGCCAGTTAAGACAAGAACACTTAGCCTCTGAATTATTGCTTGGCCCCTCTGCAATCTGCAGGCCAGGAACTTCTGAAGAAGCCATGTGGAAGCCACTGCTGCTGCTTATGCTGTTTCCTTGCCCTGGAGGTAGTTTGGCTGGACCCTCTTCCCCAAATTTAGCTGAGTTCCACTAACCTTTCACTTAGTCCTTATTTCTTATGCCTTAATAATTCTGGAAATCGCCACAGTTGCTGCTGATCAACTCTCCTGAAGGCTCCAGCTGTGGCTTGTCCTGGTGGCCCCAAGTCATGCCTTGGTTTCAGGCAGGGCTGGTTTTAGCTCCCAGGATGCTGCAGTGAGCCCTTCCTGTTCTGTCTGCTGAGCTGCCTTCAGCAAGAGATGTGTTTTTGTGTAATTTTGTGAGTAATGGAGCCCTAAAATTTGTTTAGAGTTATATTTTATGGGTATTTGAGGTGGTTATGTGGGAGCTGCGGAGTTTTGCTACTTCTATGCTGCCATCTTGGCTTTTCCCCAGTGAAGCATACTTTTTAAAACTTTCCTTATTCTTCTTGAGGTTTTTGTTTTGGTTTGGTTTTTTTGTTTAGTCCATATTTTCTTTCACACCATTACTATTATGGAAATGTTTTACACAACCACACACAAATAACCTATAATAAATTACTTGTCTTCTCAATGGAAGTGGAGTGGGGAAGGAGGAAGGGAGAGAATTTGGAATTCAAAGTTTTAAAAATGAATGTTAAAAATTGATTTTACATGTAACTGGGGAAAAATAAAATACTAAAATAAAAAGGAAACCAGAAGATATAAATAAATTGTTAGCAGCTTAATAAAAGACTGGTTCATAGGTTCTCCTTTGAAAGTAAATGAAAGTTAGAATACCTGGGCTTTTTATGTACCAGAAGAAAATAAGAAACATTATTACATAATATGTTTCAATATCTTGCCCAATAGTGCTCCTAAGCAAGGTGATGGACTGCCATGAATTATAGCCAGTAGGTAATGCAAAGCTTAAAAGAGTTAAGAGATTTTATTAAGAATTTGACAAAATCATCTGAAGATCATTCAAATGAAGTCGACATCTATATTGATGCCTAGTGACCATAGGTAAAATAAGGACAGAGGAGGGCACTGAAAACTACGGGAGAAAATTCAACTTGGTACCAAGAAACAAAATATGACAAAGACATACAAACCCAGAAGCTTTATGTTTGCATGTCATGAAAATTTTGTATTTTGGGTAGCAGTCCAAAATGATTTGAGAATCTCTAGGTGGGCCTTTGCAATGTTACTATAGAAGTGATTTCTATACAGAGTCCTAGTCTCCTTGTAGTAAAAAATGATCCTTTTAGCTAGATGTAGATAATCCTTCCTAGTTGTTGTTCAATCATTTTCACTCTCTGTATAGGTAATAATAAGTATCTGAGGTCAGATCTGAACTCATGATGATGGATCTCCCTAATTCCAATCCCAGTGCTTTGTCTAGCTATCTCACTACCTATTTACAGCAATACAATTCAAATTGAAGCTTCAAAAAAAAAGGCACAGAGGTGGTATAAGCTGGTTCCCCCATTGTCTTTCATTAGAGTCACAATTTGTTTCCCAGTCACTTACATAGGGATATGAAGTCAACACATCTTCTATGTGACGGATGGCAGTTGACCATTCTTCTCTATGAAGCAGCTAGGTGATACAGTCAATAAAGTGTTGGACCTGGAATTAAAAAGCTCTGAATTCAAATCCATTTCCAGAAACTTAAAAGCTCTGTGTCCCTGAGAAAGTCACTTAAGTTCTGTTTTTTTCTCAGTTTCCTCATCTATAAATGGGAATAACAATAGCCTCAACCTCCCATGTCTTTTATGAGGATAAAATGCTACATTTGCAAAACCTTTTCCTAACCTTAAAGTATTATGCAAATGCTAGTGGCTATTATCATTATTATTAATTTGAATGTGATAAACCTCTGAATCAATAGGTTTTTTGGTTTGTTCAAGTCTCTTGTCCCAATAAACTAAATAAAGCAAAGCCAAACAAAAACAACTACAACTCAACTAACCCTCTTTCCCAGGAGAAAGTGGCAAGGTAGTAAGCAAGCCTCCAACCATAATTGACCTGCTGTGGTGGGTGGGAAAGGATGGGTTCTCTACAGACTGGGCAAGGTGTAGAAGGGAAACAACATTTTTTTTTTGCTTTTTGGAGGGCAATTGGGGTTAAGTGACTTGCACAAAGTTACACAATAAGTACGTCAAGTGTCTGAGGCCAAATTTGAACTCAGGTCCTCCTGACTCCAGGGCTGGTGCTCTATTCACTGCACCACCTAGCCACCCCAGGAAACAACATCTTAAACAGAACTGGAATGTATTCCTTTCTAGAAACCAACTCCCTTTCAACATGGTCCACTTCAGAAGAAGACATTGTAGATGAGGCAAAGCATAAAATAGAGGAGGAGACCCTTAGCCTCTGTTGGAAGATCTTTTCTTCCTGGGATATCTCTTTCCCCCCAATCTCAAGGACATTTCTTTTTCTGGAAACTTCTTTCCCCTGAAAGACCAAATAATCACCCTCCCTAATTACCTGCTTGCCTTGAGGTGGGACATGACTCTGGATAGACTACTATCTGGAAAGATCAATGTTACCATGGCTCCAGAGGTGAAAAATTCCAAAAAAATTGTTGAAAGAATGCCTGCAAGTCAAGAAACCTGTGTTCTAATCTCTGTTCTGATACTAACTCAGTATCTCTATATCATCTTCTATAAAACAAGAGGAATGGACAAAAGTGGTCTCCAAGGTGCCTTCCAGTTCTAACAAACTGTGTCTCTATGAGATTTGGATTCCATTTGGTTAAACCTAGGATCAGCCCCCATTTCACTGAAAATTTACTAAATTTTACTCTGTGACCTTGGGCAAATTAGGTCTCTTCACTGAAGTCTCATTTTTCTTCCCTGTAAAATCAAACAGCTATACCAGATGATGGCTAAGATTCTTTATAGCTTTGATATAATATTTTGAAAGTGAAAAGGGGGGTGGTTTCAAATCATCTTTTAGCCCCCTCTTAGTCTCTTTGCAGAAAGGTTAAACAGTCCTTCATTGCTCCCAAGTAATCAGATCTCCTGGAAGTCGAGTATGAACAAAAATGTTACCTCAAGACCTAGTTATCAATAATAATCATGTAAAAATTAATCTTCCAAGCAGTTTTCTTCATATTATATTTACTTCACACACACACTTATGTGTGCATATATCTGTGAATATATGTATAGAACACATGCACACTCATACAAATACATATGTGTGTATGCATATATACCCAGAATACTTTGTAGATACAATCATTAATAATCTGGCCACTCATCTGTTATAACTCAGCTTATTACCTTATATCATGCTTTCTTTTTAGTCATATACATTCTTTTTTTTAAAATTTTTTTGCTTTTTGGAGGGCAGTTGGGGTTAAGTGACTTGCCCAAGGTCACATGGCTGGTTTTTGTGTTAAGCGTCTGAGGCCGGATTTGAACTCAGGTCCTCCCGACTCCAGGGCCAGTGCTCTATTCACTGTGCCACCTAGCCGCCCCCATATACATTCTTGATGATGTCTCTTATGACATTTCTTACTTTAAAGCAATCATTAAACTCAAACACGGATCCCAAAAGGCTACATATTGATTTAGTTAAAACCAAAAATGAACATTAGCTATGTTGTATTGTACTTTTACTTATTTTGCTAAACATTTCACAATCACATTTTAATCTGCTTTAGAAGCACTTGGGACTTTTGCTGGTGGCAAATTTTGACACTTTTGTGTTTAACATCTTTATTGATAATATTTTGTAAACACACTACAAGCCTCACAAAGAAATACCTGATTAATAGTTAATGGTTTTAGAGCATTCTAACATCTAGAAACACCTCTCCTGAAATAATCCTGTGGGCTAGGTCTTTATCATTTCCATATTAGCAAATAAGGAAATTGAGTTTCATGAAAATTAAATTATTTGCTCAGAAGTCACACTACTACTAATTGTCAAGGTCAAAACTTGAATCCAGGTCCTTAAGTTTCTAAGTATAGAGCTTTTGCCATATTTTGCTTCCCAATGGTTCCATAGAAAGGCAAAAAGAAATGATGTAACTGTAAATTGAGTTCACCTTTGCTCACTACTATTTGATGAAAAATTGTAATCTACTGGGCCTCTACCTGACAATTTACTAGAATATATAAGTGTCAGATGTTCCCCAAATATCTGCAGGATCTGTGTGAAAAATTGTGAGACACCATTTCCTCGGCTCCAGCACAATGCAATTAGTTTCTGTGCCTTTTCATTTCCAGTGAAAAATGTAGGCTGTTTGTGAAATGTCCAGGGAAAGATATTACAGAAGCATAGAAGGTAAAAGGCAGTATCAGCTTCTTCCAGCCTATTTTCTTCAAAAGGTCTTGCTTAAATACTAATAATTTATAGTAAAGGTTAGAAAAAATCAAAATCTGTACAAGGACAGAACCTCTAATTTCATGACAACCTTTGAACCAAGGCAGCAGGTATGTCCTTTTAAATTAGCATCACTTACTGCTTTAAGAAGGAGCACACAAAATGTTTCCCAAAGAAAATTTTATAGGAGTTCAGAAAAGAGGATGCTTTTATTATTTATTTTTATGGAACAGAAAATAAAACTGCTTGGAATTTATTAAGAAATGTTTCTCCCAAGTTGTCTCAAAGTAGTTGACATTCAGCATGGCTAGCCTTAGACAAGTTTTTGGGGGAAAAGGTACATGTAGCTTGTGTCCTCTGGCCTTTCTCCATACTTCTAACCCAAGAATACAATAGGCACATGTGCCAAAGACCCAAGGCCTTTATATATTCTGTCTTCAGTTTGAACTAAACAATGCCAGCAACCAATATTGCAGTTCAGAATAGGAGACTCCTTTTGCCTCTAGGCTTAGTTTTCTCCCTACCCACTCTCATCAAAATTTAGATCAAAAGTCTTATCGGATGCTTGGTCTTGTGTCACATTTCCTCAGGATTTGTTGAAGATATTGGTTTACTGATCTCTGATAAACTATTCAAAGTGTTTCAATACAGCTCATTCATGGCTATTTGCATTTTCAAAAAAGACTCCTGGAGAGAGCATCAAACAAAGGTGAAATACTGTCAGACTGTTTCTGGGAACCATTAGAATTCTTGGCAAGTGACTTAAATGTTTTAGGTTACTAGGGAATGATTAAACAGATTATTATTTCAATGTATCTAATAGTCCTCTTGATATCAGAAACTACTAATGAAGTTTAATGCTTGTTTTACATTGAGGATCTATTATGGAAAATAAGGAGAACAAGCATAGTTCTTTCTGTTACCTAGAGGGAAATAATTCCAGAGGGGTTTGGTGACTCCTTTGCCAGCACACAGTAATGGTAATATAGTTGACTGGGGAGAACACAGCAAGCATGAACAAGGCCAGCAATCAGGCAGTTTGCCACAACAGTTTGTAATGGAAAGAGTCAAGGGAGCAACAGACAACAGCACAACTCAATTTCAGCCAGTATAAAGGACAAGGGACCAGCAGACATTATGCCATCTTTTGTGTACCTGCCAAAGGCAACTGACAAATAGGTACTCACTGAATATAATTTCCTTGCTAGGGGAGCAGATAAAAGCATGGTGGAATGCCTCTCCACTATCCAAAACTATATACTAGGAATCGTGAAATGCTCTCCAGGATAATATAAGGAAAAGACCAAGGATCTCACTTCAATTAAATATGGTAGATAAAGGGAATTTTGTAGAAAGCTTTGCATAATATATAATATTTGTGTTTCTGATGTGAAAGAGTAATAGCTATGCATTGAAAAAGTTCCAGAAGGTCCCTGTCAAGGAAGTAGGAATGTCCTTCTACTGTCTAGGTCAAGAGAAGTTAAGTGTTTCAAGGAGGAAACAGAAAAAAACAAACAAATATGAAGAACCTAAGGGAGATTCTTACCCAAGTGAGGAGATAAGATGGTAGAAAAATATGACAGAAAAGAGAATAAAGAAAGGTTTCTGAACTTTTGGAATTAAGTAACAATTTTGAGGCTTTTCACCTAAAGGAAAACACTGAAGAGCTCAGGAGGAAGTCCTTTTCATGTCCAGTGAATGACAATGGAGAAAATACCCAAGGGTCGTCTTGTGAAAGACCATCCAACAATGCTCAAAAGGAGAGAGCGAGAGCGAGAGAGCGAGAGAGCGAGAGAGCGAGAGCGAGAGCGGGGCAGGGAGGCATTTAGCCTGACATATTCATACCTCTGATATATTCCTGGGACATATATTCAGAACTTGATAGAGATCCTACTGAAATCTGTCAGACCTCATGACCACTCTCCACTCTTGGATGCTTTCATAGAAATAAAGTATCTAACAGAAGGTACTTTGAAAACATTTCAAGAAACATGAAGTGCTGAGTAAGATAACTAGAGACCTTAGGCATAGGAGTAGTATTTTCTTCAATATCAGTCACTTATGTTAAGGAAGTCAATAGAATAATGTGGAGTTGCAAAGCAAATATATGGCAAAAGAGATTGTATATAAGAATGTGATTTAGATATTTGGAGCACAACTTAAAATATAGGAATTATGGGCTCATAGAGATGAAATGAAATTAATGAGTCCTATTTCATATACATATATGCACACATATACACATATGTGTATATACATGCATATACACGTATAAATATATATAATGTCTGGAGAGTTTTAAATCTATTTTAAAAGATAAACTGAAAGTAGAAAATTTACCCTATATTTTTTTCAAAAATAGCTACCTTGCAAATTAGTAATTATAACACAGGAAAAGTAACTCATGGTAATTAAGTAGGTCAGTGAATAGAGTGCTGACTGGGAATCAAATGTGACCTCAAGCACTTACTAGCCGTGTGACCCTGGACAAGCCACTTAATCTCTGTTTGCCTTAATCCACTGGAAGAGTTAATGACAAACCATTCAAGCATCTTTGCCAAGAAGATTCCATGGGTAGTATCATTAACAATATCATAAAGAATCTGACACAACTAAACAAAAAAAATATTCTGCAAGAAGAGAACCCACTTGGGGGTAGCGAGGTGGAACAGTGAATAGAGCACCAGGCCTGGAGTCAGGAGGACCTGAGTTCAAATTCAGCCTCAGACATGTAACACTTACTAGTTGTGTGACCTTGGACAAGTCGTTTAATCCCAATTGCCCTGTCTTCCCCTCTCTAAAAAAAAGCAAAATAAAATAAAATTTTGGGGTAACTAGGTGGCACAGTGAATAGAGCACTGGCCCTGGAGTCAGGAGGACCTGAGTTCAAATCCAGCCTCAGACACTTGACACAGTTACTAGCTGTGTGACTTTGGGCAAGTCACTTAACCCCAATTGCCCTTCAAAAAGCAAAAAAAAAAAAATTTGAACACACTGCCTCAGATATGCGCATAAAGACACACAAACTCTGGTTTACAAATAGAGTAACCTTAATATCCTAATAGATGGCTCCATATATATTCCCATAGATGTCACTAAAATTTGGTGGAATGAGGGACTCGTGTCTGGAATATGAATCTAGAGAAAAATAGCTTTTTTTTTTAAAGCAGAATTAGTAAAGTAAAAGGGAGCTATAGAGAATCTAGTAACCATTGGATAGAAAACTTTTAGATGAGGAAGATGGAGAAATGGAAGCAAGATTATTATGCAAGTATAATAAAGACCACCTGGACAGACAGGAATTAGATGAGTAGAAGAGGCAGATCAAAAAACCGTACAGGATATAATAGTGTTGGGAGAATTCAGCTACCCCCAAATCTGCAAGAATTCCCTCTCAAAGGCAGAGGTACTAAAAAAAAATCGTGGCATATAGTAATTATTATTCCATTTTTCAAAAGCTGGAATAAATGTAAGGAGAATTGCTATGCTGGATCTTATTCTAACAGGGAAAAACAAGTTTGTAAAGGCAGAAATGATGGCAACCTTGAGGATAATCAACCATTAAATCTTAAAACCAATTGTGGAAAAGTATTATGAATACCATCCCAGCATGATGCAGAGACTCAGAGCAAATTTAGTTAAGATCTAATATCTATCCTATATACTGTATAGGAAAAATTGACCCAATGGTGGTTTTGCATGTAAGAGAAATAGAATTTAAAGGCAGTAAATCAAAAGAATATTGAGGATGAAAAGGTGGAGCTCTCTTTAGAGACTTACTTGGCTACAGAGAGAATTCATCTGTTAATTCAGGTTCTAAGAGGTTCTGGATAGAATGTGGTCATAAGGGAAAATAACAGAAGAGAAAGGCAAAAGAATGAAAAGTGTCAAGAATATAAATACTCAAGCTGAGTTGGGTGGGCCATAAATGATGAAGAGAACACAAAGAGATGTTTCAGTCACTTAGGAATAAAGAAAGTTAAAGAAGAGACAGAACCCTGCCTGGGAGTGGGAGGAGCTGGGGAAACAATGATAACAGGTGACTATATAAAGGTAGAGTTACTCAACTACTGCTTCACATCCATTTTCTGTCCAAGGGATGTGGTCCTTAGATTGGGGAAGATAACAATTATAATGTTTAACAAAGTATTGAAAATGTAGCTAAATAAGAAAATTATGAATACTCTGACTATGGAGAAGTATAGAAAGACATTTAGACTGAAGTAAGTAGAATAGAAACAAAAATTACACAATGACTGTTCTTAAGTCATTTCATTTTTCCCTGACTCCTTGTGATCCCATTTTGGGGGTTTCTTGGCAAAGATGCTAGAGTAGCATGCTGTTTTTTTTCTATGCTACCTAGCTGCCACACAATGATCACATCAGTCTAAATGAAAAGAATAACAACCACAAATCAATCAAAATCAAATATTAAAAATTTCAAAGAATAAGCATCTCCCTAAAGGAGTGATATAAGAAGACACCACCATACCTCCCACACACTCTCCTTTGCAAAGGCTGTGAGGTACACAGATGTGAAACACTTCATACCTTTTCACATTAAAAAAAATCAGTTTTACTATTTTTTCCCTTGACCCTCTTAATTATTTTTTTTCTTCTTGAAAACATTTTTAATGGGATGGCTCTCTGTGAGGGAGATGCATTAGTCAATGAAAAAATCAATAAAGTGCATTTTTCTATGAGAATCAAAGTATGATGATGGCTGTAATATATCTCCATAAGTTCAAGTCACTTAGTCTTGGCAAACTATATCATATGGCACTGAAAAAGTTGGCGTATTGGATAGATGATTCACTGTTGGGCATCTCTGACATATCATAGAACACTGAAAAGTTTTTGCTAAAGAAGGGTAACTATTTTTTTAAGGTAGAAGGCTAAGGCATTCATAAATTGTTGAAGAGACTGAGGTAAGCATGGGCAGTAAGCTAAGAAAAATCTGAAGGGGAGAGGTGTGATCATTTCTAACAATACGGAGGGCTTCATCATTTAGGAAATGGCTAAACAAATTATAGCAGATAAATGTAATGGAATATTGTTGTGATATAAGAAATGATGAAAGGGATTGTTCAGAATAAACTGGGAAGATTTGTATAAATGAATACAGAGCAAAACAAGAAGAGTCAGGAGTACAGTTTATACAATTATAAGATCATTGAAAAGGGGAAAAAAACATTTTAAGGACTCAAAAACTCCTGATAATGCAAAAAACCAGTGACTATTCCACTGACTACTAAACATGCTACTCACTTCCTAACAGAAAGGTGATAGTTTCGGTGTACCAGATGAAATATGTATTTTGGGGAGACATGTGAAATATGAGAATTCATTTGGCTGATCACACATTTGTTATAGTTTTTCTTTTAGTTTTCTTTTTTTCCCTAATGGGAATGGGAGGAATAAAAGAAATATAAAAGAGACTTTTGTTCATTGAAAAAGCAAAATAAAATTTAAATTTGTTAAAAAAATGAATACAGAGAACTAGAAGTTGCATTAAGGATGGACAGTAAGGTTATTAAAAATAAAGGAGGGAGAGAAATATAAGAAAAGTAAACTATGGCCAGAAAGAAAGCTTCAGAAGTTGGGATTTGGGGGGTAGTACAGTTATAGTTGTTGGTGATGTCTTAAATATGTTTAAGAAGGCTGATGAACTATGGAGATGGCAGTCACCAGAGAAGAAGGGAAAGAACTGTGACAGTAATGTATTGAAACTTTGTATATTTTTAAACATTTATTTTTAATTTATGGAATAAAATAAACATTTTTATAACAGTGCAATAAAAAAGATGCTTGCACATGTAACTATAAATCTACTATTCACAATTTGCAATTTTTTTCAAATATGCAACAAAATTATCACATATATTTCTTTTTTTCTTCCCTCCTCACCATACCCTATCCTACCCATATGGATATGGATATGGATATGAATATGGATCTGGATATGCACGCATATGTATGTGTATACATATATATGTAAAATTATTTGATACATATTCTATTTATCAGTTCTTTCTCTGGACACAGAATCTTTCTTCATAGTTAATATAAGCTTATAGTTAATTTGTGTATTTATAATGATCAAAATAACTTACTTGCTCCAAATTATTATTAAAACAATATTGCTGTTACCATACACAGTGTTCTCTTGGCTCTGCCCATTTTTCTCTTCATTATTTCATGCCATTTTTTCTATGTTTTTCTAAAATCATTGAACTCATCATTTCTTATAACACAGTCATATTCCATCATTATCGTATACTATAGCTTGTACCACCATTCCCCAATTGATAAGAATCCCTACATTTTCCAGTTCTTTGCCACCACAAAGAAAAATGCTATAAACATCATGGAACACATAAATTCTTTTTTCCCCCTAAATATCTTTGGAAATAGATGAAGTGGCAGTATTGTTGGGTCAAAGGGTATAGGTAGTTTAATAGTTCTTTGGGCACAATTCAAGATTGTTCTCCAAAATGGTAGGATCAATTCACAATTCCACCAACAATCAATCAGGTGCCCAATTTGTCAACTTCCCCTCCAATATTTGTCACTTTCCCTATCTTTTAGTGTGCATTTCTCTTATCAATAATGATTTACAGTGTTTTTTCAAATAACTGTAAATTGTGTTGGTTTCTTCTTTGGAAAACTGTTCATATCATTTGACCTTTTATCAATTGGAGAAAGACATTCTTATAGATTTGACAAAGTTCTTTATACATTTTAGATATGAGACAATTATCTGATAAACTGTACATGGTTTTTTTTCACAGTATTCTGCTTTTCTTCTGATCTTGGCCACATTTGTTTTACTTATAAAAAGAAACCTTTTTAATTTAATGTAATTGAAATTATACCTTTGACACCCAACTTTACTCTCTGGCTCTCATTTATTCATAAACTGCTTGCCTATTCATAAGTCTGATTATTATTAAAACATTTTGGGTTCTAATTCTCTTGTAAAATCTCTATATCTACATGGAACTTTACATATTAAAATCACCAAGGATGAAGGGAAGAAACAGAATATCAAGACAAACTGTGCTAAAAAGCATTGAGGGAAGGAAGAAAGTACAGGGAATCTGTAACTAATAAGGGAAGAGGGTAGAATCGTTATATAGCATCCCATGGAGCAGTCCTCTTTTCATTTGTTATTTTGCATTCCCAATTCTAGCATAGGGCTTCTTATTCTGGGAAAACTTGATGAATACTTGTTGACTAACTTTTGGGCTGGGGTTTGTTTTCCCCAGACTTAAGGAAAATATTTT
The DNA here is from genome assembly GCA_028646575.1 of Pseudocheirus occidentalis. Lineage (NCBI taxonomy): Eukaryota > Metazoa > Chordata > Mammalia > Diprotodontia > Pseudocheiridae > Pseudocheirus > Pseudocheirus occidentalis. Next base: position 112,864,408 of record CM053596.1, read on the forward strand.
CCTGGAAAGCAAATTCACTCTTTATCTTTTCTTCAAGTCAAACCTGATAGCTCTGTTTGGACAGTCATAATGAAGGAAAATGCCCCCATTGACTACATGAGCACAGAGAGCATTACTAGCTCACTGTTTTTTATTATATACATTACTAGTCCACTGGTATGTGGACCTTGATGTTTCACTCTGATTGGCCAGGTATGTTGTTTCCATGGTGATTCCCTATAGAACTCAGAGCCTCATGCCCCTTCATCTCTTTATCCTTTTCATCCATCCACTGTGTGAATCCTGACTTAAACAATAACAGACAGAGAGATTAATAAAGCCCAAGTTCTTTTTAATGAAATCAGCTTAGGTATAAAGGCCCTTAACTTTGTAATCTGTTTTCAGCAACTGTAACTGCTGTATAATCACTTCCAGCATCTCCCAGGAGAACAGAAGAAGGCCTTCATTGCATCTTTGATCTGCTTCTTGTCACTGGAGATTATTGATAAGAAATAATTTCACAGAATTTCTTTTTACAATTGCTCCGATGTCACTGGTAAAATAAAAATCTTTTCATCTTCTTATTTTTTCTGTATCATAATTCATGTTGGCTATCTTATCATCATCAAGAAAAACAAAACACATTTAAGAACCAACTAATCATTTATAGATTTGTGCCTAGTGAAGTCACAACCACTGAGGATAGACTGTCATTACCCTGTAGGATATTGCTGTCTAAAGCAAATGATGGTGATTTCAATAATCAGGAGAGAAAAATAATTACATCAATAAGTGATTGGACAGTAGGCTATTTACATTGTGCATGATTCAAGAAAAAAGTGTTTTAGAGAGAGGGATAATGCCATTCATCTGGCAATGCTGGGTCACTGGCTGAAAATGAGGGCAAGCAGCTTTGGTTGCTGCCTGTCTAGAAGTCACTGCACTCATAGCTCCTTCAAGGATGCATACGTTCTAGGAACAGAAGGTAGGCCTGTATAATTTAAAATCTGCTCCAACCAAGTGCAATTCCCATCTATCACCCTGGCTGCAACAGGTTCCGTGAGTATCCTGAAGTAGTCCAGACAGCTTGCTGTGTTTTTATATTCTTCCTCCAGTTTGAGAATTATCTTTGTGAAGCAATGACAGTTCCTGGGGTTCTGATCAAGAAAATGAGCTCATTCTAGAATAGGAAGAACTAAGTGGAGGAGATGGAAATTCTGAGACTTAGCTATGTATATCATTGAAATAAAATGTGCACTAGAGACTTGACCTGAGCCAAACTGGGAACTTCAAACCAAAAGGACTGTACTAATTTTGAGTTAGTTGATATGTTTTGTTTTTGCATCTCCACATTATTTGGATTTCAAGCTGGAAGGGACATTAGATCAAGATTATTTTGAACATTTTACCTATATATATATATGGAAACTGATACCCTAAGATGTTAAGCAATAATAAATCATACACTTTGAATTGTAGAATCTATAGTATAGATTTTACAAAGAAGTATATGCAACAGCCCCCACCCTCAGGAAGCTTACAATCTAGTTCAGGAGATATATTTTGAGAAGTTAGCTAAAAATACATGACAGTATAAAATTACATAATAATAATCTATGAATATATAATTATACATGAATATGTGTATATGCATGATTGCACATAAAATATAGATGTGTGGATAAAGATATTAATATTAATATTGATATGGATAGAGATACATAGATTATCAAGATATGGGTAAATAAGTTATGGTACAAATGTGATGGAATACTATTTATATTGTAATGTTAATGAAATCAGAAGATCTTCCATGCCCCTTTCTATTGGCACCTA
>CM053596.1:112866722-112878777 GCA_028646575.1 Pseudocheirus occidentalis
TGGTCCTTTGCTGCTTCTACGCCGCCATCTTGGCTCCGCCCCCCTGAGAAAAGGATTCTTGTGGTGGCAGAGTCAGGAAGGAGAAAACTTTTGTGGTATCCCAGCACTTTGTCTGTTCTGTCTGTATTGATGTTTATTTGTGATACTTTGTACAGAAGCCCTACGACCTTACTGGAAACCCTGAAAGAGAATTTTCTTGTTGTTTGTCTACAGAAGTCCTGGAGGAGGGTTTTGGAGGTCCTGGGATTTTACTGATGATTTGTGCTGACCTCCTGGACCTTATTTGTGGGTCTGTGTTGATTTCTATGTTGATGATTTGTGTTGAGTTCTCAGACCTTGTTGGTGGGTCTGAGTTGATTTCATAGGCAGATACTGAATTGATGATGGTGCCAGCAATGGGTATGGATATTATTGTGGCTCTGTTAATTTTTGTATTTCCAGAAACAGGAACTGTGAAGAACTTGAGGTGCCCTGGACACTGTGAACTTCAATATGGAATTACATAAAGAACTGGACAAGGAGCTATACAAGGAACAGGGAGCTTTCTGCCTTTGAACCCAGTTGACAGTTGGAAACGGGAGCATGGAAGAGCAACCATGGATGCTGAGAGCCAGCCTTGAATCAAGCTGAAAGAAGACTTTACTTTGGATACTGTGTACTGACTGAGAAGATTATGATTTACTCTGACCTAGGTGTGGAGAACTTTGATTTTTGTTCTTTGTGATTGAATTAAGGATTTTGTGGTTGACTAAATGAATATACTTTGTTTAAAACTAAGTGACCACTTTGTTCAAAAATCTATGTGGCCATTTTAGTGATAAGTTGTTGAACTGTGACATGGTGAATACTCTAGTTAGATTTTCTGTGATAAGCTGTCACATCGTGAATGCTGTATTTTGATTTTCTCTGCATTTTTTGCTCTGATTTGTTATTGAATAGAGAGTTCACTCTACTATGTAATCAGAACCTTGAAAGTTGTTCTCAGCAGCAGGGCTCTGGAAAGCTGCTCATGTATGGCTTTATACAGATCTATGGATAATGGAAGAATTTAGGATCAAAAGAGATAGAGGGTATTCTGAAATATAAAATGTATTATTTTAATTCTATAAAATGTCAAAGTTTTTACAAAACAAAAACAATGCAACCAAAATTAGAAAAGAAAAAATACAGTAATTATCTTTCATGAAGGCCTCATTTCTCAAATATATAGTGAACTAAATGAAATTCATAAGAACATAAAGCATTATCCAATTGATAAAAGGTTTTAATGTGATACAAACAGAAGTCTTCATAAAAGAAATCAGTTATATAGTCATATGAAAACACTCAAAATCACTATTGATTAGAGAAATGCAAATTAAAACAATTCTGATATAACCTTCCAACTATCAGATTGACTAGTATATGGAAAAGGGAAAATGAAAAATTTTAGAGGTGATGTGGGAAAACTGAGGCACTAATTCACTGCTGGTACAATTGTGAGCTCATCAAATCATTCTGGAGACCAATTTGTAACTATTCCGAACAGTTATAAAAATTCTGCATACCCTTTGATCCAGCAATAACACTGCCGAATTTGTATCCCAAGGAAATTTTTAGAAAAAGATGGTGGGAAAGGACTTATTTGTACAAAAATATCTATAGCAGCTCTTTTCATGGTGGCCAAGAACTAGAAATCAAGGGGATGTCCATTAATTGAGGAATGATTGAACCAAGCTATGATACATGATTGAAATGGAATATTTTTGTGCTATAAGAAATTAAGAGTAGGGGGGTGGCACGGCTAGGTGATGCAGTGAATAGAGTACCAGCCTTAGAGTCAAGAGGACCTGAGTTCAAATCCTGATTCAGACAATTAAGACTTACAAGCTATGTGACCTTGGGCAAGTTACTTAACCCCAATTGCCCTACCTTCCCACCTCCAAAAAAAGAGAGAGAGAGACAAATTAAGAGTAGGATGATTTCAGAAAAACCTGCAAAGACAAACATAAACTGATACAGAGTGAAATGAGCAGAGCCAGAAGAACACTGTACACAGTAAGAGCAATATTGTTTGATGAAGAACTGTGAATGACTTAGCTATTCTCAGAAATACAGTGAACAAGACAAATGATGGAAAATGCTATCCATCTCCAAAGAAAGAACTGATGTCGTCTGAATACAGAATGAAGCATACTATTTTTCTTCCTTCCTTCCTTCCTTCCTTCCTTCCTTCCTCCCTTCCTTCCTTCCTTCCTTGCTTCCTTCCTTTCTTCCTTCCTTCCTTCCTTCCTTCCTTTCTTTCTTTCTTTCCTTCTTTACTTCTGTCTGCAAAGTCAGTGTCTCTTAAGCTGTCCTTTTGGAGAAAACAGTGTACATACACTGTATAGTACATATACTGACACAGTAAATGTCAGAGACAGAATTTAAACCCCGAGCTTCCTGACTTTATGTTCAGAATTCTTTCTATTATACTATTTCAGTTCCTGAGAAGGGAAGCCTTAGGTGGTCTGACTAGTATTCTTGTAGTCTTTGGAAGGCTCTCATGTTGAAGAAGTATTTGATTTTGTCTCTTTGACTCAAGGAGCCATATTTGGAGGTATGAACCAAAGTTAAGAGACTCAGATTTTTGTCTAAGATAAAGACAGTTGGGAATTTGGGATGGTGAGGGGAGGCAAAACAATTACCTCCAACTAATTTTTAAATTACATTTTAAATTGAATTCTGAATCATGATACCCAAGGAAATGTTGAGGTGAGCCATTTTTTCCAGCCCACCACAACTTAGGAGACCAGAAGGAGAGGCTTGCAATTTTGTGGTTGGAAATGACCGCAAAAAGCAGCAACACTGGTGGGCCAAAAAGGCAGCTATGACAACTTCAGCTTCAGGAGCTTTCAGCCTAGACACATATAAAGGTTTGACAACTTGTCAGAAAGAGTTGCAGGGGAAACTGGTACTAGTCCCAACTTTTCCTGTTTTTCTTATATTTGTTATTCCCTACCATGTTCTCTTTGCTCTGGTTGACGCTGGCCTACTTGCTCTTCCACAAACAAGACACTCTGTCAGGTGTAGGCATTTCCTCCATCTGTCTCTCATGCCTGGAATGGGCTCTTCTCCTGTATGCCAACTGCCTTCTCTGCCTTCTTTAAAGTCTCAATCAAAATCCCATCTTCTAAAGGAAGCCTTTCCAAACTTCTCTTAATTTTAGTACCTCCCCTGGATAATTATTTACTATTTATAGAATATAGAATATATGTTATGTATATATATGTATATAAATGTGTATATGGATAGATATAGGTATATGTGTATATATGAGTGTGTGTGTGTGTGTGTGTAGTTTGTATATATTTGCTTTTTTGGTTTGTTTTTTGGGTTTGCTTTTTTTTCCATTTTATTATGAGGTACTTGAGGCCAGGAACTTTTATCTCCTTTTATATCCCCAGTGCTTAGTAAAGTACTTGGTATACAGTGAGTGCTTAATAAATACTTATTAACTGACTGACCCTAGTTCACACCCTCATTAAATCTTCTCAATGGCTTCCTCCTCATTGTCTTTCTTAATGCCAGCAGCTCTTCTCCTTAATCCAGTGGTTCTCAACCTTCCTAATGCTGCAACCCTTTAATACTCCTATGTGGGTATGTCTGCATGTGGGCAGACCTGCCTGGAGACTGATAGGGGAGCAGTGTCTGGAGCAGTGTCTCGGTTACTAAAACCAGAAGTATGTGTGTACCGAGGGTCTTAGGTGACCCCTGTGACCCCTGTGAAAGGGTTATTTGACTCCCAAAGGGATCATGACCCACAAGTTGAGAACTGCTGCCTTAATCTATCCTCCAGAAAGCTACCAAGTTAATATTCTTAAAATAATTGTTGTCATTTGTCTAGATGTTTCGCTGCCATCTGCTGAGATAAAATTCTAAGTCATCTTCATGTTCTTTAAAGCCTGTTATAAACTAGCTCCAACCTATATTTCTCAACTTATTTGACATTACTTTTCTTCATGTATTCAATATTCAAGGCAAACTGACCTTTAATTTAGCTGCTCTCCAGACACGACATTGTGACTTTCACCTCTGTCCTTGAATTTGAATAGGCAGTGCTTGATGGCTGGAATGGCCTCCTGAAATCCTTAGCTCCTTTTGAAGTTTAATTGGCTTCTTACAAAAACTATTCTCTGATTCCCTCAGTTGTTAATGTTCTCCACTGTACAAAATACTTTTTACTCATTGTCTCCTATTTTGTGTTTTCTCATCTGGGTACATATCATTTCCACGCAATATAAAGTAAGTTACTTGAAGTCATTGGTTGATTTGTTTTTATCTTTATATGTCTTGTGCCCAGCTCGATGTCTGGCATTTAATAAATATTAATCAAAGTGAATTAAATTGATTTTTAAGCCAAAGAACTGAGATAAGGAAAACATTCTTCTAAAATTGAGGTCTCATAAAGTGGCGGTCGAGCTGGCACTTGCAGAAGCATTGTTTATTAATTTTTATTCATGGAAGCAACTATATGGCTCAGTGATAGAGCACTAGGCCTGGAGGCAGGAAGACCTGAGTTCAAATCTAGCCTCAAATCCTTACTGTGTGATCTTGGACAAGTCACTTAACCCTGTTTGTCTCAGTTTCTTCATCTGTAAAATGAGTTGGAGAAGCAAATAGCAAACCACTCAATATTATTTTTTTGCTAAGAAAATCCCAAATGAGGTTACAAAGAGTTGAACATGACTAAAATTACTTAACAACAACAGATAAATCTTAATACAAAATGCTTAAAAAGTACAAGTTTAAAATAAAAAAACTGAATTGTAGAATTGAGAAAGACATTAAAGTTTACCTAACCTTACACCTACCTAACATATGAATAATCCTGTTTGAAGCTCTCCTCTCCAGAGACCTTTACTGCCTTCCAAAGCAATCAGTTCCATTTTTAATAGCTCTAATGATTAGGAAGAATATTTTTTATGCTCAATCAAAATCTACCTCTTTGGAAATCTACATATCACTATGACTTCTCTTTGGGACCAATCCCCCCCAAATCTAATGTCTTTTCCATATGAAAGTCCTCCAAATATTTATTTAAAGTGATTATATTCCCCTAGAATTTTCTGTTTTCTAGGCTAAGAATCCCCCTCTTTCTTCAACCAATTCTCTTCTAGCATAGTAATCCAACTTCTTTCTATGAAGGCTACCCTAGACTGGACACAATAGGTTTGTCAAAGTCCCTTCAAATATGTGGTCCCTAACACCTGATATATTTCAGCTATAACATGAAGAACATTTCATGAAAGTATATATTTTCTTGATGTGCCATGATTGATGTGCCACCTATTTAATATAATTGAATAGCTTTGATTAGCCTCCGGAAAAGACTGGAAAATAGACACTTCTGATGAATTCTCTGTTGAAAGGGCTAAAGTGTTATACTCTTGTGTTGTTGATTAAAGGAACACTTGAATGCTTTGGATATGATACACAGAATATAAATTTGTATTCTATTCTAGCACTTTACATATGTGACAGGTACTCTGGCTCCAGAGGTGGGCTACAGGGGTACACACTGCAGGACTAATATTTCCCCTGCAAAGAAACTTCACATGTTCCTAAGAATTAGGATAATTATTCATATGAAACTCAGAAATTCTCTGTTCTGTGTAACATGGAAGGTATTATTTTGCCCTGAAAAATTATGTTGGTAAGTAATTCAGTCATGGAAGAACCTTAGTACATTACTATGAAAGTAAGATTTTTGAATAGAACTAGGGACTGATGAAACTTCCATGGTCAGAGGGGTGCAAAATCTATCCAGCTTGAACCAGAGTTGACTGAATCAGCCTGTTGGAGAATGTTATTTAGTGCTATTCATTGTGATGCTGGAGAATGTCTGCCATATAATTTTCATTTGCATACAGTTTAGACTCACCTTCTTTTGCTATAACAATGAGCAGGTTCAGTGGCTTCTTGAGTTCACTCCTAGTTAAAGATAACAAAACCATGTCATCAGCACAGACAGATGCTTATTTTCTTGTTTCCAGTAGCAGGAAGTTCATTAGTTACATTATTAGTACACTTAGGACATTAGGGCTGGAAGAGACAGGAGAGATCAAAACATCAGAGTATCAAGGATTTAGATGAGTAAGGGGTCTCAGTGGACATCTTGCCTAAATTGGTCATTTTTCAGATGAGGAAAATGAGACTCAGAGAAGTTAAATCACTTGCTAGCCACACCGCTAGTTTATTGGAACTACATGAATTTGAAGTCAGATTTTTCTGATTGTTTTCCCTTTGATGTTTCCTCAGCATTATATTGGAATTCTGGTTTTTTTGTTTATTTTTCTTGGTGTTTAAATTCTTTGGGAGGCAGTTTATAACCATGATTTCAGTCCTGTAGGCAACCTGTGCATGAATGAAAGCTCCCTTTACCCTCTAATCCCGATCTGTAACTCATCTGTAACAGAGTCTTACAGAGCTGTGTGGGGACACTGAGAAGGTAATGACTTGCTCTGGGTCACAAACTCAAATAAAAAAAATGTAGTCCAGATCAGAAGAATAGCAGAAAATTGGGGAGGAGGGGAATTATAGACACTTTCTCAGTTAAAGTTTTCTTATCTCAAATACAAAAAGAATCTGTCAAATCTATAAAGAATACAAGTCATTCCCCAAATGATAAATGGTCAAAGGATATAAAAAGCAGGTTTCAATGAAGAAAAATAAAAATAACTTATAGTTGTATAAAAATGTTCTAAATTATTATTGATTAGAGAAATTCACATTAAAATCACTTTGAGATATAATTTTATACCTTGGCTAAAATTGACTAAAATGATTGAAGGAGAAAGTGACAGTGTTGGAGGGGATGTGGAAAAGTTGCAACATTAATTCATTGTTGGTGGAGTTGTGAACTGATCAAACCATTTTGGAGAACAATTTGGAATTTTGCCCAAAGACTTATTAAACTTTCTATGCCTTTGACAAAGAAAATATGTTTTAAATGCATTACTTTAATTCATGTCTTCCTGACCTGAAGCCTGATCTCTTATTCCATGTCTATATTTAAATATCCATGAAAAAGAAGTGGACGTAGGACATGGATGGCTCAAAGAGTTAAAGATTTGCAATTAGATCTATCACTCTTCACTGGCTTACTTTGATGTTATCAAGAATATTAAGATGAAGCTTTGAGGAAACTTTAAAAGCCTCCAATGTATACTGAAATTAAACAATTTGACCATAGAAGGTTCCTGTTTATGTGGTCAAAGGCTATTGAGAGGTTGATGATTGCTGAGAAAATGCTTAGGTCCTTAAATGTTTTATTCAGTGAGATATGATAGATTAGGGCTGTGATGAATAGTGAAATCACTTTGTCTAAAGCCTATTTGCTCCTTCTTCCAGGGCTAAGACTGAGAATCTCAGTTTTACAATCTGTTGAAAAAAACCGAGAAATAGAATTTTGAGGAGATAACTATTAGATGGATGTTTATTAGACAGATTGTGGAGAGAGAGTTATCCTTTTTGAAGATGATATTTTTGATTCCATCCTGAAGGGACTACCTTTAGAGTTAGAGTAAAGAACTTGGTAAGTCTTGTTCCCCAACACCTTTGCTCTCCTTAAATTCTGAGTGGCACAATTCTGGAGGCAAAAGGATTTCTCTTTAGGATCCCCCTGCCCAAGTGTTATGCTATGTCAGATGTTCCACAAATAAAGGAATCATTATATTAGAGCTAAGTAGAATCCAACACCCTCAAGGTAATGTCTACTTTTTTGCTTACCTTCACTGATAGACTTGGGGAAAAGAGCTCTTTATGCTGGTTTTTTTTCTTTTTGTTTAGTTTTACTCTCCTTGTCTTGTCCAAACTAGAATTACAGTGGGCATTCTTAGCTGACCCCATGTTGATGGGGATGGAAACTTTGATCTGCTCCATTTCTGACTAGAACAAATTCACCTCTCCTAAGGCAGACTAGTGGTCCTCCTTTCCTGAGGTACTGGTACCAGACTTAATGTGGAAAGTCAATAAACTTTATCCCTACTACAATTCAGAACTCAAAAGCTGGAGTGATTCATGAGCCTCAGTTTCCTCAGCAGTGGGCATTATACAGGTGACCTAATGTAATGACCTAACCTTTTTGATTCTGCTATATCACAGGCTCAATCCCCAGCCATTCACATCCTGTCTCTCAATCATTGCATTCTGACGACTGGAACTACTTTCTCCAAAGTTGTCAGTGACCTACAAATTTCCAAATCCAAAGTTTTGGGGTTTTTTTCCTTTACACCTCATCCCACTTAACTTTTTTTGAAGCATTTGGACAACTGGGTTACTCTTGGATATTTTATCTGCTCTTGGCTTTCATACCACGACTTTTCCCTAATGCTCCACCTGCCTCTCTGGTTATTAATATCCTTTTTTGGCCCTACTTCCTTCTCCCATCCCAAAGGGTGGAAATAGTACAAGACTTTGTTTTGGCTATTCCTCTATTCATAGGGCCATACACTTAGAGCTGGAAGGTGTATTAGAGATCATCAAATTCAACCTATTAGTGTTCTAGAGAAGATAATTGAGAGCCAGAGATGTTAATTGAGTTCCCAAAAGTGACATAGGCATTAAGTGTCAGACCAAGGATTCCAATCCTGGTCATTCTGTTTCTCATCCTGGCCCCCTTTCATTGAACTATATCAATCTCCTTCTTTCTCTGTTTTCTGTTTTTGTAATCTCATTCCCTCAGATGGTTCAAATCTCTAATATCTGTCTCCAGCCATGGCCACTCATCTGAATTCCAGCCCTATAGTTGCTGCTGGACATTTCAACTGAAATGTAACCCACTAGTACTTCAGACTCAAAACAGAGTTCCTCATATTACACCCCCCACAAAACAAACAAACCAAAACAAAACAAAACAAAAACATACCTCCCTTTCCCCAACTTCTCTATTTCTGTTTAAATCATCATAATATAAAGTTATCCAAGCTTGAAATTTCAAACTCTCTCTGTCCCTTTGTAATGACATGCATAAGAAGCTTTCCAAAATAATGCCACTATGACCAGCTTTTAAGGTTCTGCATACACAGTATAGTAAACACTCTGTTTATTCCATAAAAAATCAAGGCAAACATTCACAACAAATCACAATATAATATTCACAATACTGCATCTTATCACAGAAAATCACAATATTGTTCACAACAGCTTAACATTAGAATGGCCACATAGTTTTCACTACAGTGGGCACAATGTTTAGAATAAAAAACAAAAGAATAATCATCTGGTTTCTCTAAGGTAGAAATTGTCCTTACTTAATCATTCAGTCATTTCACAATACAATAATCAATCTTCCACTCATGGGGCAATTATAGATTAAATTAATCAGTCACTTATCTAGCAATCAGTCATTAAGTATCATTAATCACAAAACACAATCATTAGAAAATTACACAAACCCTCCACCCTACAGTGTCTAGTAAACTTCAATCTCATCACTCATCCAAGCGGAGGCCTTTTCTTCATCTTGACTGTGGTGGTCTCTCAGATTCCCTGGATCCCCTTCCAAGGTCCCAGCTCCTATATGAATTCACCAATCACCTGGATTCAGAGGTAGACAGCTCCCAGGTCCTTGTCCAGTCCTCCAGGCAGTTTATGATACATGCTGAAGTTCACAGGTTCCAGCACATCTCCAAACCTTCACCACTTCTGTGATTTGGAACTCAAGGATCAACCAAGACATAAACAAACAAAATATTAACCCAGTCGTGCTTCTTCAGTCCTCCAGCAGTGCAGCTGGCCCTAGGACCCAGAAGAAATCTTGGCCTTCTAGGTGGCTCTCCTGGTGGCCCTCTCAGTCTTCCAGGTGGCATTCTATGAGGCAGGAGACACTCTGGCCTTCCAGGCAACTTAAGCCTTCACCAAATTCTGGTCCCACAGAAAACTCCAACTCAGCTCCCAGTCCAGCAGCATAGTCTCCAGATGCAGTGAAACTTCTGCTCCATCCACAAGGAGCACCATGAGGAAAACACCCAATTCTGACTCTCTGTCTCTAGAGGTCTTCTTATATATATATTCACTCACACACACACACACACACACACACACACACACACACACACACACACACGCTACGTGCCTCAGCCAACCACTTTCTTTTATGTCAGCAACTGTTATGTCACCTTCAGTTTCTTTCACAGAGGTACTTAGTCCTTATCACCATTACACACTTCTCTCCTTCTAATGCTCACATGCAATCATTTAGCAAGTCAAATTTTCCTACGTTAATGGACAAAGGACTAAGTATTTACTTTCCAGAGAATATGCAGAAAGAACAGATTTTGCTGTGACCTGAAGAGAGTATGTGCTGTTTGTCTTTCTAGCACAATAAGGTGTTTACTATATACGGAAAGCATAAATACTTTGAGAAAAGAAGGTAAAGGTTCTTAAAGAATACTTATGCATTCTTGTATTTTTCTTTTCTTATTTTTTCTTCTTATTTTTTTAAATTAACTTTTGTTTATTTTTAGTTTATATCATTCCTTTCCACAAGATTTTGAGTTACAAATTTTCTCCCTGTCTTTCCCTTACACACCACCCCAAAACAGCAATCCCACTGTATACCCCCACCCCTAATCTGCTCTCTCCTATATCCTCCCCTGTAATCCATCTGACTTTCATGTAGGGGAAGGTGGATCTCCCTGCCCCAGTGCCTGTATATCTTATTTCCCAGTTGCATATAAACAATAATAATAATGATTATATATATTATATGTATTATATATATTATATATTATATATAGGTATGTATATATTATATGGAAATAATTATATATGTGTATATGTATATATATTTAAATGTCTGATTTTAAAACTTTAAATTCTAGATTCTTTCCCTTCTTCCCTTGTCAACCACCTCCACTTGAAAGATAAGCAATTCAATACAGACCATATATGTGTAGTTAAGCAAAACATCTCCACAAAGGACATATTGTGAAACACGGACTATATTTCCCTCCATTCTATCCTGTCCCTGACTTGTTGTATTCTCTACTTTGTCCCTGTCCCTCTACAGAAGTGTGTGCTTCTAAGAACCCTCCTTCCCAACCTGCCCTCCCCAATTTCATCCCCTTCTTAGGCCCTTCCCCCTACTCTCCTGTAGGGGGAGATACCCAATTTAGAGTGTATGTCATTCCATTCCTTTCCCAAGCCAAATTCAATGAGAGTAAGGTTGACCCACTCCCTTTTGCCTCCCTGTTCTCTCCCTCGATTGTAACAATTATCCCTTCCCTTTTCCATATGAGACAATTAACCCCATTCTGTCTCTCTCTGTTTCCTCTCATTATATCCTTTACACCTTTCAATTTCACCTTTTAAGATATCATTCCTTCCTATTCAATTGATCCTGTGCCCTTTGTCTATGCATATGTGTACACATATATACTTACACTCACATATGCATTCCTAAACATGTATACCCTCCTATATAGCCATATGTGTATGTATACCTATACATATATGTTAAACTGAATATAAATGTATATACACACACATATATATACACACACATTTATATTCAGTTTAACTATCCTACTAATGAGAAAAGTTTCATAAGTTACAATTATCGTTTTTCCATGTAGGCATATAGTTGATAAGTTCCTTATGATTTCTTTTCCCTGTTTACCTTCTCATACTTCTTGAATTTGAATGTCAAACTTTTTATTCAGCTCTGGTTTTTTCGTCAAGAATGCTTAAAAGTCCTCCACCTCATTGAACTACCATATTTTCCCCTGAAACATTATATTCAGTTTGGCTGGGTAGGTGATTCTTGGTTTTAATTCAAGTTCCTTTAATCTCCGTAATATCATTATCCAGGCCCTGCAATGCCTTAATGTAGAAGCTGTTAGATCCTAGGTTATCCTGATTGTGTTTCCACAGTATTCAAATTGTTTCTTCTTGGCAGCTTGTAATATTTTCTTCTTGACTTGGGAACTCCAGAACCTGGCTATAACATTCCTAGTAGTTTTCTTTTTGGGATCTTTTTCAAGAGGTGATTGGTGAATCCTTTCAATTTCTATTTTGCCTTCTAGTTCTAAAA
>CM053596.1:112878877-112920355 GCA_028646575.1 Pseudocheirus occidentalis
TTCTTTTTGGGATCTTTTTCAAGAGGTGATTGGTGAATCCTTTCAATTTCTATTTTGCCTTCTAGTTCTAAAATATCAGGGCAATTTTCCTTGAGAATTATTTAAAGGATGGTTTCTAGGTTCTTTTTTTGATCATGGCTTTCAGATAGTCCAATAATTTTTAAATTGTCTCTCCTGGATCTTTTTTCCAGATCAGTTTTTTTTAAATGAGCTACTGCTCATTGCCTTCTATTTTTTCATTGGTTTGACTCTGTTTAATAGTATTTTGATTTCTCATAAAGTCATTCACTTCCATTTGCTCCAACTAATTGTGAAGGAAGTATTCTCATATCAAGCTTTTGAGATTCTTTTTCCATCTGGAAAATTTGGCTTTTTAAGGCATTCTTCTCCTCATTGGCTTTTTGGGCCTCTTTTGCCATTTGAGTTAGTCTATTTTTAAGGGGTTATTTTCTTCAGTCAGGTTGTTGACTGTCTTTTCATAATTTTCTTGTATCATTCTCATTTCTCTTCCCAGTTTTTCTTCTACTTCTCTTATTTGGTTTTCAAAATCCTTCTTATGCTCCAATATGGCCTGTAACCAGTTTTGGTGCTGGTGCAGGAGTTCTAACTGTGTTGTCTTCCTCCCATTCCATGCTTTGATCCTTTTTGTCCTAGAAAAAGGAATCTGAAGTTGGACGTCTGTGATTGCTTTGCTTTCTTTCCCTACTCATGTTGCCTGTCAATTAACTTGACTTTTGAGTTCTTTGCCACTGTAGAACTCTGCCTCCAGAGGGGAGAGCTCTGTCCCAAATTGCTGGGGTTTTTTTTTGCATGCTGGAGCTATTAAGAGGCTGCCATCTCTACAGCTGCCACCAGCTTTGGCTCACTGGATATGCACCTCAGGACCACTACCCAAGACCAGAATCCTGATTCAGGCAAGTTAAGGCAAGGGTACTTAGCCTCTGAATGGTAGCTTGGGCCCCCTGCAATCTGCAGGTTGGGAGCTCTGAACAATCCATGTGCAGGTGGCTGCACAGCTACCTCTTCTGCCACTTCTGGCTCTGGGGGCAGAGGGCCTGACCCACTCTTCTGTCCCCCAAAATTCAGCCTACTTACACTGATCTTTCACTTTGTCTTTGGCATTTATGTGTTGATAATTCTGGAACCCACCACAGTTGCTGATGATCCAATCTCCTGAATGCTCCAGCTGGGCTGGTCAGGCTACCCTGGGGCTGAAACTGTGGGTTCATGTTGTGCTGGCCTCTGTTCCAAGCATGCTGAGAAGAATCCTTCCTCTGTCTGCCAGGCTACCTTCAGTGGGACCTTTGTTTCTCTGTCACTTTGTGGGTTCTGGAGCTCTAACATTTGTTTAGAGTTATATTTTATAGGTATTTGAGACGATTATGGGGGGATCCATGAAATTTTCCTGCTTCTATGCAGCCATCTTGACTCTGCCCCCATCTCTGAATTCTTTAAGTTACCAAGGACACTATATTTGGTGTCACTATATTTAGTATATTTAGACACTAAGAAAGAAAGGAAACTATACAATATCTAAACAAATGTGAAGAACAAAACACAGAAGAGATGAAAAGGAAGAGAAAATAAAGGGAAAAAAAGAGTCTGAAGAGGTAAAGGGGAATCTTTGCCTATGTCAGGTGGATTGAGGGTTGGAAGAAGATAAGAAAGAAGGATCCATGAATATGTAGCAATGGCTATATGGTCCTTCTCATAGACCAGTGGTTCTCAACCTTCCTAATGCTGTGACTCTTTAATACAGTTCCTCATGTTGTGGTGATCCTCAACCATAAAATTATTTTCATTGCTACTTCATAACTGTAATTTTGCTACTGTTATGAATCGTAATGTAAATATCTGATATGCAGGATGTATTTTCATGGTTACAAATTGAACATAACCCACAGGTTGAGAACTGCTGTCATAGACCATCTGGGAAGGAAATAACTGTTGGTGCTTTAAGGAGTAACGTAAACGATCCAAAGATGGTGTGAAAGGAAATGTCCTTTAGTAGAGGTAGTTTAGGCCTCCTTGCTGATAACAATAGAGAAGTCTTTTTTCTTCCTGGGAAATATATCCTGGATGTTATAGAGGATCTTCCAAGACATGTCAAATCTTATGCTTCACTTGGACACACATAATACTCATAAATAGGAATCTAGAAAAGAAATATTGTCTGGGCAGGACACTAGAGACCTTAAGGAACAGACCTCAATAACAAAATTTTTGTTACTACTTCTGATAATAGACATTACAAAACAAAGATATGGAAAGTGAATAACTGGTAAACAAGATGCTTGATCAGTGTAGGATTTAGACTTTTGGATCATTACTTAAATAAAGAAAATCTCTTGGCCAAGAATAAAGCACAGTGAACAACAGGATTTGAACAATGAAATACCCTGGGCTCTTACTGTACTAATTAAAACACTTTAAGTTAAAAAAGAAGGAAAAGAGAAAATTGCATATGTACCTCTGCCAAAGTTAGTGTCATCAAAAATAGAAATGATGTAGGAAAAAAAATAACAAAAGATTTCCAATAGTTCACAGGAGACAAAATTCAAGAAAAGAACAAGCAAAAAATCCACTGGCCTATACACAGATGATAGATGGATAATAAACCAGAAGAACTAGGAATCCTCAAAAAGGGAGGGAGATTTGACCTCTTAAGAATCACTGAGACTGGATGGTATGGTACGTATGATGAGGATATGACTCTGGAAGTTTGTACTGTATTTAAAAAAATAAAATGAGGGCAGATTAAATTTGTTTCCTTGAATCCAGTGGGCGGAACTGGGGACAAAAGTTAGAAATTGGAAAGAAGACTGAAGTGCTGTTAGAAAAATAAAAATAAGACAAGAAAAACTTCCTTATAGTTATAATGATCCAAAAAAAAGAGAATCAGTGGTTTTCACCCCATTAAAGGTCTTCAAAGAAAGTCAAGATGAAAAATTTGAGCAGCAGAGAGGTAGAATAAGTAAATAAAGTGAAGAGCTTGAAGTTAGGAAAACCTGGGTTCAAATCCCTCCCTAGATGCTTGTTAATTGTATGAACCAAACTGGGCAAATTACTAGACCTCTCTCTGCCTCAGTTTTTTCATCTCTATAATGAGAATAATAAACACCTACAGTGCAGGGTTGTTAATGAGGCTCAAACAAGATAATGTATTCAAAATCTACTATACTTTTTATAATTATCACTGTATTCCTCACCATTTATTTATTAGTATTATTGTCTGGAATCAAATTCTGTCACTGATACTAGCTGAGTGACTAGGAAATTTGCTTAAGCTCTCTGAGTTTTGTTTCCTTCCTCTATAAAATGAGAATGACTGAATGAATGCCCTTGAGTATGTGCTCTCATGTAAAATCTAGGATCTTAGGCTCTGTGATCCAATGAATTGAAAAGTATATTGTTGTACAGCTCATTATTGTTAAGGTATGGTCTTCAAGGGTCCCAACCCAAACTGAGAAGCAAAGAAATTAAATAATATTCAAAATCACAAAACTAATATGTATCAAAACAAAAATTTCAACCCAACTCTGCAGCCTATATACGTATAAGTTTGTTCCATATTTTCTCTCTTATAGATTTGTGCAAACACTCAAACCTACATGCCATTTTTAATCATCCATTTCTTTCAAGCCCAACTTCATGTACTACTTCTTCCATGAGGAGAACAACCCTATTCTTACGCCCAGTTACCAATGTTTTCTCCCATACTGTCTCTCTTTGATTTCTTGTAAATATATGATCATTTCACTTGTATTGTCATTATCATTTAGATTTCACTACTCTTTCATCTTTGCATCCCCAATATGTCATATAATCATTCACAATAGATTCTACATAAATATGAAATAAATTAAAACAAGGGAGAAAAATCTGAAAAAAAAATTGTCACAGTATAATACGGTCGATGGTGCAGTCTAATAGCAATCATGTTGGCCTTGTAGTCAAGAGAGAACTGGGTTTAAACTCCTCTTCTGATAGTTGTAAATGGTTTTGTTTGTTTTGTTTTGTTTTGCCTTGGGCAAACTCCTCAGCCTATATGAAAAAATTTACTTATTTCTTAAGTGTAAATAATAATAAATAAATATAGTACCCATCTCATGGAGTAGTCATAAGGATTGGACACACACACACACACACACACACACATACACACACACTTTTAAAAGCTCAAAATTCTACACAGGTGTCACTTATTATTATCATTAAGGGGCAATATAGTTTAGTCATACAACCTGTCTAGGCATTGGGGGAGAGTTCCATGTTTCCTCTTAAAAACCTATATCATGGGTGACAGTCCTCAAATCTGCACTTGTTGTACCTGATGACTGAGCCCCAAGCCTCCCAGTGGGATCAATTAGAAGACAGTTTTTCAGAGGATAAGCTGTAAAAAGTTAAGAACATCGAAGTCTTGAGGTGGCTTCTGCTGAGTTCTTTTGCAGTGTTGTCTCAATAACTTTGCCTGATTTATTTGGCCTTCTGGCAGTATCTACAATACTAGAAGATAGGATGTCCAGTACCCTGATAAATAAGGTTCAGGGCAACCAAGGCTGGCTTCAGTCTTTCTAAATTCTGTTCATATGTGAATCAAAGGAAAAATCACTCAATTATGACACTGTTTCAATATGGTTATCAAATGTACCTGACCTCTTCTTCTTAATTACTGAATACAGAAACCTTAATTCTATCTTAACCTTCTTATCCCCATTGTCAGACTCTTGCAGTTGAGTGTCTGACAACACCCAAAGAGAGAAATGCTATAGACCAGAGTAAAATAAGGAGGAAATGATCAGGGTTTTTTGTTTCGTTTTTTTAGAATTTACAAAAATTCTACCACTAAATATATTCCTATCTTCTCCCCTCCTCAGAATTCTATCCTTTCTAACAAAGAATTGTTTTTAAAAAAGAAAACCAAATGGCTCAGAAAAATTAATAAATAAACTGAGTCTGACAGTATAGTTAACAGTCCATACTAATTATCTCCCACCTCTGCATGCAGAGAAAAAAATGTGAATAAAATAAATCAGTTTCAGCTCAGGAGATGCATAGAAGGGCTGATTATTAATAGCTAATAGTTACAACTCCATGGTAAGACCTATAAGGAAAATTCCCTAGATTCATCATTTCTGTTATTATTTTATAACACTAGATCATGATGCCTTCCCCTTTGATTCAGGAGGCTCTCCCTGGAGAAGCATCCCAAAGGAAACTTATTTTCCCAATTTAGAATATCTATGAATTAGGCTTTGGCAGCAACACTGACAGTTCCTGAATTTACCTGCAAAAATTTCAAAGGTGGTCGATTAGTCCCTGACCCAAGGGATCTGTTTGAACATTAGTAATACCTTACATTGATATTCCACTTTAAGATTTACAAGGTGCCCTAGACATAAACTTTCTGATCTGAGCTGCACAATAACAAAATGAGATAGTATGTGAATCATCCTGAATTTATAGGTGAGAAAACTAAGGCTCAGAAAAGTGATGATTTGTACAATATCCCCCAGTTAGTATCAGAATTGAAACTTGAATTGAGACCTTCAGTACCAATAGCTGGTCTCTTTTTGTTTACACTAGGAAGGATATGCAGATTAAGGACACCAACTTGTCCTTAATTAAGGAAGTTCGGTATGGTTTGGGAGGACTTTTTTATTATTATTATGTCAGATACTACAAAAACTATGTGCTCTTTATTAAGATCAATGTGACTCAAAGCAAAGCATCATTACTTCTACCAAAATGGCTTTGCTGATGTACATACTTCAGTGCCACTATCCCAAATTCCCTTTTACCCTAACAAGTTGAGTCACTCAAATGTGGCCACATTTCCCATAGTTCTAGAGGTAACCTTAATACATTTGGAATAGTCTTTCCTAATATTGTATCTAATAAGCACCCACTGATATATTTCTACCCGTGATTATTAGGGATATCATTTAGTCGAATTGACTTAGCTTTTGGAAATGGTATTATGGTTCCTTAAAAAAATCCTTTCCTACAATTTGTTATACATTCCCTTATAAATACATACAGAGTTCAGAGGAAAGTGTACTCAAGCTTAGAAAAGGTCATGAATGGCAATGGGGCAACATAGCTCTTGGAAGACCTTTTATCCATTTTTAGGGCACTCCAAAAATTTCTCTTAAGCATAGTATAACTTTTTACATGTGGAGTCTGAAAGTTGTCTTTCAATATCCTTGTTTAAGTCTGGCACAGTGACAAGTGCTGGGGCTACACAAAGAGGAAAAGACAGGCCCTGCCCTCAAGAAACTCACAAATTAATAAGAAAAACAAAATACAAACAAACACATACAAACAAGCTATATATATATATATCATATATATATATATCATATATATATATATATATATATATATATATGATAAACAGTAAATCATTAAAGGAGAGGGGACCCTCAAATTAAGAGGGATTGTGGGAGGTTTCTTGTAGAAGGTGTGATTTTAGTTGGGACTTAAAGGAAGCCAGGGAGGTTAGTAGTTGGAGCAGAGGAGGGAGAACATTCTAGGCATCAGGGATAGCCAGATAAAATGCCTGTAGCTAAGATATGAAGTTTCTTATTTGTGGAACAGCCAGGAGACCAGCGTCATTGGATCAAAACATACATGTTAGGGAGTAAGGTGTAAGTGGCCCGGCAAGATAGAAGGGAGCTAGGTGATGAACGGCTTTGAATGGCAAACAGAGTGTTCAAAGAGCAGGTAGTTGGTAAAGTGGATAGAGTGCCTAGTCCAGGGAAGACTCATCTTTCTGGTCTCGGACACTTTGCTAGCTGTGACCACATGGAAATGACTTAATCTGTTTGCCTCAGTTTCTTTACCTGTAAAAGTGAGCTGGAGAAGGAAATGGCAAACTACTCCCAGTATCTTTCTCAAGAGAATCCCCAATGGAGTCATGAAGAATAGGACAAGACTGAAAATGACTGAACTCTAGAGAATTCCAGAGTACTTTGTACTTGCTCCTAGAGACAATAGGAAGCCAAAGAAAGTGGAGGCACCTATTATAGAAAGCCTTTTTGAGCTTAGCTACACAGAACAGTGAGTTTAGAAGATGATAGTTAGAAGGGATGGAAATATCAAGTGAGATTTTTTTGTTGTTATTGTTTTGTTTTGTTTTAGGATGGGATTGACATGGTCATCTTTATAGGCAGTAAGAAATAAACAAGTAGAAAATGAGAGATCAAAATGAAAGCCTGGAAATGACAGAAGGGAAATGGAGATGGGATGGATGTGGGATCACTTGCACAAGTAAAAGTTTTAGCTTTAGTAAGGAGTAAGAGAACTTCATGTGAGATGGGGTGAAAAAAGAGAGAGTGGCAAAAGGTACCTAAGTAATAGAAAGGAAGAAGGCAGAGGAGAGGGAGTTCATGGTAAATGGCCTCCATTTTTTCTGTCAAATATAAATCAAGTTTTTCTGTTAAAATAGTGGGGTCAAGAGAAACCAGGGAAGGTTTGAGAAGGGATAAAAAAATTAAAAAGCGCCTCTATGGAGAGTATGATATTGACTAACAAGTCAATTATTTGACTTGCAGTACTACCTAGCATCAGTGATGGCCAAGTTGAAGTTATGTAATATAAATCTGTAGTGTTCACAGTCAGAATGGTTGTGATTTTCTCCACCTTAGTTCAGCTTTGGCTAGGTATAATTAGCAATTACGGGGGCTAGGGATTCAAGACAGGAGCACAGTGTGGAGATGGATTGGTTAACTACTGGTCAAGATGAGGAGAAGAGGAGAGAGTAGCTAGCACAAGGGAGATGACCTGGGAGAGAAATGAAGAGTCAAGGGATTGGACAATATGATGCAGCTGAAGAGTAGGGTTTTGTAAGTGAAGGAAGAGATGGGTGAAAAGCCAGTAGTGTATGGCCAGATAAGGGGATTATTTCAGAATTCCTGAACATGGAGGTTGTACATATGTGAGTGATGACAAGATGGGTATGACCATCTTTATGCGTGGCTAATGCAAGATGGAAGAGTAGTTCATGGTAGGGTGAGTATGTTGAGAAACAGAATGGATAGGGTATTTGAGGGAGAATCAATACGCGTGTTGGATTTCCCTATATAAGGGCGGGAATTGGGAAGGAGAGGAAACTGTCATCCAGTTTGTTCCTCACTCTCAACACAGAAACTGCCAATAATTGTTGCTACCACAGGACAATGCAAAGATGCCTGGGGTGGGGGTATTGGCAAATCCAATATTTCCCTGAGGCATCAAAGTTTTAAAGATATTCCCCCAGCCAAAGGGGAGAGAAGGAGGAAACTGGGGCTAAATGCTAGGATACTCTCCTCTTCCCCTTGCCTCCTCTAGCTATTCTTTCTCAGGAACTTAGCTGGGAGTTTTACCTCCTGAGGTCCTGGGTCCTGAACTAGTCTGTTACTTTATAGAAGACCCACAAGTTATAACCAAGTCCCTCAAACAATTGGAATAGACTTCCTGGAACTATTACATTCATCATTTTTTACATTTAGTCTAAAATATTTCATTGGTTGACTGAGACATCCTCAACATGTGAAGGAATCTGGGAGTAGAATTTCATAATTTCCTTTAAAAGGGTGAGCTAATTGATCCACTTCCAATGGTTTCCCTTCTTACACTTGGAGTCTGGATCAGGTGACTTCTAAGGTCAAGTGCAGCTTTGTCTGTAATTCAATACTTCTGTCAATCATACCAACTTGCAAGAGCAGAGGTTAAGCTCTCCTTCTGCCTTCTCCATTGCATTGGTGTTTGAGGCTAATAGTAGAGTCATCTTCTCTATGTTCCATAAATAACAACTAACTAGGTTGTTTATCCTTTGTTTTTATATTACTTTTTTGTTAGTAATTAATTTGTAGTTTTCAATATTAACTTCCACAAGACTTTGGGTTCCAAATGTTTTCCCCATCTCTCCCCTCCTCCTACCCCAAGATGGCATGCATTCTGATCACACTTTCTTCCAGTCAGGCCTCCATTCTATCACCACCACCCCTTCTTTTATCCCCTTCCTTTCTATTTTCCTGTAGGACAACATAGATTTCTATACCCCATTGCCTATATAGTTTATTTATTTCCCAGCAGTTTGTACAAAACAACATTTAACATTCATTTTTAAAACTTCTAGTTCTGAATTCTCTCCCTTCTTCCCTCTCCATCCACTCTCATTGAGAAGGCAAGCAATTCAATATAAGTTATATACTTATAGTTATGCAAAACACTTCCAAAATAGTTATATTGTAAAAGACTAGCTGTATTTCCCTCCATCCTATCCCACTCCCCATTTATTCTGTTCTCTCCTTTGACACTGTCCCTCTTCAAAAGTGTTTACTTTCTGACTACCACCTCCACCCCAAACTGTCCTCCTTTCTATCATTCCCTCTCCCCCCCCCACGCCCCCACCCCCGCCTTTCCCCTTCTCCTTACTTTCCTGTAGGGTAAAATAGTTTTCCATACACAGCTGAGTGTGTATGTTATTCTCTCCTTAAGCCAAATCCAATGAGAGTAAGGTTCACTTATTTCCTCTAACCTCCACCTTCTTTGCCTCCAATGTAAAAACTTTTCATTGCCCCTTTTGCATAATTAACCCCTTCTACCCTTCCCTGCCACGTCCCACCACATTACTCTCTCAACGCTTAATTTTATTTTGTGTTTATGTTGTGCCCATCTTGTCTGCTGTCTATCTATCTATCTACACATATATGTGTTTGTATGTATGTGTATACACACAGATACATATATGTACATGTGTATGTATATTTCCTCCTACTGTCCTAATACAAAAAAAGGTCTTATGAGTGATAAATATCATCTTTCCATGCAGGAATGTAAACAGTTCAACTTTAGTAAGTCCCTTATTATTTCTCTTTCCTGTTTACCTTTTCATGCTCCTCTTGGGTCTTTTATTTGAAAGTCAGTTTTTCTATTTAGCTCTGGCCTGTCAAGAATGCTTTAAATTCATCTACATGATTGAATGTTGGATTCCCCCTTATTGATTATACTCCATTTTGTTGAGAAGGTGATTCTTGATTTTAATTCTAGCTCCTTTGACCTCCAGAATATCATATTCCAAGCCCCTCAATTCCTTAATGTAGAACCTGCTAAATCTTGCATTATCCTGATTGTGTTTCCATAATACTTTACTTGTTTCTTACTGGGCTACTTAAAATATTTTTGCCTTGACCTGGGAACTCCAGAATTTCCTTACAATATTCCTAGGAGTTTTCCTTTTGGAATTTCCTTTAGGAGGTGATAAGTGGATTCTTTCCATTTCTATTTTACCCTCTATTTCTAGAATATCAGGACAGTTTAGCTTGATACTTTGCTGAAAGAAGATGTCTAGGCTCTTTTTTTGATCATAGCTTTCAGATAGTTCTAATACTTTAAAAATTATGACTCCTGGATCTATTTTCTAGGCCAGTTGTTCTTCCAGTGAGATATTTTACATTGTCTTCTATTTTTCATTCTTTTAGTTCTGTTTTATAATGTCTTGATTTTTCATAGAGTTATTAGCTTCCACTTTCTCCACTCTAATTTTTAAGGAATTGTTTTCTTCAGTGAGTTTCTGGACCTTCTTTTCCATTTGGTCAATTCTCCTTTTTTAAGGCATTCTTCTCCTCATTGTTTTTTCGGACCTCTTTCACCATTTGGGTTAATCTGTGTTTTTAAGGTGTTATTTTCTTCATTATTTTGCAGGGTCTTCTTTTTTTTAGCAAACGGTTGACTCATTTTTCATGATTTTCTTGCATCACTCTTATTTTTCTTCCCAATTTTTCTTCTACTTCTCATACTTGCTTTTCAGAATCCTTTTTGAACTCTTCTATGGCCTGAGACCAATTCATATTTTTTGGAGCCTTTGTAGGAGCTTTGACTTTGTTGTCTTCCTCTGGTTGTATGTTTTTATTAAATTTGTCACCAAAGTAGGATTCAATAGTCTGAGAGTTTTTTTAATGCTGTTTGCTCATTTTCCCAGAAATTTACTTGACTTTTTAAACTCTTTGTTAAAGCAAGACTTTGTTTCCAGTGTGGAAGATGTACTGTCCCAAGCTTCAGGGATTTTGTGCAACTGTTTTTAGAGATACTTCTAGGGGTCTGTAAATTTTTAGTTCTTCCAGGGTGGTATGATTGAAGGAGAGGTGTTTACTCCTCTCCTGGCCCATGCTCTGGCCTGTGAGTAACCACAAACATTCTTTTCTGCCTTGGAACTGTGAGGAGGATTCTATCTCCATGGCTCCCACAATCTCCATCAGGTCATCACTCCTCCTCACTCCAGGACCACCACCCAGGACTGTGACCCAGATCCAAGCAGGACAAAGCAAGAAAGTCTTGCTTCAGTGCTAGTAATCCTACTCTGATCAGCTGCTGGAGTGCTTCACCATCTGTGGGCCAAGAGCTCTGGAAGCAGCCACTGCTGCTGCCCCGAAAGGCCACCTCTCCCACCACCTCTGGCACCCTGGGGCTAGGGCCAGACCAAGATGCTTTCTCACCTTTCTGATAATCCTTTCCTAATGACCTCCTAAGTTATCTTTGGTGTTTGTGGGTTGAGAAATATGGAAACTGTCACAGCTGCCAGTGATTCAGTCCCTGTGGCCTACTCTGGCCCAGTCTAGACTGTACTCTTCTCTCAGAATGCTGCAACAGACTTTTCCTATCAACCTTGCAGGTTGTCTTGGGCTGGAAATTTGTTTCACTCTGTCACTTTGTAGGTTCTGCTGCTCCAAAATTTGTTTAATCCTCTTTTACAAGTATTTAGAGGGGTTTGGGGGGATGACAAGGAAGTCCCTGCTTTTACTGCATCATCTTAGTTCTACTCCTCTTTAGCAGCAACCACACTGGCATAACCAGAATGGCTGTTCACATAGGTTCCTATTAAATCTGTTTTACTAGGAAAGATAGCTTTTAAGGGGTCAACAAGCTTTTCTAATTACATTTGCTAGTTCAGGGGAAAAATCAGTACCCTGAACTTCAGAGAAAATACAAGCAGAGAACTAGACCAACAAATGAGGCTCTGATTGCCTGAATCAACTATACAATTTACATATATCCCTGGATTGAGAGAGCCTTTATATCTGAGCAGTTAGGGAACTCTGAACATGTGGCCACTCAGCATCTTGAACAGGGAATTGCAATATCCTTCTCCTAAGCAAGCCCCCAAAGTAAGCTACCAACTCAGAGTATACAAGCATTTCTCAGGGCCAGGAGGCATCACAACCCCCATGACTCAATGCCTAATTAGAAATTAGTAAAAGGTGTGAAAGCCTTCCCACAAGCAAACTTCCCCTAAGCAAGCTTCCCTTAATGGGCTCCACCTGAGATATATTCAAGGGAGGGGAAGATCTTAAATTCCATTAACATTACACCCTCCTCCATTATCTATCCTTTGTTTTCTAAGTAAACCAATGACTTCTAGATAAGGGTGATGACTTGCTTGTGAATTGTATTTAAAGTCTGTGGTTACCCTTGACCTGATTTAGTCTGTCTGCCAAGAAGGTTTTACTGGCTGCTGTTCCTGCTATAGCTTCTAGGAGCCACAGGTAAGAGTTGAACACTAGAGGGGGATGGGCAGCCTTGCAAAGGGTTCAACAAGGTCTTACACCAGAGGTGCTAGTCTTCCCTGAGCACCTCACATACCCCAATATTTACATAACATTCTATTTTTCATAAGGATATCAAACCTCAACAACTCTGTAGTTTAGGTAGTACAAACAAATAGTCTTGTTTTGTTGATGAGGATATTGAGGCCAAAACAGGTTGTGTGGCTCACCCAGAATCTCCCAGATAAGCAAGTAGTAAAGATAGGACTCAGACAAAACTATTTTGTTTGACTTCTTTTTCTTCTCTGTTAATCTACATGCACAGATGGGTTAGACAGTATACTTTCTGTCCATGCCTCTTGAAGAAAGGAAATGGAAGGGGATGCTGAGAAGAATTTATAATCAGGAAAAAAGAAGAAAAAAAAATATGAGCATTGAGTTACTTAAAAAGAGAGGCAGAAAATGGCCAGATTAGAAATTTTAAAAGTTAGAATATCTGAGAAAAAGTCAGGTTATAAAGCTTTCTGTGAGCTAGAGATCAAGGGACATTATTACTTAGTGTTGTTGGACTGAACAGAAGGTAGTTTGACTTGAACTGGAGAGTAGGACTTGGACAAACCAGACTAAAAAAATGAAACAAAACCAAAGCAAAAACAACTTTGCCCTCTAAATGCCCAAAGGAGCTATGAGAAGGGCAATAGATTCAGAGAGGAATAAGGATAAAAATAAGATTTCTTAGTAAAAATAACAATAAGACATTTGCATTGCCACCCTTTCAGGAGGACAGTAGGAATGAAAGAACAGTCAAAATTATTCAACCCCCCCTTTATATTTTTTTTCCCTTCCAAATTCAGACTTTTAGTATTTTAAACAACTGCGAGACCTGAACCTGCTCAGAATATCTCATACAGCTTTATATTTATCATAATGACCTTAAATGGGCAGATAAAGAGTTTGGATTGTATTCAATAGACATTAGGGAGCCTTCATAGTACTTTATAGGGTGTCCAGCAGTGAATGCCTGCATTATTGTGGGTCAGTCAATGTTGAACCATTTCTTGCTGTAACTATAACTACATTAATCTTTGACACTGAGGAATTGTGTATGTAATATGAACCCATCTAGAAATAGAATTCTACTTATGCATGCAAACACATATAGACTATGTACTAGCATGTACCACAAACACACCTTACACTCTCATCTCTACATACCTGTCTCAATGGAGGAGCCACTAATAAAAGCTGATAATTTGCGCATACACATTTGCCTCTTCCCTAATACTTAGCCTGGGCATCTCCCTGGGCTACCAGTTAGTTCTGTGACCAACACCAATTATCATTCCTGCCATTGCTAGTCAGGTCAAATGCCCAAGAGCAGTTTTGCTCAGCCTGACATCCAGAAAACAGAGAAAATGCTTAAAGGAAGGGAATTTTGGTTACAGCCTGGATCTCTGAAAAGTCATGTGTTTAGATCCAGAGGACCCAAGTTCAAGACCTATGCAAACCTGGGATAATTACCACAGCTCCGAGTCTCATTTTCCTTATCTATAAAATTAAGGGGTTGGAGGAAATGGTCCTTTTCAACATTAAATCTCTGATGCCAAGATTCTAATTGTGTAATGTAAAGAGCTGCAATAGAGTGATTTGTTTGTAATTTGTAGGGAACAAAATAGGTAAGGCTTTTTAAAGGCTCTTTGAGGAATCTAAATACCTTGATTTAATCCTAACATAGATTATGTTTATACATGTGAGGAATAAATCCAGTGAATTTGAGAAAACAAAATGTAAAACAGTGCCTCATACATACGAGGCACTTAATAGATGTTGGCTGATTTGCTTAACTAATCCACATGTCCTCTTCTTCCTTTCCCTTGAATAAACAAAACCAGAGTGAATCCAATGTACAAAAAGAGAACAAGTTTTGCATGACATTAATGTGTCTAAGAACACAGTTTAGAGGCAGTCTGTCACAGATTTATATTATCTCAAATGGTTTAGCTGGATTAGGACTCAAGATAAGATTCAGCAAATAGATTATGACTAAAGAGCAAGCTCTGGAATGTCTTGAAGTCTTGTCTCAAATCAAATCAGAACATTGTTTTCCTACTCTTCTACTCAATTCCAGCAGTTTCTTTGGAGAAAAAAACGATGTTCATACTTCTTATTTTTCAAAGATCAAATCCTGTAAAAGCAAAGGAAGGAAAAAACAATTCTCTGGTTTGCTTTATTTTCCAACTCTTCTTGTCTTACAAACACAGGCAACAAGATATAAAAGAATATGTCTCTGAGCTGTTTTTTTTTCTAAAGGTCAGATATTAAATCTACACTCTTCAGTGTCCCATCCCTACACTATGTAATGAAGGATGATGGACTCTGTTTACATCGGGCATTTTAGTTGTACATGCATGAATTATCTTGAAGTAAATGTCTTTAAACTGCTGCCTTGGATAATTTAATCAAAATCTAATGAGGCCACTTCTATCCAGAAAATAATGGCCCTGGTAGATATCATCAGAAGACTTCTTTTACTTAAGATATTTATTGGGAGCACCTCTGAACAAGTGTCTGAACAAAGACATCACTGTTGACTATTTCTCTTGGAGATGTAAACTAAAAGTTTACCCACCAGCCTATTTTATCAGGCAGTTTCCTACACTGGAAATCTGGCTGCCCATGCAGCTGAGAAGGATGAAGGGTTGTTTATTCTAATACAAATCATAGAAGATTTCCTGTTCTGATGAAAGTTTTCTTTTAATGAGAAATGACATCACCTTTAAAAGTATATGTGTGCACTCATTGTGCCCTTCTGTTGTTGTTAGCAGTAATATAAGTAGAATTGCTATGGGGTAATCACATGATGATGTCTAATGATTAATGCCTTAAAATATCAGCCCTGTCCAGACAAGAATGTGTGATAACATCATTGCAGCTGTCTGGGAATATCCAGAGAATATTATAAAGGGTGGTATTTTGGCTTAAGTGCTAGAAGAATTACAACTTTTTTTTTGTTCCAGTCCCAAAATTTAATCTTACCAAATGTCACTTGAGTAATCCATTGGGATGCCATAGATGTTCCTGAATGTTTTGATGGGAAATAATCTTTCAAATAAGATATAATGAATAAATAGTGGGAAAGGCCCTATTCTAGGTTCTTACAGTTTTATTTAACTGTGAAATAAATTATTTTCCTTAAGAGAAGTCACATCTAAATGTCATCTAAGAACTAATCAATACAAACTAGAATTGAAATCACAGAATTACAGCTCTTTAGCTGGAAAGGACCTGAGACCATCTTGCCCAACATACTTATTTTAGAGATGAGACCTCTGGGTTTGAGGGAGCCTAAGTGACTTGCCCGTTTCACATAGGTAATACACATGAGAGGTGAGATTTGAACCTAAGTCTTCTGGCTCCAGAACCCAACTATTTAATCTAGGTCCAAATTCTGCCTTCGATACTTGTTTGTCATGAGGGTTGAAGTGAGCTAATTAAGCTCCCTGGGCTTGAGTTCATATACAGGTATAAAATAATGCCCTCACAGGGTTACTGTCAGGATCAAACAAGTTAATCTGGCAGGCAGAATAGTGCAGTGAAAATAGTGATGGGTTTGGAGTTAGAGGACATGGATTCCAATTCTTGCTTTGCCACTCTTACTTGCATCACAATGGGAAAGTCAGTTAACCACTTTGTGCTTCAATTTCCCCATTTTTAAAAATGAGGGCATTGGACTATATGACTTATGAGGTTCTATCCATTTCTGAATATATCTAAACTCTTTGGAAATGTTAAAGCACCCTATGTATAACTGGAAAAGAGGAATATGTCCCATTTCCTAAAACAAAAATGTAAAGGGATAGAGAACTGGGAGGGTGATAGTAGGATGGCAGATAGAGAAAGTTAATTAGGGAAAGTATCCTGGATAAGTGATTTGAGCTCTAATTTAAAGAAAGAGATAGGTCTTATTTAATGCTGCTGCCACCATTCACTAATACAGCAAATATACTTGAATTAGGCCTTAATAGAATTTTCTTTTTTTATCAGATCATATGTCTTCTCTGTTGCTTTAGAAAATATGACCGTTTTGAGTTAGACTGCCAAAGCAAGAGTAAAAGGGTTTTACAGTAGGCAAGAGAAGGAATGCAGGAGGGGAATTAGGTGAAGGCTGAAGTTTAGGAAAACAGAAAGAGTCAAGAGGTAAGTAGAAGTAGCTATAGTATAGTGATAGACACGAATTAACTCCATCAGAAGCTTATAAGTGATCAGATAGTAAATGGGGTCCACCAAAATAATATCTGGTGACAAAAGATATGGGAAAAAATGTTTTTAAACTGCAGTACCTTGAAAGTTGGAGAGATTAAAATTCTGGGACTTGGAGGCTAATAATTATTTGTGTATCCAATAACTCATATCTAGATAAAGAATTTTGGTGAACAAGACAGATATGAATAGGAATTAAAAGACATTTGGACCGTAAGTCAAGTAAAAGTTTAGAGTAAAAGACCAAAAGCAGTCAGAGGAGAAAAGGATTTCAAAAAGACAGCCCAAGTGCTTCTCTGGCTAAATGTGACTGGTTGGGGCCTATGTAACAATGAGAGAGGGAGAGGGAGTCAGGGAGGGAGGGGGAAGGAGAAAGAGAACGAGGGAAAGAGAGGGAGAGGGACAGCGAGAGCCCTTTTCACACTTTCCAATACATTGCAGGAGGATCTCTTCTACTATGGAAGGGAAAAATAAAACCTAGATTATAATGATTTGCAGACGGCAGTGGAGAGCATCCAAACAATGGCAATAGTGAGAAAAATAATCCCCAGAAGAAAGGAAAAAGTACCATTATCAGGCAACTGTAACTCTGTACAGTTAGAAGCATGAGATACTCTAATCATGTCTCTTTCCTACCCATATATGTTCCCTACTCATATGTTTTGCTATACATGTTCCATGACCACATGGGTCCCTAAATATGGGCTCTTGCATGTTAATTTTCTAGCTACTCTTCTTGTTTCCTCTATGTGTCCTCTGGATTCCTAATGGTGTGGTAACTTCTAGTAGAGAGTACCCCAGTCTGTGTGAGAAATCTTTCTTGTCATATATTTTGTGTATGGTATATGGTTAAACGTCTTTCACCTTGAGCTAATTTCTGCTGGTCATCTGGTAAAAGTGAACCTTATCATGAACTCTGGCTTTAGAAGAATGAATCTAAAAAGCATCTTAAACCTGGGGCAGCTAATACTTGAATACATTTCATTTCTCAGACCTAAATATCCCCAGTTCGTTCCACTGTTGCCTCTTTAGAATGTTTTCCAGGCCACTCACCATCCTGGTTACCTTCCTCTGAATCTGCCCAGCTTGTTAATATCCTTCCTAGATTGTTGACCTTATGAAAATTAC
The DNA here is from genome assembly GCA_028646575.1 of Pseudocheirus occidentalis. Lineage (NCBI taxonomy): Eukaryota > Metazoa > Chordata > Mammalia > Diprotodontia > Pseudocheiridae > Pseudocheirus > Pseudocheirus occidentalis. The sequence continues at coordinate 112,896,793 of CM053596.1, forward strand.
TTTAAACATAATCTGACAGAAGCAAAATAAAGTAGGGCTGTAACCTTTTAAAATTTCAGACAATATGCTTATAGATGGAGAATAAACATCACAGGGAAATTTAGTGTGTAAGAATCCAAGGGACCCTATAGGTAAACAAATTACACTACAATTTTGTTACATATACATGCTACACTAAGGAAAATGGAAGTCCAGAATTTAGATTCACTTACCCAAACTCACTTAGGTAAATAGTGGAATAGGTTGGATTAGAGCCAAGCTTCCTAACTACAGGGTCAATGATATTTCCACAATGCCATGCAACATTGACCTGTAGTCTTCTTAAAGATTATTACAACATTTTTGTTTGTTTATTTTTGGTTAATTTAAGGCTTAATCTTCCACTAAGTGATATGAAAAGGGGTTCTTAAAACTTATGAACAACAGAATAAAAGTCCTTGTAGGTCTTCTGGAAAAAACTCATCATTATTTCCTATAGGGTCACAGATTTCTATCATGACAACACTCAAAAACCATAAACTTAGTTATGGTGATTTTGTACATTGCTTTGGTCAAAGAAGTACCCGTACCAGGGGAAAAAATGACAGATACTTAAGGTACTGAAATTATGTTTAGGGTAATTTGGATGCAGTAGTTATATTGCCTATAGTGGTGGGAATCGGGAAGTGTCCATATTGATATTTATGTAACAATGTCATGTAGTCCAGTTTGTCCAAGAGTTTGGAATATCAGGACAAGGATGGAGTCTTAACAGAAAACTATGCCATAGTTATCATAATTATAAATTTCTATGCAACATAATAGTTTGTTCTAAATGTAAGAGCTAAAAAGTAAAGAAAGCAGAAGGTCATAACCATGGTATTTACATTTCAATTTGAAAGGCTTGATTAATCAAGGAGAACTAGAAATTTTGCATAAGAAGGATATGACTTAGGTGGTAAGTCCATTAACTAAAGATTCCGATGGGCTGATAGCATTCTGAGAGTCACCTTCATTTGTGACTAAAATCTCAAGTTGTTTTTTTTTTTTTAATTCAGGCGTTGAGGGAGGGAAAGGGAAGGAAGACAAGAAGGAGGCAGAAAATAACCAGAATTTTAACTTTTTAAAAAAGTTAATAAACCAGTCAGCTTAGTAATTAAAAGAGACTAGGGAGGTTTGGGCCCTTGGCCAAAAAGATAGAAAGAAATGGTGAGACAGAAGGAATAAAGAGAGCCCTCATTTGCTCACCTAATCAACCATTTTTAAAGAATTAAGCACTGCCAGAAAATAGAAAGTAAATCCCATTCCCCCATCATTTACTCTTTCATAAAAGAAAATGGTGGGAAGGAAGGTAATTTTTAAGAAACTAAATCATAAATTCGTAGACGTATGATAGAAGTGATTTATTAACCAAAAAAAATATCATCTAAAATATATTTCTTAAATGATTATGGGATTATGGTGTGATAATGCTCTTTTAACCACCAATTGACAATCATAACAACTCACCATTGCTATTCTGCTCTAAGGAGCTGGGTCCTGGGGAGTGCCAGGTTCACCCTGGGGGTTTGTACATCTTTTTCCTCCAGAGAATTGCTGTATAAGCACTGTGCTATCTATGATTCTCAAAGACTTAGTAGCTTTCACTTTATCCCTCATGTCCTCTTCTCTTGAAGGGGCAATATTTGTTCATTTTCAGGGGGCATTTGGATTTGTGGATTTATCTAACCAGAAGTTAGCTCTGTACTTTTATTAAACCCTACCTCTTTCTTGAGCTTGCCATACTTCAATGAGATCAGATAAAAGATAACTTTAGCATAACAAAGTAGGATCTCCATAGAAACATCCAAACACCTTAGGACACCTTATCCAGATCTTTTTAATCCAAGCTTCTGGATTATATTATATCTTATTCTTAACAAAGAATAAGAAAAGTATTGACTTTCCCATTTATTAACTATATGATCTTACACAAGTCACTTCACCAATTAAAACTAAATTTCCTCATCTGTAATATGATGGAATCGTACTAAATGATCTCTAACTTCCCTTATAGCTTTCAATCTATGATCATCTGATATACAAGAGGCTTTTTGCTTCCTTAGAACCCAGAAATTCCACCAGACATTGATTCAATCTAAATCCAGGAGTTCTAAAACAGAGGTATCAGATCACATAGTCTGCAAAACTCCTGAATATGGTCTAAACAAGAATAAAGTGTAATTAGAAAATTTTTAGCAAAATAAATAAAACTTCAATAGATGTTAATTTTTTTATTTTCTACATCAGCATGCAGCCACAAGGATATGTATATAAGGTTAAGTGGATCAGTTTATATTTGAGTTTGACATCACTGTTCTAGAAACTGCACAGTTGATCAGGGAAATGAATATTATACAGCATGTTTTCCATACAGATTTGATTCACTAATTCAGCAAGGTCAGTCATCAGACAGAGCTGAAGAAATCCTGGACTCAAGATCTCATCTTAGCCTTGTGTATGGAACTCAAGACATGGTGTAAAATGGAAGGCAATGAAAGGTTTGTGCTTTCCCATGTCATCTTATAGTCACCTGGTCATCGGCTGAGAACTCTGTCGGTTTCTGGTCCCAACAATCCCATTTTGGTACAAGGTGAGTATGCTAAGCAGCTGACCTACTCAGATAAGGAAAGAAGAAAAGAGACAAGGACTTACTAGGTACCTACTATATGCCATATTTGAAAGAAGATTGTCCTAACTCCAAGCCCAGTGCTGTATCTACCATATCACCTATGAGAAACCTACTGCAACCATGATCCCTCACTAGTCCTTCTCCATCCCTAAGCAACTAGAAGGGATTGGGATAAGTCTTTTCGAATAGGACAGGGCACCTGAGCTGTGCCTTCAAGGAAGGTAAAGATTCTGACAGGTGAAAGTGAGAATGGAGATTATTCCAGGCATAGTAGACATCTGTTGCAAAGGCATAGTGATGAGAAACAGTCTACTAGGTATTGGGTATATCAGGTCAACCAGATTGACCAGAAAGGAAAATGCATGAAGAGGAGAAATATGAAATGCTTGGGAAAATTAGCTATAACCAAATGGTAAAGTTTTTAAGCATCAAACAGGAGAGGTGGTATTTTTTTTCCCCTAGATGTACTAGGAAGACACCAGGTGTTTCTGGAGCAGAGGAATGATACTGTCAGAGATTTATTTTAAGAGTATCATTTTGACAATTGTGTAGAAGACAAACTGAAGAGACAGAGACTTACAAAGGGGAGAAGAATTGCTATTGTAATAATATAGAGGAAAGACGATCAGTGATTGAATTAGGGTGTGTTTTGTGGAAGTAGTGAAGAAAAGGGCAAGTTTGAGTGATCTTACAATGGTAGGATCCATATTACTTGCCAACTGATTGAGAACTGAGGGCAGTTCAAGAGGTGCATGAATCTCTCTGACCAGCAAGGTTCTAGTGACTTTGATAGAAATAGACAATTTAGGAAGAAGGATGGATTTTAGAGGAAAGAAAATGAGCCTTTTATTCACATACTTACGGAAATACAGAAATACATAATAGAAGACCATGCATGCCACCAGTTTTAGACTGATTTACAAACTCAGCAGCTAAAGCAAGTGGGCTTGTCTTGATTTCTAAGGGCACACTTTCTAGGAAAAAAACTTCCTCTTCCTGGCCATGTAGCACTTACAATCTTCCCTAATTCAGCCTAAGGCAGCTAGGCAGTGTAATGGATAGAGCACCAGTGACTGAAGTCAGAAAGACTCATCTTCTGGGTTCAAATCCAGTCTCAATCTCTTACTAATTGTGTGATCCTGGGCAAGTCACTGAGTTTCAGCATCCGTAAAATGAGCTGAAGAAGGAAATAATAGGCCACTCCAGTAGCTTTGCCAAGAAAACCACAAATGGAGTCACTAAGAGTTGGACGTGACTGAAAAACAACTGAACACCAACAACCATCTCCCTGGTTAGGGAGAATCAGTCTCTAGTCCTGGAGATGGCAAGGGGAGTAAATAATTCACCATTAGAAGACCTTGAAGAAGTAAACTTGAATAACTTCATGTAAATAAAATTAGGATTTTCTTAGAGGGGATTAAAGTGCTCTTTATTAGTAAGTTCATGACTTTAAACCTTAAAGGTCCCTGCTCTTTGCCTGGCTTTGGAGAAAATAGTATTTTTTTTAATGTTTGATCTCTTGGTAATTCTTTTTTAAATGTTTTAATTTTTTTAATGGCTGCTCTCTTTATTTCTTATTATCCTCTTCCAATGTTGCTCTGACTAGAATTAATGCGGGGTACTTTCCTTTGGATGATCCAAAATCTAAATAAATATAAAATAATTTGAGTAGTGATAGAGTTCTAAAAACTCAGAAAATTAAAAAAATATATTTCTTAGGGGACTTAGCACCTGAGCTCAGCTGTGAAGGAAGGCAAGGGATTGTAAGAGGTGACTAGGAGGAAGGACTTCTTCCAGGGGAGATAGTTTATAGAAAGGAAGGGAATTCCTTACACAAAGGAGATGGAAGTCAAGTTCAGAGAGGAGCTAATGCTTTACATTGCATCTTCCTCTCATCTAACTGCTACATTGTAAAGCTACCTGATGATGTATGTTTTCATCTAGGTTCAAGTATTATATCATTTGAACTTCACAACAACTCTGTGAAGTAGGTACTACTGTTATCCCCATTTTACAGATGAAGAAACTGAGACAAACTGTGGTAGAGAAGAAAGATTTGTAGATGACACCAAGGTTGCTAGAAAACTTCAGTGATGGTAGTTCCATAAGTAGAAAGGGGGAGATCTAGTACTTTTCAAAAAGTGAGATAGGCAGTTGCCTTGCATTGGGGATATTCAAACAGAATCTGTCATGTATATTTAGTGGGGATTTTTTTTTTCTTTTATGAGTTAGGATAAATGATAACTGAAGCCCCTTCCAACTCTCAAATTTTATAATTCTAATTTTATAATTACGGCTAAGGTGGGGGAGCTAATGAATACCATTTAGAAGATGTTGAGTTAGAGATGCCTAAAAGACATCTAGGTGGGGAGGTACAGTAGGCATTGTGTGATGCAGGGCCAGGATCCTCAGTAAAGCCAATTTAGCTGCCTCGATAACTAACATTTACTGAGTACATATTATATGCCAGGCACTGTTATGGCCAGTGATTTATTTCTTATTATTATGACTTTATTTTATGTTTTTCTTTAACAAAGACAATTAGTTGTGAACTGGCATAAATCTTGTTTCATTACTGTTTGCCTTCTTTATATACCATTGCCACTTGCTAAAAGTTCTCTCATAAAAATATTCATATTCCTTTAAAAACTATGAATATCCTGCCATTAAGGGACTAGCGTCAGAATCTTGAGTCAGCATGGCGTCATCAAAAGAACAGAAGACTTGGCACTGGAAGACTTGAATGTGATTCTCTTCTCTGCCAACTTACTAGCTGTGTGATCTAGGGGAACTTACTCTCTGGATATCTGTTTTCTCATATGACAAGTGAATAAGTTCCACTTAATAATCTCAAAAGCCCCTTCCAGCCTTAGCATGCTATGTTATGCTTCTATGAAGGAGAACTGAATGAAGTGATTAGGGAACTAGGCTTTGAGAGTTGCCACTCCCTAAAGTGCTATTTGGAGATAAACCTAGTGTTTGGAGTATAAAATACTGCAACTTTGTGAGTAGTTATTCCAGCTTTAAATGAGAAAAACAAATGTGTCTGTAGCAGTCAGATGAAAGACAGATGCAATAAAATATTTTCAAATGGACTGAAGTATTTATTTAATTAACCTTGTACTCATTTAAGATCCAAAGCATCTCTCAGTTTCTTTGATCATTTGCCATAAAATGAATGTGTACGCAGATTTTAAAACTTTGATCTAGTAACGCAATCTTGATTTTTCACTGGGCTTTATCAGTTTCCAGGTAAACCTGTATATCTTCATTAATATTTCATTTATTTAATTATAAGGAACAAAAATGGAAATATGAAAAGGAAATTATGGTAGCTGTCTTCTGAACAAGGCCAGAAGTCTATAGAAGTCTATAGAGGGACGACAAATTTAGGAGCAGAATATTAACCTAGTAGAGGGGGATGGGAGATATGTAAAAGTCAACCATTCCATTTATTAGCCACATTTTACAGTTGAAGAAACTGAGGCAGAAGGAGGTTTAGTGATTTACCCAGGGTCTCACAATGAATAAGTGTTTGGGCTGGATTTTAACTCGTGTCTTCCTGACTCTAAGCCCAGCACTTTATCTACTGTTCCTTCTGGCTGCTTATAACTCCAGATCAAGTATCTTTTCCACTGTACCATATTATTTCCACTTGATATATTGCCTGAAAGATATCATACCTTCCTAACTAGAGGAAGGAAAATCACTTTTAAATATGTAGAATTATAGAAGATTTCAAAGACAGAGTAGTACACAAAAAGGCAGACGTTCTTTCATCATATCAAACTCAACATTTCTAAAGCAACTCTACCCACCTTCCCTTTTTTCTTTGCAGGGTAACACTATCCTTCAAGTCACCCAAATTCACAAAAGGAGCCCTAAATGGAGTCACTATCCCCCATGATTAATCTCTTCTTCCACTCAAGAGTACTGAGTAGCCTTTCCTTGTGGCATATAAGGAAGTTCTTTTGCTCACTTCCTCATCTCTCCTACATACCTCAAATCTTCTTTATATCTTCACTCAGTTTTTCTTCTCTCTCCAGCTCAGAAGATGATATAAACCTCTTCTTTGCTAAGATTGTCTCGTCTGTTTGTGCCCTTGATACCTGCCTACTCTGCATGTTTTTCTGCATTTCGAAGACCTTGCTACATTAAGCATTGCCTCTCTCTTCCTCATCTTCAATTTTTCTCTCTCTATTGGCTTTCCCTACTGCCCTAGCCCAAAAATATTTTCAAATCTCCTCCATTCTACAAACTCTTGTCTTCTCCCTCAAGCTATCATATTATTATTGTCTTTTAATGAAAAATTTATAGGAAAAAAAAGTAGTGTGGATTTGCCTCTTCTTTTTTTCTCACCAACCACTCAGTTTCTAAGCCTCAGCAATGCAATTTATATTCCCATCGCTCAATTCCATTGCCCTCTGTTTCCAGATTTGTCTACCCAGATCAATCTCTCCTGTACCCCTTCATTAGAGATTGTCTGATCCAGCAGATTACATCAGTCATCCTGGGGGATGGCAACATTTTTATATTAGCTTGATTATGATGTTGACATTTCCTACAGCATATTTCAGGGAATTTAGCAAAGTTTTATCATGTGTTATTGGAATCCAAGTAGGATTTTTCTCCCTCTCTATAAATAATTGACTGATTGACTTAATATTAACTCAGATACTTAAGAGAAATATCTGAGGATATATATTGACTGAAAGAGGGGAAAAAAGCAAATGGATTGACCAAATCACTGAGTGTCTTGCCATTCCTCACATAGTATGGTATGTTGTTTGTTTTGGCCAATATTTTCTTCACACAATGCTTTGAATATGTATGTAGGTCAGTAAAAGAACCCTAACTAATCTCAATTAAGACTCTTGTGAAAGTGGATGACCAAAAAATGACTGCACTCTAGAAAGAAAATAGGGAAGCTAGAGAGAGTCCTCTTTGCATGTGTTGAGTTTAAGATCCCTACAAGGCTTCCTGTTCCTCACATGCTGCTTTTTCCTTGAAGCTTTCCACATATTTCAAAGTGATTTCTCAGATAATTTTACATGGCTCTTACTTTTGTCTTTGTTCCCTTCCAACTTGGGTTTTCTTCCTTTATTAGTGTTTGTGTCATAGCTTCCCTTTTGGATTGAAGTACCTCAAGGGCACTGACTGCTGTTTTTCACTTTTCTATTGCCAGCACCTGGCAAATCGGGTAGAGATAAGAACTCCACCTGAGATTTCACTGATGTCACAGACTTAGTAAGGAAGCTGCCTCTAGCAGTGCAGGTCAGTCTTGGAGAGTTGTCTGAAATTGTTATTGTTCAGTCATTTTCAGTCATGTCCAACTCTTTGTGATCCCATTTGGGTTTTCTTGGCAAAGATACTGAAATAGTTTTCCGTTTCCTTCAACAGCTCATTTTACAGATGTGGAAACTAAGTAACTTGTCCAGGGTTACACAGCTAGTAAGTTTCTGAGGCCAGATTGGAACTTGAGAAGATGAGTCTTCCTGACTCCACGCTGGGGATCTATCCACTGTACTACATCGTTGCCCTCTTGCCAGACATGTTGAGTGGTTAAATAATTTTCCTAGCAGTGTCATGCAATCATTATGTGTCAGAGCAGGAACTTCAACCCATGTGTTCTCAGTTTTGAGGACTGCTCACACTGGCTCTCTTAGCAGATGCTTAATTGTTCTTAAGTACATATAGTATTGTATAGTACATATAATATTTATTATGTACATAGAAGATGCTGAATAAATATGCATTGAATCAAGACATCTCAAAGTATGCAAAAAAAAACCCCAACCCACTAATAACTTGTAAAAATAAAAACAGATGATAGGTTTTAGAGCTAGATAGGACCACCTGGATTATAATATATAGATTATATATATATATAACCCTTTAATTTTATAGATGAGTTTTAGAGAGATGAGGGAACTTGTTCAAGGTCACAGAATTAGAAATTAGGATTCATTTATCTTGATTCCAAATCTAGCATTCTTTCTACTGTATCCTGTTTTGCTTTAACAAAAAGGACTCCTCAAATTGAATCCGAATCATATTTGTTGATGTTCCAAAATGACTTAATGAGATTTAAATATTCATGGAGGAGAAATTCTCTTTTGCTTTGATAATTTGTCTGCCCACTCTTGGATGTTACATAAAATGACCAAGACAAGAACCTTCCCACTGAGCATTAATAACGAAAATGCCGATTTGAACTGCTCTAGCCTTACCAGCTTGTCTCCACATCATTTAAGCTATTTCTTAGCTCTACTGACAGGCAGCCCACTGGAGACAATATTGAAAATAACTTCTCTCTCTTTTCATTTGTCTATGAAATACTTAAACCCGTGCTACCATTTAGCTCTCTTCTAAGTAATTAGATGTCTTATGACTACAGTGTCTTCATAAAAGCTTCTACTTAATAACTTGAAAATTGAGTTTACTGGCAATTATGCAGCCACAGTAGTTCAGAGCCAGGATTATCTTCTTGGATCATTTAATAAAATTATCACTTTATCATTTTAAAAGTATTGTAAGTCAAAGTCATCATTTCCAGCCAATCAGAAGATTCTATCCCATGGGGCATAATGATCTGTTACAGAAGAACTGAGATGTAGCTCAATGAAAGAATCTGGCACTGGGAATGAGAATGTTGCTAATGATTACATAAAATGAATAAGACTCTTGCCCAGCTGAAATCCTTTAGAGTAACACTTTTCATCCAAAAAACAAGAATGCAATGTAGTCAATAAGGTGCTGTACTTGAAATCAGAGACCTTAGAAGAATTCTGACAATAGGTTAGTCGGTTAACTTCTTTGCACTATTTTCCTCAACACTAAAACAGTTATAAAAGCATCCAAGAGTTCAGAAGGAATACTAGAGGCCATATAACCCAGTCCATACCTTAATCCCCATTTCACACCTGAAACATAGTTATCTAGCCTTTGTTGGAGATGTTCCACTGCGGGATGTGGGGAGGAATCTAATACCTGACATTCCACTTTATAAATAACTTTAATTATTAGCAGGTTATTATTTATATTAAGGTTAAAATTTCTCCCTTGTTACTTTCTTCAATTGCTCCTAATTCTGCCCTCTGCAACAAAGCAGAACAAGTTTAACTTCTGATAAAAACTCTTGAAGGCAGCTGTAATGCTCCTCCTAAACCTACACTTTTCCCCGCCCTTACATGACATAAACTCAAGGGAATAAATACAGTGATAGACAATAGGGCTAAATGCCACCTTGGATATTTATTACTTGTGTGACTTTAGACAAGTCACTCTCCGAATTTCAGTTTTCCCATCTATAAACTGGAATGACAATATCAATAATACCTACCATGAAGAGCTTTTGTGAGGCACAAATGAAGTAATGTGTACATGTAGTGCATTTATGGGGCTGTTTCTTACCATGTACCCTTCCCCCTGTCCTGCGTTGATTCACTCAACTTGTCTGCCATCACACATCACACTTCCAGAAAATAGCTGGGCATACCACCTGATAGCTAGCTACATTCAAATTGCCAGGGAGCTAGAACCTTCTATGGTTAGATGGATTCCATCTATTCACCACTATAGCTCTAAAGGCTTCATAGATGTGATTCCTATTTATATCAAATTAATCTCTCAAAATAATGATGCCACTAGATTGTAATCATTTACTTAATAAGGTAAATTTAAAATTTAATTTTAATATAAATAAGGTTAAGGCTATTTAAGTAACCTTTAAGTATACACACACACACACACACACACACACACACATATATATATATTTAAATAAGGTTAAAACATTAGTCAACATATCTTCATAGTTACTCAGTATTGTCACAATGGATCAAGTGCTTGGTCTAGTGTCAGGAAGATGTCTTCCTGAATTTAAATCTAGCCTCAGAAAATTAGTAGCTGTGTGACCCTGAGCAAGTCACTTACCTCAGTTTCCTCATCTGTAAAATGAGCTAGAGAAGGAAAAGGCAGATCACTACTGTATCTTTACCAAGGAAACCTTACATGGGGTCATGAAGAGTTGGACACAAAATAACTAAACAGCAATTTAATATAAAGCATGTGCAAAAATATCTGATCCATTGATCAGATCAAATATAAACACAAACCTGGTCACACTCTTATACCAATGCTTTTAGTTATCTATGGGGGAGGGCAGGAATACATTTGGAGAAACTATGCAGATGAATGGCCATCTGGTGCACATGAATGAGGTAAATCCAGGTGCTGGGATATACAAAACTCTGGACCATAGGCCTTGCTGTTGATGGTCTGTTCAGGAATACTGGCACCACACAAAGCAGTTTCTCCACTAACTGGTCTTCCACAGATCCCCACCCACTGGCCAAATTTTTTTTTCCTCTGTAGTCAAATTGATGAAGCATAGTCAACGTCTTTTAATTCATAGTCAACTTTAAAAGGAATTGAGAACATGTTATCCTAGTGTATTGCCAAATAGTTTTCTTTTAGCCAAAGGCAAATCTCATAAAGCCAGTTGTCTCTAGATGATGCAGGCAAACTCAAGCAATCATTCATTCACTAGTATTCTGCATCTGCCAATCAGCTGTCAGCCAGCTGACCTAATAGCAACTCAGCATCAGTCTGCATCTCACTTTTCTGCTTCCTCCTTTTCCACCACAAGGGGAAGCAGAGAGCAAACAAGCAGCCCATGAAAGGCTTCATCTCTCTCCAATGATTGATGCTGTTGGAGGGTAATCCTATTCAGCTGTCTTCCTTTTTTTTTTGCTTTTTGGAGGGCAGTTGGGGTTAAGTGACTTGCCCAAGGTCACAGGGCTAGTTTTTGTGTTAAGTGTCTGAGGCCGGATTTGAACTCAGGTACTCCTGACTCCAGGGCTGGTGCTCTATTCACTGTGCCACCTAGCCACCCTTCAGCTGTCTTCCAATGAGCTTTTTAACCAGTTCATCAGGAACTACTAGTTCATGAAGACATCTCATCACCTGAACTCTCCTGCTAGTGATTTCTTCACTTAACTGCATTGAAGTTTGTTTTGTTGTGTTGTTGCTGTTTTTTTCCCCTGCCTCCTGCATTGTTCTCTCTCCTCCTCAATTCTTCACCATCTCTTCTTCTTCAAGACTTTGACTAGTTCAGATTAAGAGTTTTCTGGTACTCAGTGCCTCATCTTTCTCTTAGAAGATTAAAAACTCATAAACTTTTGCTACTGTTAGTTACAAAGTGAACAATCCGTTTTCAATAATCCCATAATGTGGCATATTTTGTGAATTGTAACCTATTGCTTTAGAAAAAGTTGCCTGCAAATAAGGTAAAAGACCACAATGTATTGCTGTCTCAGACTTCTCTCAGTTCTTAGACCAGTCTTTTTTTTAAACATTCTGTGCCATGGAAACTGTTTCTTAGGACTTCCAGTGCCAAGATGGCAGAGTGAGGAAGGAACCCCCTGAAGCGTCCCCAGATTTCCATACAAACAACCAGAAAATTGCCTCAGAATTGGTCTAGCAGTAGAGAAGCAGCTTACCAGTCTGGCAAGGAAGGGCAGTTTCACTCAGGTGGGAAGAGGGCAGAAGCAGGGAGCCTCACAGCAGGGGGCCTACAGCAAGGCTGCAAGCTTGGAGTAACCCACCAGTGAAGCCCCGCCCTCCTGAAAACCAGCAGTCCTCTAGACAAATGAGCAGTCTGTGTAGCTCAGCAAGGTCTCACCCCAGGACCTCACTCCCAGCAGAAACTACCAAGGAGGCCTTGACTCCATTTCTAACCAATAATAAAGACATTCCCTGGGGGCAGGCCAAGAGTGAAACCCTGCCCCTGGGACCTAGCAGCAGAGAGACCCTGTTTCCATAGTAGCTTAGCATAAGCTCCCCACTTCTAGGGAAGACCAGCAACAGGATCCCTCCAATAGGGCCAGCTACTAGAAAAGTCTCTGTTACCATAGAAACCCAGCATCAAAGCCCCACCCATGGATCAGGTTAATAGCTAACCTCCACACCCAGGGGAGACCAACAGGGAGACCCAAACCGGCAGTACAAGTCAGAAGGGGAACTCTACTCTCCAGAGAAAGTAAGGTAAATCTTGAGGTGCAGGAAGTCAGCAGTAAGACCCAGATCTCTAGCACAAAAAGCTTTGAGAAGTGCAGGAGCAGAGCCTAGCTCTCACATACATGCAAAAAGGGCAGAAAAATGAGCAAAGATAAAAAGATTTTGACTATAGAAAGTTATTATGGTGATACGGAGGATCAAGGCATAAACTTAGAAGTAGAAAATAGTGTGAAAATGGCTACATATGAAGCTTTTGACCAATTAACAGGAACATAATGTCCTAAACAAAAGAGATGATACTATTCCTCTCCTCTGGATAGACTGTATGTTCTATACTGTGTGTGTTCTGTTCTGAACAGCATGGATATGCTGGCTGTCATATTGAACACCGATTACATTTTTCTTATTAGGTAATGAGGGAAGACCTAGGAATGTTGGAATAAAGTTGTAGAATTTCAGATTTAGGTCTGATATAAGGGAAAAAAACTTCCTGACAATTAAAGCTCATCCAATATAATAGGTTACCTTGGAAAGAATTGAGTTCTCCATCACTGGGAGATTTCAATGGAAGCAAGATAAGTTTTAGCTATTAGAGTGATTTCTGTTCATATCTAGGTTATATTAGATGGTCTCTGGTGATCATTACAAGTATGATGTTCCATGACTTTCTGGATTTATTGTCCTAGTGAGACATCCTGACAGAGACAGAGACTGTCTGGGAAATTAGACATCAATATTCTGTGTTCTTCAGTATGTAGAAGTATCCTTTATGGTTCCTGGTCTTGAAGCATCATCCAGCTTACTTGTCTGAAGTACTTACTTGAAGTACTTACTACTTACTTGCTCCTTGAAGCAGCAACTAGCTTACAATACTCTACAGAGATAAAGCTTCTAAAGTTTCAAAGCATAACTTCTCATTTTGTTTCCAATACTCTCTAAATATGGCACTATAGGTGCCTCAGTTCTTCTATCTTTTACATGGGGGTAATAATACCCTCCCCCCAATTCTTATTTTACAGGATAATATCAGGAGAAATGAAATGAAAGTTCATTTGTTCCTATGGAGAGGCCATAAAGTGAAAACTACTACAGAAATCCAAGAGATGGTAAATTATTACCACACACCCAATAGCCATCATATTGTAGTTTGTTTAATTATTATTGAGAAAATAAGTCTTGCTATGTTGAGAAAAATGTCTGGCACTTCTCTGAAATTCTTCTTAAGGATCCTTATTAATGAGAGATTTTTATTTGAATCTGGCTTTTAATCTTCTCTAGTTGGAGCAATGTTGAATGTTCCTTTTCCAATCTGTTTTAAAGATCTAACAGAGGAAAGCTACTGAATCTTATTTTAAATAAGTATATTCAAATATTGGAACTCATTTGAATTGCTATTTAATCTATGAAATTATGAAATGGGGCAGACACACCTGATTCTCTGTGTACTTGCTGGATGGCAGCAGGAAGTGACGTTGCAATTACACTTTAGTAAGGCACAGAGGATGTGGGGTCAAATGATATAGAAAGTACACAGACAAGTGGTACAAATATGAGGGAGGAGGGATACAGAGGCAGACAGCATGGAGATGGGAAAGTATGGTGAAGGAAGGCAGGTAGTGATGGGGAAGAGAATGAGAAGACCACAGATTAGAGTTGGGAGAATTTGTTCGCCCATCTTGCACTATGACTGGTACAGTGGAATATGTCCTGTTAGACCTAGGTGCCCTTATTGGACTTATAGCCTGAGAATTTCAGAAGAGGTCCATAGGAAGCTAAAGGATTCACAGGTGTCCATTGCAGAGCAAATAATAAATGGACCAAATTGCAGATGCTGCCAGACAACTTGACAAATTAGCTGAAGGACAATATGCTTTGGGAACTACGGTGATAAACCACAGACTGACCTTGGACTTAGATGACTTTTTGGTTTTGTTAAGTCTTTCTGTTGCATATGGATTGATCTCTTCAGAGAAATAGCCCTAACCAGAGTCTGTACAAGAAGCAGAATAAAGACTGTTGAAGACATCCTCACAGACATCAAGAGCTTCTTACCAGGACCATTGCTTGTTTTCTACTCATCTTTTCTCCTATATTTTTCTGAGCAAATGGACAAGATTCCTACAAGGATTCTTTGATTTGAGGTTATAGTGATTATCATGTTTGCTATGGTTATGATGCTAGACATAGTAGAGTATTATGGTGGTCAGGGGACCGAGGGGTGGATGTATCTCTTTCTAGTCCCCCTGGTGACCTCCCACTTGTGGTCAGTATAGTAAGTTTGTAGGTAGCCAGTATAAACTCAGGAAGTAAGGGTGTAAAAAGGCACCTAGAATTCATGTACAGTCTGTCCCAAAGATAAAAAATGTGTAATCTGAAAACCGTATTATGTATTAAACAAAATTTACCTTCTTAGAGCATGCGTTAAATCAGAGGAAGCTAATCTAAACCTTGTGTCAGGGCCTTTTGATCTTATAATATATAAATCTCAGATAAGTTCCAGACATCAGCAATAAGACCAGCAGACACCAAATGGTACTCATAACTTTGAGATGACATGGATATATCAACTTTAAAGTTTTATTGACAACTTTGAGATGATTTGGATATGTTAATTAACTAACCCGAGATAGCAAGGATAAATTAGTCTACCTCCCAAATAGTGCTTCAAAAATGAGACTTCAAACTCCTGCCCCCACCCCTAGCAGTCCTAAAGGTCTATACTGCTTGAATTCCCCACCCCCAGTTCCAATCCACAGTTACATAAGTGACTTACCACTTATGATGGGAACCAGCTTTGAGTTTATCCAACAGTCACACCAAGTTTCTCCAGCACACAAAAACCCTTTCCCTGGTGTTCTTGTCTGGTCATCCAAAAGTTGTCTTTGTCCTTCATGATGTCTGCCAGAACTGCATCACCCAGAAACACCATGTGCTTTTGGTAATTCAGATCTTAAATTTCTGGTGTCAATATCAACAGCCTGGATTATGTTAAAAAGCAATTCGACAACAACTACTCCCTCCACATTGATCAAATGAGGCTAAAATAAGGCTTCAGGTGCTTCAAACCACTCTTCACCAACTTTTGATAATCTGGCTATCTGGGAGCGTATACGATTCAACTAATACTGTGCTTTCTAGGTCCAGTTTCTGCTCCTGTTCAATATTGTACCCCACATAGCACAGTTTTTCTTTAATCATGAGAACAGTTTCAAAATCAGGAAAATGACTGAAGGCATGTACTTGAAGCAGAAGCAGCTTGATAAGGTACTTGATAAACTACCTTCCTCATCAGTGCCTGCCTTCCTTCACCACACCATCCCCTGTTCCCTCCCTCTTTTGTGCCCCTTGTCTCTGTAATTTCTGCACCATTTGTACCTACACCCTCTGTGTCTTATTAAAGTATTGTTGCAGACTCACTTCTTGCCACTAACATGGTCTTTTCTGGCAAATACCCAAAAAACTGGTCATACCTGCCCCTATTTTATAATTCCATACATAAATCAGCAATTTACCATTCTTATGACTTCTTATCATTAAAAGGAGCTGTAAAGAGGCTGGTAGGCCTTTGCTTATAGCTCTATTACTGTGTAGCAAATGAGCCTCCCTCTGGTTCTTCAGCCTCCACCGTGCCATAGATGAGTAAACTCTTATTTTAAGGCCGTTTTCATGGTGAAATG
This sequence comes from Pseudocheirus occidentalis, assembly GCA_028646575.1. Lineage (NCBI taxonomy): Eukaryota > Metazoa > Chordata > Mammalia > Diprotodontia > Pseudocheiridae > Pseudocheirus > Pseudocheirus occidentalis. The sequence goes on from CM053596.1 coordinate 112,913,140, forward strand.
TCCCTGTGAGTCATTGTTCTAATGGGAAGCCATACAAGAGAACTCTTTACTTTTGACTTTTTAAAGAGAAATGTTTTCATCTTTGACTAAGCTCCTTAGTGACAGATAACAAATAGCAAAGTATCTCCCCCTCCCTCCTTCTGCATCCTGGTCTCTGCATAGACAGACATCCTTTGGGTCAGCTAAGTTTTCAACGTTCATCTGGGTATGTGTCTTGCATACATATATGGAGAGTGTACTGAGAAAGCATGTGTAAAAGGCCATATTAGCAGCCATAAAGGAAGGCATGCTAGACAGGGCAGGATACAGTTTATCAGTAAAGCTACTTATTGACAAGAATAATCTAAACATCACCATCATCACCCCTCATGGTCATCACTTATTACTACTATTCATTTGCTTTATAACCTTGTCATCTAGTCATGCCATTTTTTTTATTGCTTCCAAGAAGCTTAAACATATCCGTTCAAATTCTAGTATTCGCAGATTAAAATAAGAGGGACACTGGCTGAATGATAGCGGTCATTGTGAGGAAGAAAGCGATTTTTTTTGTTTTAATTTTTCTTTTGTACATTCTAAGGAAAGGCAGGTTATACAAATCCCTTTATTTGTCTTCACTCTTTCTTGCACATAGCCACCCCCTAGAGTATGATTGCAAGATCCGCTAGCCAGTGTACTATGAGTGCTAAGAGTAAGACATGTGAAGTTAAAACCCTTTGTCTATGAAAGACTCATTCCTCTTCATAATTTTCTCACTGAAATAGCCATCATTTTCCACAAGTAAGCTGGTTGGGGAGTGTTGAGGTAGGGGAGGACTTAGCAAAAAGCAGAGAGGCTCTAAGCATAGTACTTACTAGGAATTCTTCAACTTAGGGCAAAGTCAATGGCAGCAGCAGAAGACAAACAGCATAGAGAAGGGCTGTCAAATGCAAATAGAGTTTTCAAATACGAGGGAGTCACTAAACTGTACATAAAAACCCTGTGGACTGTATATTGACTTAGGAAACCAATATTTTTATGTTTCCTTTACTGTTAATGCATCAGCACATTAAATTCAGACAAGAACTACATTTTAATGTGGTTCAGGCCATCAAGTGTTGTGGGTGGCCTGAGGCCCAGAGCCCAAGTATTTGGAACCTCTGATGTAGATGATAATCCTGTCTGTACATACAGTTGTAATATGGGAGTCAGAAACCTTTCCTCACAGTGTCTGACCCTTAACCTTGTGAAAGTTGGAGGCGAATGTGGTTTCTAAGTGAGGGAAGCCATGGGAGGAATAGCAACTTTGAGACAGTGTTATATGGTAACAGGATTGGTAGAGGACTACTAGTCAAGGCACTATGACAATAATCAATCAATATAGGGAGAAAGTATATCTCCCCACAATAACTGTGTGCCCTTCCATGTCAGCACTTTGGTACAAAGCCCAGGTTGTGCCACATGAGTTACAGCTATGGCCATGGATTTCTTGAAGGATCATGCTCAGACTAGTCACTGAAGTTTCAGTTGGTGATGAGTTTCCCTAGGCTAATCCTAAACCACTTGCTGCCTTAGTTAACAGAAGCTATCAAGGACCAATACACTTCCAGATCATATTTACACTGACTATTGAATCTCTGGCTAAATTCAATATATGATTTTTTTTGGGGGGGAGAGGTGGATTATCTAGTTTGGATATATCACACCCTTTCTCCCTCAGTGCTGGCAAAGATAGTTGAAGATCCCCTAGCACGTATATAATTTTATAATGGAATCTGGACAATTTTCAAAATTGCTTCATTGTTTTCTTGTCATAGTAAATCCATTGCTAGCAGTCACAATGAAGATTTTTACATGGCAAGTATATTTCTCTAGTATATTAGCCAGGAAGAAACAGTACTTATTGCTACTTGATGGAAGAGATCAAGGAAAGACTGAAAGCCACTCTGCTATGGCTGCCTTCAGCATTGCATTATTATGTAAAGGCTTTTTTCTTTAAAAAAAAATCGTAGAAAATCTAGTGGGACATAGACAGTTTGAGGAGAAAGTACTTATGCACGGGATGATTTGTTGTACCCAGATCAACAAATCTTTGTGTGTATGGGCTATACCCCAGGGACCCAGAACTAGCTTAATGTGGAACCTTTGTAAGAAAATACATTGTAATGTTATTTGATGGGGACATATACACATATCTCTCTGCTGTTATTTGTTAAAAGCACTGCAGGCTTAATGAAGGTTGCTTGTACAAGATCAGTAAATTATAAATACATAATCCTTTCAGACTCCCTTTCCTTCCTAGAATATTTCTTCCTTGTCCTCTTAAGGAGCAGTTCTTCATTTTTCAATTAATGTTTGTTTACTTTTCTCTTCCCATTAGTCAAAAGTATGTGCTTTGTAAAGGAATCAGATTCTTGTAGTTTTAAAGGACAATGGAATGACTAGAAATGTGGTTTATTTTAATTTTTCATGATATCTTTAGCTTTTCCATCACTTTTACTTTCTAATATATTTCTTCACAACTCTTACACTCAATGATCCATTCTTTATAACAAAAAAGAAAAATGAAATCAGAAAAAAAAGGATTTAGATTTAAGAGGACTTAGATTCAAATCTCAGTCCTATTACTTACCATACCAGATGTGTGACGTTAGGTATCAATTGAATGCTCTGTGCCTCAGTTTCCTTATCTGTAAAAATGGGGGAATCAGACTGGATGGCCTATAATATACTGTTCAGTTCTAAGTCTATAATACTACAAAACTAACCAATGTAAAGATGATTTGTTTTCCACTCAAAAAAGAGGTAGTTAATGAACCCAATTATTCAGAGGTTAAATGTATATTTTATTTATTGCCTGGAATGTATAATCAATGGATCACACTATTCTAATTTCATGGCATGGCCTTGATGTCTTTGGTACTCATGCTATACCCATTATTTGGCATCTGAGGTCAAATCTAAGATTAACTAACATACTAGTAATTCTCTGAATTAAAGATTCATAAGCTGGAAGAAAACAAAGCATAGGGTTCATGGTCCTTATTTTGCAGATGGGTAAACTGAGGTTCGGTAAGGGAAAGAGATGTGTCCACAGTCACAAAAGTCCTAGTGGCAGCACAGGGACTAGAACTCATGTTTCCTGACTTGCACACCAATGCTGATTAGAAAGCCTCAACTGGCTTATCTCCAAGCTGCTTACTACTGGTTCATTCTCTGCCATCCTTGAATCTATTCACTTGCTAGAATTCACATCAGGAAGGGGAGTACAGCCTACAGTCTCCCTCACCCCAACTTGTAGATTTTTCAATCCATAGCATAGCACTGTAGGAAGAGAATTAGATTTGGCATTAGGAGATTTGCTTTTAAAGACTGTTTCTGATTCTTATGAGTTTTTGACCTTGAACAAATCACTCACTCTTGTTGGTCTCAAGCTTATTCTTCTGCAAAATAAGATTTTGACGAGATCATCTCCACAGCCCTTTTCAGTTCTATCTATTTTCAGCACCCCTATCCCTACCCCTACTTCCCTGTGGAACTCAGTTTCCTCATCTGTAATTATAAGAATGAGGCTAGATTTCTAAGCTCTCTCAGTGATCTCTAAGGTTTAAGATTTAAATCACGTAATTTATTCTGATGAAAGTTTAGTCTTTTCATTTATGAGCTATCAAACTCTGGAGCATAGAACAAAAGATGGAGAATTGGAGGGGGCCTTAGAGGCCATCAAATCCCAAACCCCTCATTTTGCGAATAGGAAACTGAGCCTCATAGAAAAGAAGTGACTTCTTGAAGGCCACATCTAGCAAGGGACCAATCTGAGATTGGAGCCTAGGTCCTTTGACACTAAATTTCTAATTATTCCTTAATTACTCTCTTTAGAGACTTGGGCAAGATTAATTAAGTTATCTAACCTGAAGTCCAATCCCTGGCTCCTCACAAGGGTTCTTACATATGAATGACTTGAGAACAGGGCTAATTTTTTTTTTAATGAGGGATTATGCTAAGAGAAGTCAAAGTTTCAAATGTGTTCTAAAGCCAATCAGGATTACAGAAGCATTTATTTCACCTTGACTGAAGTCACAGAGGGCAGAGGATTTCCTGAGTTAGGAACCCCAAAAAGGCAGGTTATCTACAGTTTGGGAAAAAGACAGGTCTAACAAGCATCAAAGGTGAATGTATTGGTTAGATTTCTGAATGATATGGATAAAGCTCTGAATCTGGCCTCTAAGGAGGCTGGAAGCAGACGATCAAATATGTCTTATAAGCTATTGAAATAGGAAAGGAAGAGAATAAAGTAGTGTTTATTATAGCTGAATTAACTGTGAGGTATAGCAAAAAAACCTGGAAGTATATAGTAGGATATAGTATATAATAAATAGTATATAATATAGTGGGAAGAACAATAAGTTTAGAATCAGAAGACATGGATCTAAATCTCATATTTGCCCATTTACAACTTGTGTGACCTTAGAAAAGTCACTTTACCTCTGTGTTCCTCAGTTTTGTCATCTGAAAAATTAAAGAGTTTTACCAGATAGCCTCTAATATTCCTTTCAGCTATATTACTTTATGATCCTATGCAACTGGTCTCCTAGTTTTGAATCTCTTATTGATCATTTTTGTAATCTTGGTAATCCACTTTCCTTATCTTGTCCTTGGCTCTCTAATCCATAAAGTCAAAGGATTGGATTAGCTAATATCTAAACTCCTGTTAAATTAAAGCTTTGCTGGAAAAATGTTTAATCATCGACTCTCCAGAGAGGAAAAATATTTGCAGAACATACTTTTAAGTTAAATCTGCGTTATTAATATTTTCTCCATCCCTTTCTTGAGTTTAAACAATTAAAAACTATAAATCAAACTCTAATTTGTAGCATTTTTTCCAATTTCTGAGGTATAAATGTTAATACAGAAAATTTAACAGGCAGCTCTCATGAGCCAGTAAAAACTGGCTCAAGCACACCTCTACATTTAGCTTTACTATCTATGAATCTATAAGTATTTATTGTGGTCTCAGAACTGCCACCCTTGACTCAAGCCAAGAGAATTTCCTCCATTGGACTTGGCTGGCTCAAAGCCTAACTACAAGTACTTCCCATAAGACTCATTATTTCTTCAGAGAATTCAATTGCATCCTAATTGCTCATCTGGAGTATTCACTTGTCTCCAGAGGTTTTGGTAGGAAGATGGGTCTACTGAGCATAATTTTACTCTGAAGTATTTTTTCCAACTCTTTGCTGCTTGTGTAGGCTTTACCTCAGGGATCAAATTTAATGTTTCCTTAGGGATCTTGTAGTCTACCTTGATTTGTGTCATATGTGCAGATAAAATAAAAGTGTCACCTCTGACAAGCTACAGAGGAGAGGAATTTCATCATTATTTGGACAGAACATGACTCCTTTCTTCTCCCAACCCAGTATTAAGAAATCAGGCAGTAGATGGTACAGTTCTCTGTATCAGCATTGAAATAAGGCTCAAGAATGATATCATTTGTTGATAAGAATATCTGTTTCTCTCTCTCTCTTTTTCTCCTTCCCCACCCCCACCACCATTGGAAGGGTGGGGCATTGTGATAGGCAATTGCATCAGCATAGGGAATTCCTATTATGAAAATTCCCTACCAATTTCTCTGTAAATTACAGTCTCAGAGAGTTGCCTGGTACACTGAGAAATTAAATGATTTACCCAAGGTCACGCAGCTAGAATGTGAACATGATAGAACTTAAATTCAAATCTTCCCAATTCCAGCACAAGGCCTCCCTATTTACTACTTCATTGACTTCTCATGATGAGTTATAGATATTACATATTGTTGTATAGATATATTCATATTATGTGTGTGGCATATGTGTAAAATATTGGGTTGTAATTACTTTTTTAATATGGGCATGGAACAGAAAAAAGGACAGCTGTGAGAAAAGTAGTGTAGGCAGGTGACAGAGTAGACAGAATTTTGGGACTGGAGTCAGCAAGACTCAAGACTCATCTTTCTGAGTTCAAATTTGGCCTCAGAAACTTTCATCAATGCTGTTGTCATAACTGTTCAATCATCCTACTATCTATCATCACTGCAGTATCTGTTACTGAAAAGGATAAATCAGGAAGGAAGGAAGGAAGGAAGGAAAGAAAGAAATGAAAAGAGTTCAAAGTTCAGCCAAAGGATTACATTTGGAAAAACTTGGGCATATAATTTCTGCTTTTACTACATGAGCATAAGAGTCAATAGCTCAGAAGTAGAGAAATACAAATGAAGCAGCCCCACCTATCATACTGTTCCTGAGGAAAATAAAGGATATTGAGTCCAGCAGTCTTGAGTTGTGAGTTGCTCCAGGCACACATATTCCCTACATAGATTACTCCTTTTGATGATTCTATGAGTTTATGCCCACTCTCTTAATAAAGTAAACATAGTCTATTGGTATAGATAGAATGTTTAGTATTATTATTATTTGCTTTTTGGAGGGGAGAAGGTAGGGCAATTGGGGTTAAGTGACTTGCCCAAGGTCACATGGCTAGTAAGTGTGTTAAGTATCTGAGGCCAGATCTGAACTCAGGTCCTCCTGACTCCAGGGCCCACACTCTATTTATTGTACCACCTAGCTGCTCCTATAATAATAATAATAAGATTATTATTATTATTACTACTTTACATTAAATGGGAAGCATACTGATGAGGGCACAGGGGCTTCAGTATACAGCAGAAGCAGGTTTTTTTCTCCACTGTGGTAGCCCTTGTAACCCTAAGAAAGATATTTATAGCCATGGGCCTCCTTTTTGGGTATCAGCAGTATGAGGGCAAGCTGGGTGACAACATGAGCCTAGAGAAAGAGCCTGGAGAAAAGGGAGGGTCGTTTCACATACACACACATGCATGCAGACACATACACACATGTTGTAAAGCCAATTAGCAGTAGATTCCTGAGAGAATGCTACTGTGAACAGCTTTTAAGATTCGGATTACACAGTATTAGTGAACACTCCGTTTATTCCATTACAAAATCAAGATTCAGTACAATATTCACAGTATCAACAATTCACAGTATTATATACAATATTTAGAAGAAGGAAAGTCTCAATATTAAACCAGCTTCACATTTAAAGATTCAATCATTCAATCAATCAATTCACCTGGTTTCCCTAAGAGGGGAAATAGCTTAACTTCACATTTTTAGATTCAATCAATCGATTGACAAAAGGAATGACCTAGTTTCCCTAAGAGGGAGTTGATTCAATCAAC
>CM053596.1:112939749-112974544 GCA_028646575.1 Pseudocheirus occidentalis
GCATGAATGAGTATACTAGGGTAGCTTGCAAATATGGGTATATTTTTTGATAAAGAGTTTATTCTGTTTGGAAGGTACAATTGACTGATTTGCATTTTGCATTGGTTAGGAATTGGTTCTGTTTGTGGCAATGATGCATTTAGAAATCAATAACTATAACAATCACTTCCACTCCTTTCTTCTGATCACTTCCCCATCTCTTACATAGTTTATATGTTGTTATTATTTCAGAGAGTCATAATTAAGGTGCATATTGTTTAATTCTTCTTTCTTAACTACATATATATATGTGTTTGTGTATATATATACATATATATGTATAATAAGTTCAAGAAACAGTGTCTGAGTAATTTATCTTTTATTAATTATGTCTAGTAAACAATAAAAGGATGATCATTTGGTCATTTCTTGTAAATGAAAAAATGATCATGATGGCCTATAGACACTTATATGTCCTTGGAAGAGTGGGTATTCCTGACAGATCACAATTGAATCTGATTGGTTAACAATTAATTAGAAAAATGAATATTAAAATTAATTAATATGAAAAATGAATATTATAATGAGAGGTGAACCTATTATAATGAGAACTGGGGGATGTGACTTTGTTTGTGTCACTCTAACTTCCAGAACACCCCCCATGGGTAGTCTAGACAAAGTATTTACCTTTTACCCAAGCCTGAGTAGAAAACAAAGAGCTTCCCCCATTAGATGGGGTCTGAATAAGATTGAGAAGAATGTCTTCCATATTCCCTTCAGAGGATCAGAGAAGAATTAACAAGTATTTAGATTATATATTGGTACAATAGAAGAACATCATCATCTTCCATATAAGTTAGTAATAGTAGAGGGATAGACATATCTGGGAGATTAACCAGACACAAATTTAGGAATGGACCGAAACTCAACAAACTATCCTCTAACATTCTTCCTTTTTCTTGTTCCCTTTCTCTGATATATGTAAACAGATTATATACTTAAACATTTTAATAAATCTATGAACTTGTCAATATAGGTATTGCCTTAATCAGCAAATATTGAAACCCAAATGTCTTCTTACTCTGTCTGATTCTGATCTAAGCTGCTCCATAGGACCTCAACAAATGAGCCACTCAATATGGCAGAGACCTTCTTTTTGGTAAGGGTTTCCTGGGTATGTGAACATTAAGACAGATAGATAGAGATACTGCAATATAATTGACTTCCTTTGTAGTTATGTTTATAGTCATGGGTATACATGGAACCCTTAACAGTTCTGCTATTCCTTGCTCTTGCCACATGACCAGCCACCTCCTTTGAAGATCCTACATTTCTTCAGTGTTAGCCCTTACTCAGCTTCTTGAGTATAGGTCCTTAAAAATACAATACAGTGTACCTGAAATTCCTGAGATTAGTCATTATTATAAATATTGTCACTTGTATGAGAATTTTTTTCCCATTTCTTTCCTGCAGAGCTTTATTTTCCTTTCATATGTGAAATGCTAATTTTTAGAAGAAATAAAAGTGCAAGTGAAATATTGCACTTAAGTTTGTCTTTTGCCTTTTATATGCAATGTTCCTTAGTTCTGCTCTCCAGCAAAATGAGTCTGATCCTTCCTCCAAATGACAATCTTTCAAATATATGAAGAAAGCTGGAATGAAGAGGTATGGAACTTCAATAGAAGAGCCAGCAGAGGCCACTGCTAAAGCCAAAGGGAAGAGTTTCTTAAGATGAAAATTTAGGTAGCATGACAACATGAGTCATATTGGAGATATAAGGACCTCCCAGGAATATTTGTATTTGTTCATATAGGTTATCTTTTACTTAGTCTAGAGGTAGAATTAAATTCAATGTGACCCTCCATGCTAGAGACACTTTAATTAGTTTTTTTGATAACTTTCTTGACAATGTAAGGTTTTCGAGGATAGGAACTATCTTTTTATCCCCCCTGAACATAGTTAAGTGCAAAATAAAGTCATAGTGAATTAAACTGATACTGTAAACATTCTAAAAATCAAATTTTCCTACTCTTTCAATTTGTTTCTATGGCTTTAATTTCTACTCCATCATTTATATAATTATGGGCAAGTTCCCTCACTGAGTCTCAGTTTCATCATTTGTAAAAATAGGCAACCTACCTCCTACATTTGTTAGGAAGCTTTTTGTAAAATTTGGAGTATTATTCAAGTGTAACTACAGTTATCCCTTGCAAATCCCTAGGGATTAGGTGTGTGGTACCCCCTCTTTCTGGAAAATCCTTATAAAAGTTTTTGTCTTCCAATCATGGCAGAGAAATCTGTATTATTATTGTATTAAAAGATAAAATTTATTGATGCCATATTTTACTACATATATATTTTATGCATTTCTGAGTTTCTAAACTTTTGTGTGTCATCTGCTGATCTTTGTGTGTCATCTTCAGCTTCTTCAAAACTCCCCCACATTTGCATTAATTTCTTATGTCAACCCACAATTTATGAAAACCACAATGGGATGTAAAAAGTTACTATATGAAAGGGATAATTATATGGTACATTTTATTATCAGCCAAACCCTTAGTTTCTTCTTTCTTTTAAGAATGCCATAGATTAATTAAAATAAGAAAACATATTGATCCAACCCTGTCACTTCCCATTTTATTATACTTTAGAATTCGAATATCTCTACTATTCTTTCTGGAGAAAAATAAGGAACACTGGATAGAGAGCCGGTCCTTGAATCAAGAGCCCTGGGTTCAAGTATCTCGTTAGCCACATAATGACCCCTGACACATCAGTTAACCCCCAACTTGCGTAAACTCTCTTAGACTATGATCAGAGCCGACTTTGATCAGTTCAGTGATCTATGACAGTTTCAAAGAACTTATGATGAAAAATACTTTCCACCTCCAGAGAGCATTAATGAACTCTGAGTACAGATTGAAGCATACATATTTTTAAAATTTTCATCACTTTTCTTGCTCTTTTGAAACAAAGCTGACATGGAAATGTTTTGAATTACTTCACATGAATAACAGATATATTATTTGTCTTCTCAATGGGTGGAGTTGGGGGCTGGTGGGAGGGAGAGAATTTGGAAAATTCAAAAAATTTTAAAAAGAATTTTAAAAATAAAGTAAAAATATATAATAGTAGAGCAAGTACCATTACGTATGTGTGATAGTAGGGGTACTTAGCCAATGAAATTGGTGGTCTGGTCCAAAAAAGCAAATCCAAATATTATCTGGTCAAATAGTAGCTAACATTTTTTTCTTAGAATTTCTCAATAGGGTCTTTTTCAAAACTATACAACGTCTTTTTGAACTAGTTCTTATTAACAATAATGAAAATTATATGGATTTACCTCACTTTTAAAATTTCTAGAAGGCATTCACTATTATTAAGGAATTTGGGGTGTTTTATCACCAGTAGTTTCCAAAGAGTCAAATGACATTTCCCAGGATTTAGCATCATTAGACTGGGGTAAGGGAAGGATTATCTTCTCTTTCAGATATGACCTTTACCATCTTAAAGAGCAATCTATTATGGAGGAATGAAGGCTAACATAATAACCTTATTTTTTTTTCATGAATGTCTATTGGACACGGGATACTTGAAAATGCCCTACTATATGTCAATGTAAAAGAAAGAAAACATAAAATGAGATTTTTCAAGGATTTAGAAAGCACTAAATTGTCAATTCATGTAGTAAATAGAGCTTCCCATTTAATAAAGGCTGAAGGAGTAGAGAAGAGAATACATTTATGAATCACCCATTCATGTTAGTCAGAGATTTGCAGTGGAAAAGGGGAGGTAACAAGAGCTAAGCAAGGAAAACCAAGTTAAAACAGAAATTCAATAATCTCAGCAAACAAAACTAGAATACATTAGCTTTCCACCAAATTTTCCTCTCATCTGCAATTCTGAACTTCCTTGTTACTGTCAAGCCTATCACTACCCTCCTAGTCACCCAGGCATACCAGCTCAGAGTCATCATTCATTCTACACTCTTATTCACCCCACATATCCAATGCACTTGCAAATCTTGCCATTTATAACTTCAGGTCCCTTCTGTATATCCTCTTTCTTCTACTCATATAGCCACAATGATAGTTTGGCCACATTATTATTAGTCATTATTATCCTTTTTATTAAAGGGATTTGTTCTGTGAGATTTTGACTCAGCCAAAGGACTTCCACTTTAGGACCTAGACAGTCATACGTACCCTCAAGGTCACAGGTTCCCTACTCCGTTTTGGGCCCTCATCACTTCTCACCTGAACTACTCTGATATCCTTCTACCTATTGTCCCTTCTCCAAGTCTCACCTTGCCTAATTCATCCTCAGTCAGTTATGAAGGAGACTTTGAGATCTGTGACATCCTACTGCATAATAGCCTCAGTGGGCTCCTATTAACTTTAATAGCAAATATAAAATCCAATGTCTGACATTTAAAGCTCTTCATATCCTGGCTCATTTCTACCTTTCCAACCTTCTTCTACCTTCCTCCCTACCCATGCCCTCTGCTCTCCTCCTACACTGCAGTGTTCTTAAAGCATGTTTCCCCATCTCTTTCCTCTGCTTTTACACTGGCTATCCCCATGCCTGAGATGTTTTTTTTTCCCTCCTCTTCTCCATCTCTTAGCTTAAAGAGACCCCTCAAATCCAGACTTTTGCAGGAAGCCTTTTACAATCTCCTCAGTTGCTAATGACTTTTATTTTCAGATTATTTGCAATTACTTCCTGTTGCTGATTGTTGTATAGCTATATATTTAATTATTTGCATGTTGTCTCCTTCCTTAGAATGCACCCTCTTTAAAGGCAGAGACTTTCTTGTTACCTTTCTTTGTAACCTCAGAGCTTAGCGAAATACCTGGCACATAATAAGGCTTCATAAACTTGCAGTGATTGTTGAATGTCTCCCTTTTAACCCCCAGTTTTGAGGTTGTGCACTCCAAGTGTACCCACCAATCCTGTCTCATATCTGTAATAGTATCCAAGGTAAACAGCCTATGGTCTGTTGGAGTAATGTGGGTAAAGGAAGTCACCAAGCAGGATTTGTAACTTTGGGATGAGCATTAGCTCTAATAGTCAGTCTGATTCAGTATGAATTGAGGCTAGGCCAACATAGGAGCTAGATGAAACCTTACCACTGTGGTCTACATCCTTCTTTCTCTCCCTTTCTCATTGATGAAAATGAGAGTGTAAAAGCAGTTTGTTGCGGGTGTACACCTTTGTAACTGAGCAGTTTCACATAATGTGCTATATATCATGTGTGACTTGAAAGATTTGAGAGAGCAAATAAGTTGGATTATTATTTTTTTTGCTATACTGACTTCAGAACTCAACACTATAAAGGATAATCTCATCATGCCATTTTGAGACCATGATTTCACCACGGACCATTTACTCATATTCCTTATTCAGGGAGTGCTATATAAGGAAAAAACATTTTAAAACTATGGAGTTATCAATGATTCAGAAAATTCTATAACTCACTGGAACCTCAGGGAATTCTAAATCCACTCTGTTAATTTACAAATAAGGAAACTAAAATGCAGAATGTTAAGTGGACTGTTGTTAAGGTTCTATAGATTTTTAATTGCAGAAACAGAACTTGGAGGAGATATCTTAGTCTTCATTTCAGTTCTTTTTCTTTTATGCCATTAAATTAAATTCAACATCAAATATATAACAGATATCTATTATATGAAAATCAGTGAGATCATAAAGATAAAATTCCAAAAGACACCCTGCCGTTGAAAAGCTTCCACTGAGCTCATGTCAATGAGCCTGGACTCAAATTCCACATCAAATCCTGAGCAAGTTATTGAAGGCTCCCTGTGACTAAGTCTCCCAGAACTTCAGCTTCTTTATCTGGGAAATGGAAAAGATAATGTTTGTACAACTTATCTGATGGAGTTCTTTAAAAAAAAAAGACAAAAGTCCCTATGTGAGATGATGATGATGATGATGAACTGAAAGGGAATGAGATGAGGCAGGTCATGGACAAATTGTATTCCCTTTTTAAATTTTGTTTTCTTTTCGAAGAAAGAAGGCAGGACAATTGGGGTTAAGTGACTTGCCTAGTAAACTCGTCTAGTAAATGTTAAGTTTCTGTGTCTGAATTTTACCTCAGGTCCTCCTGACTCCAGGGCAGGTACTCTATTCACTGTGCCTCCTAGCTCCCCTTCCCTCCTGCCCCCCCCCACTTTTGCATTTTGTGTATTACTTTGTATTATAGCTGCTTGTGCTTGTATCATGTCACTATATCATTTGCAGATAGTTGTTTACATTTTATCTCTCTCATTAGACTATGAGATCCTTGAGCCCAAAGATTGTCTTTTTCCTTTGTTTTTCAACCTTCATTGCTTTGCACAGTGGTTGGTATATGGCAAGCACTTAACAAAGGTTTGTTTGCTTGATTTGACTTACTAGGTTGTAAACTTCAAGAAGGCAGATACTAGGTTGGAAACTTCCAGAAGGCCCATACTAGTTGTAAACTTCCAGAAGGCAGATACTAATTGTAAGCCTCTAGAAGGCAGATATTTGGTTATAAGCTTACAAGAGGCAGAAAACATATCATTAAAACTTGTTTATATTAGAATCTACTGCAGTTCTTTGCTCTAAGTATTCTCAGCTCTTCATAAATGTTTCTTACAAAGATTTGGATGGATTAGGTAGTTATTTAGCCACAGAGCTGGAATAGTACTGACATATTCCTCCCAACTATATAGGAATGCTGCAAAAGTAGGAAATTTCAGGTTTGTCATTAATGTTTTAGTTTTGATTTAGTTTGGTTTCTGAAGGTAATAGTGGAACTGTTGAGACTAATAATGAAGGAAAATGAATGGAATCCGAAATTATGTGAGAGAAAACTTTTTAGTGTATATATATATATATGACACCCCAAAAATCTAATTAAAATCTGTGAGGCTAAGTGAGATAACAAATTTGAAAAAAGCTTTGAATACTAAAAGGCTAGGCTCAGCCTGCTTTCCATGAACTATGGCAGAACAATGTGTACTTTGGGCTGATAAGATGCTTGCAGACTACTTTATTTTCAAAACTGAGGTTGTTGGTTTTTTTAAAAATGTATATGCATAGTATTTTCATATTATCAGCAATGAATTCTTCCTAAATCCCAGGGCTTCCTAAAAGAGATCTCAAGTAAAGTTCCATTCTGCTCCAATTTATGAGTTAGTACAACTTTTTTACTTATAATTAAAGTCATGAAATATGAAGCTATATTCACCTGAGAAGTAAGGAATTTTTTTTTAGTTACACATTCACCGCATATACCATTCAGTATAAAACACGGCGCTGGATCTTTCTCAGGTGGTAATGGTAACATTTCATTTTTCATTTTTACTTCTGTTCAAGATTTTCTTTCTCCAATACACCATGACCCTTAGAACTGACTTTAGTTTATGTTTCTTTCCATTTTCTTTCTCGTTCTCTTCCTACTTCCTTCCCTCTCTTCCTCCCTTCCTTCCTCCCTCCCTTTCTCCCTCCCTTCCCTTCCCTTCCCTTCCCTTCCCTTCCCTTCCCTTCCCTTCCCTTCCCTTCCCTTCGCTTCCCTTCCCTTCCCTTTCCTTCCCTTCCCTTCCCTTCCCTTCCCTTCCCTTTCCTTTCCTTTCCTTTCCTTTCCTTTGCTTTCCTTTCCTTTCCAATAATCTTTCTTTCCTTCCTTCACAAGGTTGAGCTATACTTAATACAGAGTGGATGATATTTTCCTTATCAATTATCATAAATTTTCTAGGCTGTTACTGCTTGAATCAACACTATAGACTTTTTTTTTAATTCAGCAAAGAGATTTCTTTGAAAAGAATATAAGAAAGCATTGGCTGTAAATACAGGCCGTCAACACCCAATAAATGTTTAAGTATGCCCAGAGTAGCATCCGCAATTTCCACTGAAAATTGTAGAATGAGACAAATTAAATGTTCATAGAGAAGAAACCCAGACAATTTAGCTTTTCTACAAAAATGATTCTAGAGATATAGAAGATTTGTGGAGAAATATGGAGCACTGATACAGGTAAAATGCATCAGGGACTAGCTATTTGATCTGGTTTTTAATCATTTCAAACTCTCACTTGGGTTTTTCTATTGAATGTAACAAAAGCATTTCCCTGTCCAGTCATAACTCATATGTAAGTCAGTCCTGACAAGCCTCCCACCCCAAAAAAAGAGCCTCAAGGTTCTGAAAGGAATTAAAATGTTAAATACCAAGAGGATTTAAAAATAAGTGATATCCTGATCTTATAGACTGCTCAGGTTTACATCTTTTGAATTTTCTTAGAATGGGGAGAAGTCATTTTGTTTCTGCATTAGAATCAGAGCAAACCAGAATAGCAACAGTTCCCAATATCTACCTAAAGGAATACAGACTGGAAAAATAATCTCCAAGCTTCCTTTTCAGAATTACTAGTACTACCAGCAAATTAGGAACTCTCTCCTGAGATCAGGGAACAGCATTCTGGAGCCACAGGTACAGGCCTGAGATGGAATGTCATGCTAGGAAATCAAGAAGCCAGTGTAGGGATGAAATTAAGGTATAAGAAAACTGGGCAGATGATAAGGAGCCCCAGAAAAGGACTTTCAGAGACAAATGGAGGATTCTACATGTGATACTGGTGAGAATATGGATAGAATGGAGTTCAATAAGTAGAGGAGAATGGTGTGATATAGTCAGATCTGATCTTTAGGGAGATCACTTTGGCAGCTGAGGGGAAGATGAACTGGGATGAGGAGAGACTTGAGGCAATGAGAGCAATCAGAAATCTATTGAAAAATTCCAGATGCAAATTGAGGAGGGTCACATCCTGGAGGTGGCTGTGTCAGAGAAGGGCAATGGACACAAAGGGGAGATATTTTGAAGGCTGAAGTGATAATATAACAGATTAGAGTGAGTGGGGAGTCAAAGACAACATCTAGGTCCTTTTGCCAAGGTGACTGGAGGATAGCAGTGTTTGCAATAAGCAATAGGGATGTTTGAGACAGGGTGTGGGTAGAAGAGAAATAGCTCAGTTTTGGAAATATTGACTTTAAAACATCTAAAGGAATCCAATATTGACTTGAGACTTTTGTCGCTCTGGTTGCTTAAATTTGGATATTCTCCAAATTGTCAATGTCCTTCAAGGAAGATTATAGCAAGACTAGCTTATACTTGATTAAGAACGTCTTCTGAGAGACTAACCCTTTCTTAATGCAGCTCAAGGTCACTAACTTTTTCTGACTGCCTTTAGTGAAATGTGACCTATGTTCTCACCCTTTGGTTGACCATATGTACTTCAGGGTTATGATATGTCACTTCCCATAAAGACACCCATACTCTGGAGATCACTGCACTTTACCAATGAAGTTACAGGTTCTGTTAAAAAAAAAAAGGAAGAGGAGAGGAGAGAATAAAAACATGGCCAATAAATATTTATTAAGAACCTATTATTGCAGGTACTGTGCTCAACCCTGAATATACAAAGAAAGATAAAAGGCAGTCCCTGCTTTCAAGGAGATTACAGTCTAATGAGGGAGACAACATATAAACAACTATGGAAAAACAAGCTAAATGCAGAAAAAAACCCAAAATAATCAATAGAAGAAATCATTAGAATTAAGAGATTAGGAAAGCTTTCCAGTGGAACTTCAGATTTTAGGTGGTACTTCAAGGAAGTCACAGCCTCTAAGCAGAGATGAGGAGGAAGAGTAGTCTAGACATAGGGGACAGTTACTGAAAAATGGCAGAAGTCAAGGAGATGGAGTGTCTTGTTCCAGGAGCATTCACTCTAACAATATATCCATATACTATTTTAATAGCTGGAGAAGAGAGAAAGAATTAATAGGGAGAGATACCACCAGAGCTCAGCTTTGGAGGAAGAAAAACAGATATTCTGGAAGGTAGAAATGAGGGGGGAGTATATTTTAAGGAAGTTGGGGGAAGTAGGCAGTACATGTGAATAAACACAGGCAGTATCTAGTACAGGGAAAACAATGTAGCTTATGTGTAGAGTAGTCATGTGAAATAAGAATGGAAAGGTATGTGCAAACTAGGTTGTACAGGCCTTTATTATCAGGCTAAAGATTCTGTACTTTGTCCTAGGGGAATCAGGGAGATAGTCAATGTGTGTTTTTGATTAGGAGAATGCTATTCTCATATCTTTGCCTCATTGTATTGGTGACTGTTTTTGGTTTTTTGGAGGCACTTAGGGTTAGGTGACTTGCCCAAAGTCACATAGCTAGTAAGTGTGTCAAGTGTCTGAGGCCATATTTGAACTCAGGTCCTCCTGACTCCAGGACCAGCGCTCTATTCACTGCACCACCTAACTGCCCCTATTGGTGACTATTTGGGGGATACATTAGACAGAGAAGGAATGTGTAGGAAAGAAAGATCACCTAGGTACTATTTGGAGAAAAAGGTGATTGAGGCCTACAGTGGAGTGATGCTTGTGTGAATATGTGGGGGAAACAAAGAAGATGGATTGAAGGCATGTTGAGGAAGTATAAAATAACAGGCTTTAAAAAGTGAGAGAATATAAAGGGTGAAGGAAAATGAAGCATATAGGATGGTTTTCAGTTTCATTCTAAACTATTACCCTAGCAGATTTCGTAACATTCCTAGCAATGAAGATGACATGTTTTGGCTAAAAAAACAAAACAAAACAAAACACAAAGATCTACCAAGTACTTCTGAATTGGAGTTACTCTACAGAATCTGAGTAGTGAAAACAAAGTTGAGTCTCAGAAGTTGTGATCTTCTTTGGTGACAGGGAAGTTTTTCTTGACAGCTAGAAATCTGCTCTGCTCAGTATGTCATCTGTGTCTCTGTGAACCCTTTCTTATAAGAACAAGATAAAATTTCTTTTGCCCTTGCTCAAGTCTGTGGGTATCCAGCAATTAATAGGCAAACTTAAACTTCACTGAATACAAATTCAGCAATCAAACCTTTGTGTGATTCCCAAACACTACGGGGTCATGCCTTCTGCACAAGGCAACTAGCAAAATTGGACATCTTCTAATGTTTTCTAAACATTTGTTGTTGTTGTTTAGTCTTTACAGTCATGTCTGATTCTTCATGACCGCTTTTGGTGTTTTCTTGGCAAAAATATTGTAGTAGTTTTTTTTCTTTCTCCATCTCATTTAATAGATGAACACTAGTATTAGACCATTAGTAGATGTCAATTATTTCAGTATTTCAACTCGTACTGATGCAGTGCTTTAGACTCTAATGAAGACAGTAACACCTTGATCCCTTAGGAGCTGGTCAGTCTAGCTATCACTTAGCTAACACTTTATATTTGTAAATGATTTTAAAATTATTTCTAGATCTTCTTTACCATCACTCTGGGCAACGAAAGTCAAGTCAGTGCACTAGACAGATAGAATACAACATCTAGAGTCAAAGACTGAGATTTCTACCACTTGCTATGCAACTTTTGGTATGCTATTTAATTTATCTGGGCCTTACATTGCTAATATTTTTAAAACACGAGGAAGAAGAATGAAGAGGGGGAAGGGAGAAAAGAGGAGGAGAAAGAGGGAGAAGTTGCAAATAAATAAATTTTAAGGTCTCTTCTGCTCTAACACTATTATCTTTTAATCCCATGACTACTTTATCTACAGAAAGATTACATAATTTATTAATAATAACATAGCAAACTAGTGTCACATCTGAGATTTAAGTCTGCCATCCCTAATTTACTATTCTGCTTCTTAGTACACTGAATTGCCCTTGTTTTTTTCATTCAATTAACTGAAAGATATATACCAACATAGAGTAAACATGTGGCAACAGGACCTGTATTCCCTACAAACTACTTGATGGAGAGGAGTGATGAATATGGGACAAAATGGTCCTTACTCTGTCATCTGGGAAAAAGCCTAAACCATGAGCTAATACCTCTCATTCATCATAAAAACAAATATAAGCTCCTCTTCCATTTAATTTGCTTCCATCTTTCACCTGTCTAATAGGCTGGCTAGTTGCTGTGGAAACAAACCAACAGGACATAGAAAGATGGAAAGAATAGAACCCCAATGAACATAGAGTAACTTCTTTTGTATTATCTAGATACTGGAAATAAAGAACACTCCATAATCTGTACTGGGAAACTGAGACACAAAGAGGACCTATATGAGCCCAGGATACAATGTGTCTTTATTTTACATTAAAATGTATGTTCTCAAATTTTATCATAAATAACACATAGTCTCTATGAAGGTACCTTATTAATCATCTTGTCCAACCTGCTTATTTTATAGATATGACAATGGAGGTCAAGAAAATTTAAAGGAATGGAGGGAAGTAATTGCTCAAGCTGTCTTCATTTAGTTTTTCCTTAACTTCTCCCCAATTACTCTTTATCAAATTCAATTTCAAGTTTTTGTTTTGTTTTGTTTTTTCACAATTCCAAAGCCTTCTATATAACCAGTGCTTAACACAATGCTAACTCCTGTTAGGTACTTAATAAGTGCTTATTAACTAACTGATCCTCATAATTTTCTTTTTCTTTACCTGGATCAAGTCCTTATCTCTTCTCCTGTTCATTGGATGTGCTTGTCTACATCATATTAGATGCAGGAATTATGCACAGAAGGAGAGGGAGAAGTAGGAAAAAGATGATTGTTTTGGCTATAATAATCCCCACCTCTCCCTGTCATTTGTTGACTTTAGAAGTGTGATAGTCAAGTAGTTAAAGTCTTTAGACTATGTAATTGGCACCTCTTTTGTTGTGCCAGGGTTTTAGGAAGAGACAAGAAAAATAAATGCTAGCATTCCCAGGGCATTTGAAAACATGATATTGCTATCTTGTTTGCAACCTTGCAGTTTTGACCAAGAGAATCACCAAGAGCTTCTGCAACACTGTCTAGTTCTCTATAGCAACCTGTTGCGAATTAAAATGTCAGACCTGTGCTCTCACTAGATGAGAGGCCTAAGATTAGATCTTGATCTTGGTATAGTAGATAGAACGCTGTACTTGAAGCCAATAAGACTGATATTCAAATCCCATCCCACATATTCTGTGACCCTGGGCAACTCTGCTTTGGTTTCCTTATATGTAAAGTGAGGGAGGAAGAAAGTGAACTTGATACTCTCTTTCATCTCTGAAGCTATGGTCCTTTCAATTTTTGTTTCACACATCATGTTAGATAGAAGAGAAAGAAAAGGTGCTCAGATCCGAAAGAAGTTTTGGTCTTTGGAGTTGAAACTGGGAAGTACTAAGAATGTGACATTTCAGGATATGTATGTCTAAGATGCTTGAATTCATTAGGACACTAGTAATCCAATTGCACTGCTGTAGTTTTACCTTTCAACCCAAATTTTGCATAAATATGAATTACCTAGATCCAATAGCGGCAATGGTCAGTGAGACAGACAAGCAAAAAATGGAGTAACCTCAGATGTTGAATCTGGGATGTAACTGTCTGAGCCACAAATTTTCTTAGGTCTGGAATAGTATTCAAGAGTCCCATATGTCAAAGAGATGACTATTCCATTTTACAGAGATTATTTTATTATTACAGAGATCTTAGTGCCTCTTAAAACTTCAGTAGGACATGGAACACTCCTATTGCATGTAAAAGTAGGACACCTTTTAAAAAAATCAGTCCAGTAGTTTACAAATAAAATAATTCATAATTTCCTATTTTTGGTGTTCCTAGGTATCTTCTTTCAATTGAAATAAAAGCCCTCTACAGACATTAATTGTTCAAATCACAGTTACCTTGGATGTGATATTATTATTCCCATTTTGCAATTCTAGGACCAAGAATACCTGAGGGTTTAAGAAATTTGGGCAGAACTTAGAATCATTCTTGTCACTACCATTCAATATTAAAGTTATATGAAATGAAAGTAGTCCAGATATTAGTGACAGAAAAGATAAGAGCAAATTTTGTAGGGAGGATTAAAACGGAAAAAGATGAAGCGTTTCATATATAAGGAAGTTATCATGTCTCATACAAGCCTGTGAGATATCATCTCATTGTAGTATCAGTACAAGAAAGTACATCTCTGCTCTGATATTTGCAGGAATGAGAAGAAAGTCATGTTCTATGAAAAGGCTTCAGCTCAGGAATGCTCATTTCCTCTCAGAAAAAAGTGAAATCGAGGTTGTTTATCAACCTTCAGAAGACCCACTACCTTGTTATGGTTAGCCCTGACATGTAGCAAAAGGAAAACGTGTTTCTCTCCAGTATCCCTTGTAATGTAATATAAGAGAGAGAGAGAGAGAGAAAAGAGAGACAAAGAGAGAGGAAGAGAGAGAAAGCCTGTGTGTGCATGTGTGTGTTTGTTTAAGTTTCAAAGATGATTTCTGTAAATCTGTTCAGCTACCCAGAGACTGTATCCAAAAATTAGAAGCACCTGAAATAAAGATCATCTTGTGTAAATATGACCGTAATAATGGTTTTCAAATAAGTCTTTCTTGTTCAGCAGTTGAGAGAGGGACCTTGTGACCAGGAATGCATTTGATGGTCCAAAGGGAATTTTGCATGCAGTGCAACTGCTATTGAAAATCTTACGATGAAGACAGAGGAATGAAAAATGAATTTCTCTTCTGCCTAGTGATGTGGTCTCCAGATCTAACAGGGTGAATTTTCCAATTGCAACTGGCAGTTTTAATAAGGTCCCTGACTAGAGCTGGATTCTGATCTCCAGAAGTGCCCTGGAATACCTAGGGAACAATGATCTAGATGGCATTAGGGCAAAGTTCACAACTCTTATTTTTGTTCACTCTAGCTGAGAAATTCAAATCAGATATTCTTTCTGACTTTCCTAACTTCAAAACACAGATTGTTGCCTCTCTATATCCTGAAATTAATTTCTCTGTGCCTAGTAATTGTATTCAGCTCCTAATCTGACTCTTCTGTATATTTTTTTACATACAAATGCTGCAGCAAATTCATGATGAAAAGCAAATGATGCTGTATTTGTGGATATATTCCTGTTATCAAAAGTCTAAAGCATTCAAGAAACAAGATTCAACTCAATAAACATGTCCTATATATGTATATATACACACATATACACGTATACACACATGTGATTAATGCATACATGTTAATAAGTATACACATATATATGTGTAATACATATGTGTGTATATGTTAATATGTGTAGATGTTTAAAATTATTCTACACAAACTTCTATTCATCAATTCTTTCTTAATTTCTTTCTTTTAAAATATGTTACAGAAATGTTTGTTTAAAAATAAAATGAATTGGAATAGTTTATTTGTCAGATTTATGGAGAATGGAGGAATTTATGGCCAAATAAGAGATACAGAACATTATGAAAAGCAAAATGGATAATTTTCATTACATTAAATTGAAAAGTTTTTGCACAAACAAAGCCAGGGCAACCAAGATTAGGAGGGAAGTGGAAAACTGGGAAAGAATTTTATATCCAGTGTCTCTGATAAATGTATTATTTCTAGAATATATAGAGAAGTTGGAACACTAATTCATTGTTTATGAAGCTCTGAGCTGATCCAACCATTCTAGAGAGCATTTTGATAATATGCACGAAGGACTATTAAAATATGCCTACCCTTTGACCACTTCTAGGGCTGTATCCCAAAGAGATCATAAAAATGGGGAAATGATTCACATGTACAAGAATATTTATACCAGATCTTTTTGTGATAGTCAAGAACTGGAAATTGAGGGGATGCCCATCAAATGAGGAATGGCTAAACAAATTGTGGTATATAAATATAACGTAATTCTATTGTGCTATTAGAAATGAATGGGCAGACTTCATCAAAACCTGGAAAGACTTATATGAACTGATGCTGAATGAGGGGAGCTGGGAGAACATTGCACACAGTAATAGCCACGGTGTAGGAAGACTGGTTTTCATAGACTTATCCCTTCTTGGCAAGGTGAGGATCTAAAACAATTCCAAAGGACACATGATGGAAAATGCCAGCCATATACAGAGAAAGAACTATGGAGTCAGAATGCAGAATGAAGCAGATTATTTTTTTTTGTTTTTTTCTTTCTTATGGTTTTTCCCATTCATTATAATTCTTCTATGCAACATGACTAGTGTAAAAATGTATTTAATAGGAATGTATGTGTAGAGCCCATATAAGACTGCAAGTCATCTTGGGGAGGGAAGGAGGAAGGAGGGAGAGAAAATTTAAAACTTATGTAAGTGAATGTTGAAAATGTAATACAAAAAAGAATTAAAATGAGAAAAAATGCTATGAATAAGGCACATAGAAGCAGCATGGGGTAAACTGATAGAGAGGTAGTAATCTGAGTTAGGAAGATTTAGGAACCAAAGCCACCTCTGACACATCCTGGCTTTGTCATAAGGGGCAAGCTATTTATCTTTTTCATGTCCAAGGCAACTCTTTAAGACTATAGCTGTAGATGCCTAAAGGAGTACACAATTATGCATACCCTTTGATCCAGCAATACCAAATATTACATTTGTATCAGAAAGAAATAAAAAGAGCCACACAAAAAGAAAAGGACCTACATGTTTGTGTGTGTGTATGTGTATCAGCTCTTTTTGTGATGACAAAAAATTGGAAATTAAGGGGGTGCCCATCAATTGGTGAGTAGCTAAACAAGTTGAAGTATATAATTGTGATGGTGTTATGGGAATCTGAAGATCTTCCCTGTTCCTAGGCCCTTTGAAAGGTTTAAGTGACTCTGAGAATCTTCCCTGATTTGAAAATATACTCTCCCCCCTAATAGGCTGAACGTGGTCACATGGAGCCTGTGGTAGGAGACTTGTTCTTCAGAAATGCCCATGCCTTACTACTTTGTGATTGGGCAGTGAGTCAAGAGAGTTGTGACATTCTCTGATCCAGGAGAAGGCTATACATACCCTGATGTGAGGTTTTGCTTTGGGGCTTACTTTGGAAAGAGTTGTGTGATTTGATCAGATGAGACTCTGGGCAGCTGTTGAGCCCTCCCCCCTCCCCAGCTTTGAAAAAACCAGATGTTGAGGCGTCCCTCACTGTTAACTGATTAGGTATGTATGTAATGAGCAGACAGCTGGAAGCCTGCCTACTGATCTGTTTTTTGTCTGCTTGTGACTTCTGTTTGTATTCTCTGAGGTTCATAGTGCTGACTTTTCCCCCCTGAACCAGGTAAATGATATATGTTTGATTGATTAAAGTAAGATTGTTAACCCATTTTGAGTTGATTTCCTTTAGAAAAGAACATCTATGAACCTGTGCTAGCAGCCATCCTGGGTATGCTAGGGTGCTTGCTGATAACAGATAGAATATAATTGTGTTATAAGAAATGATAAGTAGGATGTTCGCAGAAAAAAAAACTGGACTCATATGAACTGATGTAAAGAGAAGTGAGTCAAACCAGGAGAAGAGTATACAATGATCACTGTAAATTATTTGGCTATTCTTAGAAATACAATGATCCAAGAAAATTCCGAAGGACTTGAGATTTAAAAAATGCTATATACATCTCCAGAGAAAGAACTGGTGGATTCTGAATGAAGATTGAAGCATAGTTTTTAATTTTTTTTCTTTTTTGTCTGTTTTCTTTCACAACATGACTAATATGGAAATGTTTCACATAACTGCACATTTATAACATATCAAATCCCTTGCTTTCTCAATGAAGAAGAAGAAGAGAGAGGGTCGGAGAGAATTTGGAACTTAAGAGTTTTAGGAAACAAATATTTAAATCATTTTAACATGTAATAGAGGGATTTTAAAAAATAACTGTAGTTTTGGAGAAGTTGTCAATTTGTATTACATGATGTCATTTCCTTACCAAGTAGCTCTTAGTGTTGAAACCAGAGGTCTAAATAACTACAACTAAAATGTACAAAGATATGATTTGATTTTATTTTTAAATAACAGAGTTCCTGCCCTCATGGAGCTAGGATTGTAATGGCTAAAGGGAGAGTTAGTTAGATATTTGACCAGCATTTATTAAGGATCTATTATATACCAGGCTCTATGCTAAAACCTGAGGATACATAAAAAGGCAAACAGTCCTTGCCCTAAAAGAACTCATAGTCTAATAGGGGAAGATAATCAACAAACAGCTATGGAGAAGCAAAATGAGGGGAAGCAAGGGAAGATGCTAAGATTAAGGAGAACTGAAAAAGATTTCTTAAAGAAGGTGACTTTTTTTGCTGGGACTTCATGGGGGCTGGAGAAGCCAGGAATTAGAGATGAGAAGAAAGAGCATTCCAGGCATATGGACTAATCTTATGTGAGGAAAAGCAGGGAGTGCAGTGTTACTGAAACACAGAGTCTATGGAGAGGAATACAGTACAAAAAAAGTTGGAAAGGCAGGAAGGTGCCAGCTTATGAAGAGTTTTAAAAGCCAAATACAGTATTTTGTATTTAATCATAGAGGTGATGAAGATCCACTGGTGGTCTGGCTGGAGGATAGACTAGAGTGGGGAGAGACTTTTGGCATGGAGCTGAGTTGTCAGTTTGGAAGCAGAGTCAGAAGAAAAAAGGAAGCATTGAAAAGAGGTCTTATGAAGGTAGAAAAAATAGCATGTAACACTTTTTTCATGTAAGAAAAGTCACTGCTTTTCTCAAATCAAAATCAAATAACACTTTATTGGTATTAATTTTGCTTTATCATTTCAGATCAATGCATTCAAATGGCCATCTATCGTCATTTTTACTATCATAATAGTAAAAAAATCAATAACTGCTTTTTCTTTCCCCTTGGATTGGGGTGGATATGGTCCATTATCACTCAGTCAAATAGCACTTCTTATGTACCATGTGCTGTGCTGAATGAATGCTGGAGATACAAAAATAAACAAAAGGAAAGATATAAAAGAAATATAGTCTCTGTCCTCAAAATGTTTAGATTCCAGTGAGAGAAGACAAGTGAAATGAAGAGAGCTGTAAAGTCACAGGGTTGGTACCTGCTCAGGAGAATGGTTCATAGTCTGCAGATTCAGAGTAAAGCTACAACAAAGGATAGCAGGTATAGGTTCCTCCCCTCAAATAGAAGCTCTAGGAGGAATTCAGCAATGGGAGAAAGGGAGTGAATTGATGTTCTAGGACAGCAGTGGAGAACCTGCAACCTCAAGACCACATGTGGCCCTCTGGGTCCTCAGGTATAGTCCTTCAGTCAAAGGGCCATACTTGAGGACCTAAAGGGCTTCATGTGCCCTCTAGGCTGCAGATTCCTCATTCCTGTTCTAGGGTAACAGATGACTTATGGTGACAATGTCTGGTGATTCCAAAGCATAGCCTCTTACATTCCATTATCTTTCATAGAAACATCTATATAACCAATATATTTGTTGGTTTTATACAAAGGGTGACCCATCTTCCATTATAATATGAAACTTTTTGTGTTTTTCATAGGTTCACTCTCTCCACCCTAGAAACAGCAGTGGTTGACATTTGGCTCCCTCAAGCAACCATCAATTATATATCTCAGAACAGCAAATTAGTAATTCTCATTTTAACGCATAAAGGCTTCAGGTTCTCTGTTAATCATGAATAGTGAAGCAAACAGCAGCTATTCCCTGAGGAAAGCAAGGTAGATACAGAATTTTAAAAAGGAAGAGAGATTCTAGACTTCATGAAGAAAAAGTGCTTTATCTTTCCCTTTTGTTCTTAGCCCAGGAGTGTGAGTGACTCTGAAAGTGCATCTATACATGTTTAATGTAGTCCAAGGAAGGGGGCTGCTCCTAATCACTTGTGTGGTACATTCCATTATGTACCTCCCAGTCAGTTATTTCAATTTATTAAGCAACTGATGTACTATATCGATACCTGTTCATTCAGCTCATATGTTAAATTAAAAAAATGCACAAGGGAAAACACATTCATTATAATTACTGAGACACTGAGAAATCACTGTCTGGTACAATAAAGAGAACTATTCCAAAAGATAGGCTTGGTGTGCTGAATAAAAAAGGCTGGATTTAGTTAAAAGGACCTGGATTCAAGTTCCACTTTAGACACATACTTGCTATGTGGGTAAGTCATAAGAAAATCATTTAACCGCTGTGCCCCAGGCACAAACTATATTCTATGTCCTGTATTCTAAGGCTATACTCCTCATTGGGAATTTTCTATACCAATTAAATCATAGATCTCATTTTAAAAAAAATAAAAAATATTTATTGCAAAAGTGAACTACCATACTGATAGATTTTCATGCTACAAATAGAAAAAGTAGCATTTATTACTTCAAGCCT
Source organism: Pseudocheirus occidentalis (assembly GCA_028646575.1). NCBI lineage: Eukaryota > Metazoa > Chordata > Mammalia > Diprotodontia > Pseudocheiridae > Pseudocheirus > Pseudocheirus occidentalis. Next base: position 112,959,878 of record CM053596.1, read on the forward strand.
ATATTTCTAATATTTTATAGATATCCTTCTGTGTCCCTTTACCAACACAAGCAATACCATTTCTTCATTCTAGTAAATCAGTCAATCAGCAAAGCAATCAATAAACATTTATTAAGGCTTTATTATGTACCGCTATGCTAAGTGTTAGGGAAACCAATTCAAAAATAAAGAAAGACAATCCCTGCCCTCAAGAAGCTTAAAGTATAATGGGCTGGAATAGTAATCAGTTTATCAGATACTTAGCACTTAGTAATTTAGGGCTAAGTAGCACCTAGTAACTTAGGCTAAGTATGGAAGGTGTGAACACTGTCCATTGTTGAGAAGGCATGAACTTCTCTGTTGACTTGGAAGAAGGCTATTGGCTGAGATAGGAAGCCACTGCTGTATATAAAGAAGAACACTAGAGACAGAGAGACAGAATTGGAATTGGCTCCTCAGTGAAGGAAGATTCATGGAGACTGAAGCTATCTGACAGAGAGAGAGACAGAGAGAGAGAGAGAGAGAGATAGATAGAGAAAGAGAGAGAGAGAGAGAGAGAGAGAGAGAGAGAGAGAGAGAGAGAGAGAGTATCTGGATTCCAGTATCTGGAAGCTGACTGAAACATGAACAGGATAAGACTTTGTTTGTTTATGGCCTGGCTGATCCTTGAGTTCAAGGCAAAGGAAGTGGTGAAAGGTTTGAGATGTACTGGACCCTGTGTACTTCAGTGTGTGATGGGGATTGCCCTGAGGAATGGACAAGAACCTGGGAGCTGTCTACCACTGAGGACTGGACAAGAACCTGGCAGCTGTCTGCCTCTGAATCCAGGTGATTGTTTGGCAGATTCAGGAGGGAGCTGGAACCATGGAAGGGGATCTAGGGAATCAGAGAGATCTCCCAGAGGCAAGATGAAGGAAAGTCCTCCCCTTGGACTTAACTGAGGTTTGCTGGAAACCAAGTGGTGGAAAGTTTGTGTGGTTTTCTAAGGATTGTATTAGTGACTAATGATATTTAGTAATTGGGAATCTAGCTTAGTGACAGACTGTTAGATGAGTGACTGATTAAGTTAATGATTGCCCAATGAGTGGAAGATTGGTATATTGTGAATTGATTGATTGAATCTTTAAGTGAGAAGGTTTTCCCCCTTAGGGAAACCAGGTGATTCTTCTTTTGTTTGTTGGTCTAAATACTGTGGCCAATGTAGTGAAAACTTTCAGGCCATTCTAATGTTAAGCTGTTATTAACACTATATTGTGACTTTCTGTAATAAAATGTAATATGGAGAATATTATATTGTGAATATTGTACTGAATCTTGATTTGTAATGGAATAAACAGAGTGTTCACTATTACTGTGTAATATGAATCTTAAAAGCTGTTCACAGTAGCATTCTTTTGGGAATCTGCTTGTGCTTGGCTTTACATGGGGAAAGAAAAGACATAAAGCATGCTGAAAGCAAAGGTGAGGAATGGCAGAAGGAAGGAACCCCAATGTGGAGTTATGGTGGACAAGTCTGTCAGAGAAGTACCAAAGTAATACAGCCAGTTGACAAAGAGATGTCTGAGTTGAGTTCTCTCCTTACATGGATGTTTGGAGTTGCTAGACCCTCCCACCAATTAGAGTCAGATGGTAGGGATGAAGTAAAGTATCAAAGCTATCATAAGATATTGTGTGATGATGAGGTTATCTCAATAATTCCTGGGGCATGGTGGAGAAATCAGACAAACTCTGAAATGCCATAGACAGATAATAAATTAGAAATAAACTTTATGAGTTCCTGGGGCAAAAATCTTTATCTCCTGTTGACCAACTTTCAGGTGATGACTCTCTCAGAAGTTGGTCAATCATTGAGTCTTTACTGAAGTCTTTTTTGGAATCAAATAATCAATAAACATGAATTGTCTACATCTTTAAAATGAACTGGAGAAGGGAATGGCAAATCACTCCAGTATTTCTTCCAAGAAAACCCCAAATGGGATCCTGAAGTCAGACACAACTGAAACAATGGAACAAAAACAATACCAATTTGTTACATTAACATTTCCACGGGCCCAAAAACTTCTTTCCTTGGATTTGGATCCAGGTAATCACTGCCATTTAAGCCTTGCCAAGAAGAACGTTCATAATTCTTCACTCTTCTTGTCAAATAGGGTAAGGCAGCAGGCAGCTAGGTGACACAGTGAATAGAGCACTACCCCTGGAGTCAGGAAGACCTGAGTTCAAATCCAACCTCAGACACTTAACACTTACCAGCCTTGTGACCTTGGGAAAGTCATTTAACCTCAATTGTCGTGCCCTCCCACCTCTAAAAACCCCCAACAAAAACAGATAGGGTGAGGCAGCTAGTAGTATAGTAGATAATGGAGTTGGACTTATAGTCAGAACACTCTTCGTTGAAATCCCACTTCAGACACAATAGCTGAGGCACTATGGATAAAGCAATTAATCTCTTGGCCTCAATTTTCTCTACTGTAAAAGGTGATAATATTAGTATCTATGTCTCAGAGCTTATTACTATAAGATAAGATAGTGTAATATTTGTATAGTACTTCACATTATGTAACTTTAAGCTACTATTATTAATAAATGGGGTTGGTTTTCTGATGGGTGGAGTGGAGAGTGGAATGGTAAGTGAAATCCTTCTTTTAGTTCCTTCCCAAAATATTCTTCAAAGTTCCCACTGATAAATGGGTTGGTCAATAGGTAAATCCGACCAGTTGTAATGATAATGGAATTTAAAGATCTCCCTGTATTGGCTTGGTTTGGTGGTTGAATATTGAAACCCAAAGTTGTGAATCCTACTTGTGGGATGGACTTTTTGACATGAAGAAAGATGACTGCACTGGGAGGAGCTGATGCTGTGGATTTAGAGACAGGCCCAAGCAGAGAGAACGCCTAAAATATTTTCACTACAGAAAGACTTTTGGGAAGAAGTATCTTGGAGGCAGAGAGAGAGGAGAATTTCTGGGGGCCAGAGCTGCTGAGAGAGAGACTGCTGAGGGCCAGTTGGAGGTGCCCAGAACTTTTGATAATGCCATCTGCAGCTGCAGAGAACTGAGGAGGCATGGCTATGATGCCGGTATTTTGTCTGTCTGTTTTGATGTTGTTTCAACAGATTTGTCTGCTGGTGAAGGGCAGTGTTGCTGTTGCAGAGGTTCTGGAACCCCTGAAAACTTCAGCAAAACCCTCTTCCAGGATTTCTCTAAACATATAAGAAGAAAATCCTCCTTCAGGACTTTTGAACCAACAGTAAGGTTCCAGGACCACCCATTAATGCCAAGCACTTTCTCAAAAGGGACAGGAGAGCACAAAAACCATCCACCCTTAAGCTACAACAAGATATCATCACAGCATTGGATACTCAAGGAGAGTTCCTTCCTTCATCTTGACACAAGGCAAGTTCTCAGCAATCTCTGTTCCTGGGGAGAAAAAGCTTAACAAAGCCACAATATACATTGCCAGTGTCCTCATTAATTCACTCTCTGCCTGAAGAACAGTAATAGAATCCCTGAAAACATCAGCAAGACCCTCTTACAAAATCTCTGTAAACATACAACAAGAAAATCCTCTTTCAGGGCTTCTGAACCAACAGCAAGATTCCAGGACCTCTGCAACAACAGCACTGTCCTTCACCAGCAGAGGGATCTGGGAAAACAACATCAAAACAGACAAAATACTGGCATCATAGCCATGCCTCCTCAGTTCTCAGCAGCTCCAGGTGGCAATTCTCAAAAGTCCTGGGCAGCTCCAACTGGCCCTTAGCACTCTCTCTCTCTCTCTCTCTCTCTCTCTCTCTCTCTCTCTCTCTCTCTCTCTCTCTCTCTCTCTCTCTCTCTCTCTCTCTCTCTCTCTCTCTCTCTCTCTCCCTCTCTCTCCCTCAGCAGCCTTGGCCCCCAGCAGTTCTCTTTATGACTCCACAGTACTGCTCCCCCAAAATTCTTCTGGCCTCCTCTGCTTGGGCTTTCTCTCTGCTCGTGCTTCTCCCTACATCCACAGCACCAGCTCCTCCCAGTTCAGCCTTCTCTCTTCACATCAACAAGTCCATCCCACAAGTGGGATTCGCAAGCTCTGGGTTTCAATACTCAACCCCCAAACCAAGCCAATACAGGGGGATCTTTAAATTCCATTACCATCACACCAGCTAGAATCAGTTATTTTAAGATTATCTTAAAAATATAATTCTATAAGCTGTGTTGTAGTAATGTCTTTAACACAACTGCTCTAAAGGTTTTATGATAGTCCTGGAATTTGAGGGAGGTATATAGTTATGATTCTACCAACTTGATATGGCACATATATGTTCCAGAAAAATATTTTGAATGATGGTGATACCATCAAAGAGTAGTAAACAGAGTTAAGGAGAAACATGGATTGAAATCCAAACTCTGACACAGGTCAAGTCATACAATTTCTATTAGTTTGAATATCTTCATATGTTAATTGAGGGCTAAAAATACTTTCACTACTCACCTCACTGAATTATTTAAGTAAAGTGCCTGGAAAACTTAAGATGCTATAGAAAAGCAAGTGTGGCCTACTATGTATCATGAAATGGAAGGATTATGTACCAGCCAATGATTCCCCAGCAGTGTTGAGAAGTGTCAGGACCAGTCTCTATGGATTGAGACTAACTTAATTCTAAAGAAGATTTGTGTCAAAGAATAAGTCATAGAAACAACAGGTTATTTAAATAAAGTTAATGACAATGCTTGAGACTATATACCAATATTTTTAGGATGGAGTCAAACTGCTCCTTAAGAAAACAATGTGCATTTCTAAACACTTTCATAAACGAAAGAGAGAATGAATATTTTTTTTAATAAACTATGTCATTACAACCAACAATTAAAAAAAACCTAAACACCAAAATAATTTCTAAAATCAAAGACAAAATGAGTGAACTTCAAAATTAAAAAAATCATTAAATGAATAAAACTAGGAAGTTTTTTAAATAAAATTAACTAAACCCATAGCTAATTTGAATATTTTACAATCCATCCCCATTTAGATGCACAAGAGTTTGTTTTTCAGCCACAAACCTAGACTGAAGTGAATTTCTGCCTACTCTTTCCACTACCACCAGACAGCCATCAGGTTCTACCATAATTTGTTATTTCTGAGTAGTTTAACCCATCAGTTGGCAGTTTCAAATCGAAGGGTAGGTTGTCAAGATATTCTGGAGCTTGTCAACATATTCATATTACATCTTCCAATAAGAAGTCTTTCCCATGAGCAAGGGAAAGAGAATGTAATGAAATATGAGGATTCTTTTTTTGTTGTTTTTGCTCTCCATATGTATATGTATGTGTATATGTGTATGTGTATGTGTATGTATATGTATATGTATATCTATACACACACATACACCTAAAGAGGATCTTAGAGATCATCTAATTAAATCCCTTCATTTTATAAATAAATAAAATGAGAAGTAGTTTGATCCTAGTCACACAAGTAATAAATAACTGAGCCAAGTTTTGAACCCAGGTCCTTTGACTCCAATCCTATGTCTTTTCCACCATTCCATGCAGCCTCAAGCCACCTTGGCCCAGATTTGTGAATATACCCTTGGAGAAGAGGTTCATGAACATTTAACATTGGGCTAGACACCCTGAGAGCTCCTCTCTCTTACTACCGAGAAATTCTGGAGTCTCAGGATTATACTTCTAGTCTAGATAGCTGACTCCACAGAACCATTATGTGGAAAACTGTGCTTGTTTACAGAGTAGAGTGCTGTGGTCATCAGTCCTGTTGCAGGTTGTTTAAAGCAGAAAAAAATAATTTTGTTTTGTTTGGATTGTCATAAGACCATTCAATCTCTCTCTATTGAGGAGAACAGGGGCAAATGCATTTGAATGTATTTGTAGTTTTATTTATAAATTCAATATTTAGTTTGTGTTTACTTTTAATCCATAGATTGTTTACACAGAAAGGGGTCTTAGAGATTATTACTTCAGACCTTCTCATTTTGCAGATGAGAAAACCATGGTCGAGGGTAAGCTAAAAATGACTTGTCAAAGGTCATAGGGTAAATAGGAAATGGGACTGGAACCAAGATTTCCTGATTCTAAGTCCCATATTAGCCCCCATGCCACTATACATCAAAACATGTTGAAACACAAAATTAACTCCCAAGTGAAAATGTTATCGTGAACAGTTTAACATTAAATCTCAGAGAATATAAAATAAAACAACAAAAACAACTTCTCAAAATTAGTCTCCATAAAAGAGTAAGGAAAACACTTGCTCTGGGACTCAAAGGAACTAGGTAACAGAATATACAGCCTTACAAAATTGCATTGCCTTAAGTATACATCATTCTTAATGTCCATTTTCCAATCTTCAAAATATCCCTAGGAAATAAGACTGTTTCTCATCTTTCCAAAGATAGAAAACAAATTGGACAGTTTCTCCCATGTTATAGTGTAAGGCAAAGAAACTTATTTGAAGAAAACATTAAGTTCCTTTCCCAAGGTTAAGTGCAAAAGGGTAGCAGATCTAGAAATGATTAAAGGCAGTCACTGATGCTTGAGGGATGAACCTCCTGGGGAAAAAAAACACTTGGTCCCAATCAAGATTACAGAGCAAGCGCATGGAACTGCCACCTTTATCTAATCTTTTGAGTAGATATACCTATCCATAGCCACATTCTAGCCATGAAGCCCAACACAAGTCAAGTTTTCTCATCTGTAAAATCAAAGAGTAGAAAAAGATGAGCTTTTACATCCTATCTGATTCTAGATCTCATGTATTACTTCTAAGGATCAGAGATCATAATTTGAAGGGACAATATAAACAAAAGAGATCAACACCAACCTTTTATAAATGAGAAATACAAGGCTAAGTGAGGTCCGGTAACTTGTCCAAAGTCACATAGCTAATAAGTATTAGTTAATATTTGAATTCAGATCTTCCTTACTTTAAGCCCAGAGTTTCATTGTCTGTGCATTTACCTGGATAATGTCTCCTAGGGTTTACCCCTAGTATACGTCTTCTTGTTCTTGAGTCATATGTGACTTCTCGTTAACCCCCATTTGGGGTTTTCTTGTCAAAGATACTGGAGTGGTTTGCCATTGCTTTCTCCAGCTCATTTTACAGTTAAGAAAACTAAGACAAATGGTATTAAGTGACTTGCACAGGTCCAGATAGCTAGTAAGTCTTTGAGGCCAGATTTGAACTCAGAAAGAAAAGTCTTCCTGACTTTAGGACCAGCACTCTCTTTATTTTACCCCCTACCTGCCACTCTACTTATATCATGCCCTTTATTTTTTGTGGTATCTGCCTTGGTGGATATAAGTAAATAGTTTTGTATTTTGCACAGTTTCCTAACTATTTTCATTTTAAACACTCTTGATTGGATTTATGAATCATGCAAATAAAGTTTTCTTGACCCCCTTTTTCTTGCCCTCTGTTCCTGGCCAAGTTTCCATTATTCCTCTATCATAAGCTCTGGCCCAGAAATTCAAATTACTTGTTGTCTCTGCCTTTATCCTCTGAGTCACTTCTTCATTTCCTGTTTTTGCCTTTTTCTTCTGAACCTCCTGCCTTCCATATCCGTGATGAAAATCTGATAAGAAGTGTGGAATGAATGAATCTGGATGCAAATCCTGTTTCTCACACCCACAGCCTTGTGATACTGGTATAACAGCTATCAATCTATCAGATACTTAGCACTTAGTAACTTAGGGCTAAGTATGGAAGGTTTGAGCTCTTCTTCTGTCCTGATGTGGCAGGAGGGGTATTGGCTGAGACAGGAGGCCAGTGTGTGTATGTAAGAAGAGTTCTAGAGACAGACAGACAGACTCCAAATATTCCTCCTGGTGGCTCCTGTTGGAGGAAGAAGGATTGCCCCAGCAACTGGGAGCTGGGCTGCTAGACTGAAGAAGTGAGTTGGAGTTTTTATTGAGACCAGAATCTGGTGAAAGCCGAAGTGGCTCTTGCTGCCTGGAAGACTGAGTTTTCTACTGAATTCTAGGGCCAGCTGAACTCCTTGAGGACTGAAGAAGCATGACTAGGTTAAGACTTTGTTCCTGGACTGGCTGATCCTTAAGTTGCCGACAGCAGAATTGGTGAAGGGTCTGAGATGTGCCAGACCTTGTGAACTTCAGTGTGTACCAGGGATTGCCTTTTTTTTTCAATTTTATTACAGTTTATTAATGTAAAAGTTCTTCTCTTTAAAACATTTGCTATTTTAGTCTACATCTTTTACTCAGTGTTATATAACATTCTACATTATTTACAAAAGAATTTGCATTATCTAAGGCTGTACACAATCAATTTTTCTTCTGTACCTCAAAGAGAACATTAATTTCACACAACTAGAAAATAATGGTACAGACAAAATGTATGGGGAAATACAAATTAAATTACCACAGTAATTTTAAATCCCTGATTTTTACTTTGCAAGTACCAAATTTTGAAACAGTCACTCAAAAGTCTCTGCAATTTCTTTATTATCCACTATTAGAGTGTGAATAATCCCTTCTTTTCGCTTTCCACTACTGACAGCCTTTATATAACATTCATGATTATCAATACTGAAGTGAGTTTCAGTTCCATCATCTACAAAGTCACCTGCTGTCTCCAATTTTTTACCGTTGCACCAAACATCTATAGTGTCTTTCTCCAACACAATTCTAAAATCCACACCATCCAAATGTAAAACCCAAGTATTTGTTGTTTTTGATCTGTTCTCCATATATTTCTTGAGACTTTTTCCATCAATTTCCAGAGTATATTCATAAGCAAAACCACTGACTGCATCTATGTTTATGGTAGCTTTTGTTTTTGCAACTCCAACACGAAATGTTTCTTTGCCCACCAGGACAAGGACCTGGTAGCTGTCTACCTCCAAGGACTGGATGAGGACCTGGGAGCTGTCTGCCCCTGAATCCAGGTGACTGGTGAATTCAGGGAGGAGCTGGGACCATGGAAGGGGATCCAGGGAATATGAAATACCACCCAGAGTCAAGATGAAGAAAAGGCCTCTGTTTGGATATTGAACAAGTTTACCAGACATCGAGGGGTGTAAGGTTTGTTAATTTTCTAATGACTGTACTTATTTATTAATGATATTTAGTAATTGTGAATTTAGATCAGTGACATTAAATTAAGATTACCTCATGAGTGGAAGATTGATTATTATATTGTGAATTGATTGAAAGATTAAGTGAGGAGGGTTTGTCCCTTAGGGAAACCAGATGATTATTCTTTTGTTCCTTGTTCTAAATATTGTGGCCTCTGTAGTGAAAACTGTGTGGCCATTCTAATGTTAAGCTGTTATGAATGTGATCTTGTGATTTTCTGTGATAAGATGTAATGTTGTAAATATTATATTATAATTTTTTGTGAATGTTTGCCTTGATTTGTAATGGAATAAATGGAGTGTTCACTATACTGTATAATTTGAACCTTAAAAGTTATTCACAGTAGTATTCCTTTGGGAATCTGCTACTGCATGGCATTACAGCTGGGCAAAGAATTTAACCTATTTCAGCCTTAGTTTCATCAGTGCTCAAATAAGGGGGTTGGACTAAATGTCTTCTTTAAGTCTTTCAAGCTCTGCCTTAAGCTTCTTGTCCTTGGCATGCCATAATCCCTAGAAATGGTCTCTCCCCTCTCCCCCATCTACTTGGAGTTCTAAGCAGCTCTGGAACATGGCAAAATGAAGACAGTCAAGGAGTGATGCAGGCCAGTTTTGTGTCTTAGCTGTATATGGTAAATGCTTACCAACTAGAAATCCAGGGTTCCAGGGTGGGAACTTGGAGGGCTACAATGGTGTTGCCACCAATACATAATAATAATAATTATTGTCATTATTGCTATATGATATATTAGACCTGTGTTTCTGTCTTTGACTCTTTCATATCTTAAAAGATATGAAAGTTCCAGTGGCATCTTACCTTCCTGAGACATATCTAGGTTGAAACAGAATGGAGAGATTTATAAGACTTGTCAAACCTAATACCTGAACCCATACCTCATGATTGCTATAGAAGGAAGTCCAATACCACTTTAAATACATTATTACATTAAGTTTTAAATGTTCTCTTTGAAATAGGTGTTAGATGCTAAAATACTAGTATTATACAGTTTAAGAATGAGGAAATTAAGCCTGAGAAATGTTAAATAACTTATCTATAGTCACATAGCTTCCTGTCAGAGGTAAGATTTAAACCTAAGTCTTAGTGAATCCAAGTTCAGTTTTCTATCCACTAAGCCAGGTGGCCTATGTCAAAAGTGCAAAAACACCCCCCAAATTCCATCTTTGTGAATCCCTTTCTGAAATTCTACTAATTGTTGTGCCTTCCTTTGTTTGAACTCCCATATAAGCACCTTGTACTCCTTTCATGGTATTTCCATATTGATTCAGAAAAATCATCTAGCTGTCAAATCCTGTCTTGTATTTTATTAATTTGTGCATTACTATTGTGTTTCCCTAAGAACTTTTATGCTATTTGAGGATAAGGACACTGCTATATTTTGTATCTCCAAATAAGTTACTTTATTTTTTCTACTAGATATTGAGTTAAATATTTTACTAATGAATACATGTACACATGAATTTTACCCCTGGAAACATTGTCTAATAGCCTGACATAAATTAATATATAATCCATCTGTTGGGGGGATACAGTTTATCACTGACAAATATATTTAGGATTTAAAATGTACTGACTACAACATAGGAAGGCAGAGAGACAAAAAAAAGAATTAAAAGCAAATTATACATCTATAGGAGACCAAGAGAAAAAAGCTTAAACAATGACCTATTAAACATTTTGGTATAGGTAATTGATTTTAATGTTATGCTATTTATTAATGCCAACTGAAATGACAATTTGTTTCTCAGATTTTTTTCATAGATTATATACTTGAAAAAACAAACAAACCTTGGTTTGACTAACCTGTCAATCCCCTTTAAAGCTCCATTTTCTAGCCTTCACACTAATTCCAAAGTGTTCCATTTTTTGCACAGAAATGAAAACAACACCTTTGTTATTTAATGGAATCAAGAGACCAGAGCCAACAACTAATGTCTTCTTTTAGAGAGTGCTATCCAAGTCTGCTGTTATGGAGGAAGGGAGAAAGGAAAGTACTTTTCATTTACTTAGGGGAAAAATGGATGACAGAGATTGCAATTATCATTTGTACTGGTTCATAGCAAGAAAAGCAAAGTCTAGTCAAAATCCTCGCTGACATCTGTATTTACACTATATGTCCTGAATGTCAGAGACCCCTGAAAACATACAGCTGCTGATACAGATATTTAGTCTAGCATGATGCCAAAAGAAAAAATAAAATGTGATGTTCCTGGCCTTATACATAGGTAAATTATCCCATATTTACATAAATATAATAACAGCATCCCTCTCCCTCCAAAATATCTAATTCCACCTCAGTTTCTGATATACAACCTTTTTGGTTTTACCCCTTTGTCCTAAGGATTTTAAAAATATTCCAAAAAGTACTGCCAAGCTGCAAAAAAATTTGTTTCTACTATCCTAGATGAGTATTTCAGCACATTTTTCATTCACAGGAGGGTGGCATGAATAGAATAGTCTCCTAGGTAAGTAGAGCTAAAAGTGAACAAGAAGGAGCAGGAATGGAGGATGTGATGTTCAAGGCAAATTTTGCCAATTTCTCTTTAGTTGTTATTTGTTACAAAACCGTCATCCATCTCCTGCTCCATTACTGGTGATTGCGGAGTTACTGGAATTAGATTATTTTAGCTATCCACTCTTGCATTATAACAGCATGGACAGATAGAGAACAGATTAGAGGAAAGAAAAAGACCTGGAATATTTTCAGCTTCCTTGCACACTGCTAAATGGTGATGAGGTTCCCACAAAGATCAAGACAGAAATTATAAATTCCAAAGAGCTTCCTGCAGTGATCTATGCATTAGAACATTAGTCCCTGAGAGAAAACAAAAATAAGAAGACTGAACTCACTCAGAATGTAATGGAAAGGACAATGTACACAATCTTCCATCAGAACAAAGAGGCTTACAGAAGGTCAGAGATGGCAAATGTACTGGAAGCAATTTATTGTGTAAACATTGGGTGGGTCCTTTAGCAAGGAAGAAAATCAATAAATAAGTCATTTTGACATACAGATTGAAAACACTGGGGCCACAGTTGACTAAGAAGTCAGAAGTAGAGAGGAGAAAGTATCATCTATTTTGGCCTTTGTTGGATCTGCAATAAACAAAGATGAATATAAATGAATGAATCAATGAATGAGTGGATGGGCAGATGAACACGGTATTATAAAAATACAATTAAAGTGAAAAAACAGTGTGCATCCTTCTCTTGCAATATACTATGTGATATATGGATTCTGTGCTTTTGGGATGCCTTGGTCCTCTAGGGTACACTTCCTACTTCTTTCTGTTTTCAGCTCCTTCCTCCTCACTTCTAAAAAACTGAGATTCTATTTGAAAAGTTTATAATCAAAACCCAAGGGCAGGAACATCATGTTTTCTTGCTTACAAGACCATAAGTTCATAAAAAGCTCATAATATTTGCCAAAATATTTTAACCCAAAATTTGAGAAAACATTTGCATTTTATTTGCATTGGGAAGCTTGATGTTTCACTAAGCAAAAAGAAAAAAAAATAATTATAAAATTTTATTCAACTAGAAGCACAAGGACCTGCTTTAACCCACAAGGCCAATGTCAAATCCAACATGATTTCCCGAGAAAGCTTCCAGTGTATTAAGAAGTACAACAAACTCAACAAGAATGTTTAAAAATATATTTTCTCTAGTGTAGACTGTGGCAGTTGAAGACAAACATCCTAACAAATAATGGGGAAAAAAGTTAGGAAACAAAGTGCAAGGTAACATATAACAAATTAAAAGTGTATAAATTTAGACACATTAAACACAGTTTCAAATACTATGTCATAATCATGTGGCAGAAAACCCATACTTGAATGTAGTAATAAAAGAGAAGTTTGCTTTCTAGTCATAAAACCTTCAAAAGGAGTTACTGTCTTCATGGCACGTAGATAGTGCAGTGGATAGAGAGCTGGGTCTGGAGTCAGGAAGACCTGAGTTCAAATCTGATCTCAGACACTTATTCACTGTGTGACCCCAGGCAAGTCACTTAAATTCTGCCTGCCTCAGTTTACTCAACTGTAAAATGGGAATTATACTAGCACTTACCTCCTAGGGTTGTTGTAAAGATCAAATGAGATAATAAAAATGTTTAGCACAACACCTGACTTAGAGTAGGCACAGTAATAAATGATTATTTTCTTTCTTCCAGTTACTAAGTAGAAGCAGCTTGGTAAACAACTACCAGCAGCAGCCATCCAACTATGATTTGTTTTTGTAAGTTCACAGGCACAAAGGTAGAATGTGGTTATTTATTGAAATACTCACATATAAGATATAAGGGATCACAAGGAGTGACATGATTACCTCATCTAAAGAACTGTGTGTGGCCAAAGACGGTGAGTTTGAAATGGAATAATTTCATCTTTTAAAACCTAGGATTTATTCCCTACGAGGTTAATTTCCTTTGCTCTGTCCTGTACTTGATCCTAAACCTTCAGTTCTCTAATCCTCCAGTCTGAAAGGACAAAAGACGTCAACTATTAGAAAGATAACCCCTCTGTACCAAATTCTCAATGAAGGATCATCTGGGCATTTTGTGGGGGACTTTTGACACCTAATAAACTAGCAGCCAATTAAATCTCTCTAATCAGTTTTTGTTGTTGTTGTTGTTGTTGTTTGTTGTTGTTACATAAGGTGCTAGCAAGTCATGTTTTCCCCGTTCCATAGAATGTCAGCTCCTCCTGGGTAGGAGGTGTTTTGGTTTTGATTTTGTATCCTCAAGCTCTAGCACAGTCTGGCACATATTAGCTAATTAATAATTCCTTATTATTGAAAAGATTGATCTTATATCTATGCAGGTGATTAAAAAAACTAAGTGCAGGAGACTATATTTATTCATAATACATTCAATCTAACTGAGATTCTTGCATCATTCCAACCTAAGTAATTCTGAACAGTCATCTCACAAAAGATCACAAGAGGAGACTATGCAAGATTGGGTGTACTTTGGTACAAGTCTATTACCATCACAGGGAAAATAACTCAAAACATATTTCCTACTAAGTCATTAGCACATCTGTCTACCTATTTAATTCCATCTGTCAAATAATCAGGAAGATGTCTACTTACTCCCCCATGTCTACAGCTATCAAGATTACTTGCTTTTTTACTATAACCCTTCTCACTTTCCACAATGAACCACTAGGGAATGAAAGTTCTCTACCTTCTCACTTTGCCAGATGGGAATATAATCCTTAATTCGCCTTGTATTACTTAGAAGGACAGAATGTTAGAAATGTGTAGGATACTTTACCTATACACTTGTAAACCAATGAGTAAAGACCCCAGTCAAAGCATATTATGTAATGATGATTAGGATGAAGAGGATAAATATTGGGGGGAAATAAAGTTTTCCTCCAAAGTTTTCTCCCCTATATTTTTCTCTGACACATTTTTCTCTCAAAAACCTTTCCTTCTCAAACAAAAACATACAAAGAGCCTCGGGCAACCTTCCTGAAAAATATTTTGTGAATCTTTACTGGAAAAATAACAATCATACCCAACACCTGCTACAACAATGCAGCAATTAGCTAATTGTTCATCCATGGATCTATGATTAAAT
>CM053596.1:112975044-112992474 GCA_028646575.1 Pseudocheirus occidentalis
ACATTGCTTTCTTTTTTTTTTCATTTTTTTGTAACTGTTTAATAGTGTCTTCGTTTCTCATAAAGTCATTAGCTTCTACTTTCTCCACTCTAATTCTGAAGGAATTATTCTCTTCAGAATGCTTGTGAGATTCTTTTTCCATCTGGGAAACTTGACTTTTTAAGGCATTCTTCTCCTCATTGGCTTTCTGGGCCTCTTTTGCCATTTGAGTTAATCTATTCTTGAAAGTGTTGTTTTCTTCAGTCAGGTTGTTGACTCTCTTTTCATGATTTTCTCGTGTAGTTCTCATTTCCCTTCCCATTTTTTCCTCCACTTCCCTTATTTGGTTTTCAAACTCCTTTTTTCAGTTGATGTATAGCTTCTAGGCATTCTTCAAGTGTCTTGGAAGCATTTGGTGTGGGAGTTCTGACTGGGTTGTCTTCCTCCCGTTCCATGCTTTGATCCTTTTTGTCCACAAAAAAGGATTCTAGAGTTTTATTGCTGTTCTTATTTTGCTTCCTTTTCCTCATGTTGGCCAGACAATTAATTGGTTGGGTTTTTTTTTAGCTCTGTGAAACTCTGCTTCCAGGGGGGAAAGCTCTGTTCCAAATCACTGGGGTTTTCCCAGCTGCCGGAGCTATTAGAGGGGTGTTTCAGGTCCCCCCTCCAGCTTTGGCTTGCTGAAAGCGCTCTCCAGTACCACCACCCAAGACCACGATCCAGATCCAGGCCGCTCAATGCAAGAGCACTTGGCCCTGAACAATCGACTTGGCCCCCCCTGCGGGATCCACAGGCCACAGGCTCTGAAGCAGCCCAGTGGGGGCCGCCCCTGTTCCAGCAGTTCCCTTCCCCGACTGTTTCCTTGCGCCAGGGGCAGATTGGTCGAACTGCTTTTCCTCCCCAAATTAAGTTTCAAAGTTTCACTTTCACTTTCACTGACTGTCTCTAATCCTTGTTTGCTGGATGTGAAGATTCCCTCAGGTGCTTTAGATCTTCTCTGAAGTAGACTCATGCTGTGGCTTGGGAGACTGAGTTCCTCCTAGCCGCCCTGGAGCCTGGCGGCATGGCATTTTCAGGCTGAGCTGGTCTCAGCTCCTGGCCTGGGATTAGCCCCTCCTGCCAGCTGCCTTTCTTTAATACCTATTTTTCACACCTTCCTTTAATCCTTGTTTTTCACACCTTGGTAGATGTGGAGTTGCTGGAGGCTGTAGCTCTTCTCTCTTGTAGACTGGCTTTGCTGCTCTTGGCTCCTTCCTTCTGCTCTGGTTCCTGGCTTTGTTTTCGGTTTCAAGCTGGGTTGGCCTCCAATTGCATCCTGCCACAATGATCCCCTGATGCTGAGCTGCCTTCTGTGAGAGATGTGTTTTCTGCATTTTTTAGTTTGAGAGTCCTAGAATTTGTACAGACTCATATTTTTATGGGTGTTTATAGTGGCTGCATGGGAGCTGAGGGTCCCTGCTGTTTCTACGCTGTTATCTTGGCTCTACCCCCAGAACTCTATCATCAGTGGTTTTTTTCAATGAGATAATTCACATTGCCTTCCATTTTAAAAATTGTTTGGATTTGTTTTATAGTCTCTTGATTTCTCATAAAGTCATTAGCCTCCAATTGCTCCAGTCCAATTTTGAAGGAGCTATTCTCTTCAGTGAATTTTTAAAATTCCTTTTCCATCTGGTAAATTCTATTTTTTAAAAGCATTCTTCTCCTCATTGGTTTTCTGGGCCTTTTTCCCATTTGATTTAGTCTATTTTTAAGGTATTATTTTCTTCAGTGTATTTTTGCATCTTCTTTAGCAGGCTGTTGACTAGCTTTTAATTCTTTTCTTTTTTAAAATTTCATTTATTCATTTATTTTTGCTTTTGTGGGGGTGAGGCTGGGAGGAAGGTAGGGCAATTGGGGTTAAGCGATTTGCCCAAAGTCACATAACTAGTTTTGTGTTAATTGTCTAGGGCTGGATTTGAACTCAGGTCCTCCTGACTCCAGGGCTGGTGCTCTCTATTCACTGTGTTACCTAGCCACCCCTTTTAATTATTTTCTTGCATCATTCTCTTTTCTCTTCCCAATTTTTTCTCCACTTCTCTCACTTGATTTTTTAAATCCTTTTTGAGTTCCTCCATGACATGTAACCTATTTATAATTTTCTTGGAGGTTTTTGAAGCAAGAGTTCTGACTTTGCTTTCTTCCTCCAACTCCATGCCTTGATCCTTTTTGTCCCCAAAAAGTATTTTATGGTCTGTTTGTGTTTCCTCTGCTTGCTCATAATTCCAGCTAATTACTTAACTTTTGAGCTCTTTGCAATGGTAGAACTCTGCTTCCAGAATGGAGAGAGCCTTGTCCCAAATTGCTGAGGTTTTCACAGCTGCTGGAGCAATTAGGAGGATGTCATCTCTACAGCCTCCATCAGCTCTGGCTCACTGGCTACACACACCAGGACCACCACCCAAGACCACAATCCATATGGCTGCACAACCTTTGCACCTCTGATGCTTCTCTCCCCAGGGGCAGGGGCTGGATCTCACTCTTTCAACCTTTATGCTTTGTTTGACTGACACTTGTTGCATCATAGAGACCTTAGCATCAATTTGACTGATTCTAATTTTTAATGAATTATTTTCCTCGATTAGTTTTTGGAGCTTCTTTTCCATATGTTCAGTTTTCATTTTTAGGGAGGTATTTTCTCCATTTTCTCCAGTTAGATTTTGGACCTCCCATTGTAGTTCTCCAATTTTACTTTTTAAACATTTGTTTTCTTTAGTGAGATTTTTTTTTCCAATTTGGCCACTGTAGATTTAAGTTTATTTCCTACCTCTCTAATTTCATTTTTAAAATCCCTTTTGAGATCCTCCAAGAATGCTTTTTGGGTTTGAGACCAATTCACATTTCCTTCTGTGGTCTCCAGTGTGAGTATAGATTCCATGTTGCCTTCTGAATTTGGTTGTTCTTGCTCAGTATAAAAAGATTTGATGGTCCTATCCTTTTCAGCTTCCTTCTTCCCCATTGTGTTCACCTATGTCCTGGATTTTTAGAGTGGATATCTGCTTCTGGAGTTGCAGAAGTATTGGGCTTCTCAGGCTGGGAGGTAGTGGTTTTGTTGTTAACTTCATGAGCTGTAGCCTCTGAGTGTGTAGACTAAGGCCAAGGCCAAGACTCTCAGTATTTTCCCTGAGTTACCCTGAGGCTTACAGAGTAAACTATGGGGTGGGGTGGTCTGGCTCCTTCAGGTTTCCACTTCTGTGTCTCTGTGTTACAGCTCAGGTAGGCTCAGTAGCAGAAGGGCAGGGCAGGGCTGTGGTTTGCTGATTGGTCAGGTGGTGCTAATGCACACTTGGGCTTTTGTTGTTAAGGCTTGCTGCTCCACCCTCCTGGGCTTAGCCTCTATACTGTCTCCCTTCCCTTTTCCTCAGTGACCCCCAAGTCTTAGGCTGTTTCCACTATTTCAAGATTTTATTCTGGGTGGGGAATTTAACTCTGGACTTTTCTGGGTCAGGGAGTAGGGATCACAGCAACTACATTTTATTCCTCCATCTTGGCTTCTGGAAGTTTGGGTATGAAATTTTAAACATCCATGTTGTGGACTGTCAGCCCCAGGAAAAGCTTCTGACCCTGCTGTTGGCCCCAAGTTTTTCCTACCTGGTTTTGATGATCCTTTGTCATGTGGTGAGATGGCTGCAAACCCATCTGGCTGGGTGAGTCTGCTGGCTGGGGCTTCTTCTCAGTCTGCCTTGCTCTGCTCTCAGATCCGTGCTGGTGTAGCTCCTATGTGCTCCATGTTCTCCTTGCCCAGACCTGAGTAGGCACTTTCATGGGCTGGGGATCTGCCAAGATGTCTCCCAATGGATTCTGTCACTCTTAAATCCATTCAAATTCACCTTTTAGCTTTTAGGAACAGAATTCTTGGAGGAGCTTTCCACCATCATAGCTCTACTCAGTATTTTTCTATTCATTTATACATTTTTGTTTACCTTTACTGAAGAATGGGGCTGGATGCATGAATTCATGCTGGGGAAACTAGCATTTGCATCCAGGAGAGAATCATCAAAGAGTCAAGCATGCAAGTGGAGCTTCACAAACAATACCAAGAGAAGTGCAGAGATTCTTTTTTTTTCCCAAAAAAATTTTATTTTAGACTCAAATACCACAACACAAAGAGAGAATAGACAAAAGAAAAAACACATATCATAAACTTAAATACAAGGATAGAAAGTAATAAAAGCATGTCATATGCATAGCAGAACATGAGAGGATTCAGAATATGTAACAATAAATTTTCATTTCAAAAAAGCCTATATGAAAAATAATACTCAGTGTGTTAAGAATTGTTCATCTTTGCTTCCTTGTGAGTTTTCTTTTGTTCTCTGCTGTGCACTTTTTTACTTTGTCTTTTTTTCACTCCCTTCAACCCCCTATCCCCAGAAGCCACAATAAAGTTTAGATATGTTTCTCTATACCTATAAATATATACATAGTGCAGAGACTCTTAAGACGCTCATCATTCTGGAAGCATTCATTCACAACTTCCCTAGAAACCTTATTAAAGATGGAACATTTATTTGCTTTAATTTTTTTATTGGATACCCAAAATATTTCAGTCAAATATTCCAGACATTCAAACAATAAATATCAATGGAAAGTCATGCAATAGTAAATAAGGAGCTGACCTCAGAGCCAGGCTGACCCAGGTTAAAGTATCACTTCTGTCACATACTGATTGTATGACTCTTGGCAAGCTAGTGCTCTAAGCAACCTAAGACTATAATAGAAGAGAGTCAAACTGCATTTGTAAAAGGAATTTCCTCATCTGAGACCATCTTTATCATCATCTAACATTTAGCTAGTGATCATTATGTGTCAGTCACTATGCTAAGCACTTTACAATGATTATCTCCTTTGATCCTTACAACTTTGAGACATAGATACTATTATCACCCTCATTTTATTTTTTAAATTACATTTTATTTATTTATTTTTTTACCAATTACATCACAAGACAATTTTTATCTTGCATTTTTACAAGATTTTGGATTCTGAAATTTTCTCCCTTCACCACCACCTTCCTAAAATTTGATATAGGTTATATGTGTGCTACAGTGTAGAACATATTTTCATTTTAGAAACAAATGCAAAAGAAGAAACAAATCAAAATTGAAAAAAGAACAATAAAGAATAAAGTACGTGAAAAAGTATACTTTGATCTGCCTTCAGAGTCCATCAGTTCTATAACTGAATGTGAATAGCATTTTCCTTCATAATCCTTTGTATGCATCTTGGATCATTGCATTTCTGAGAAGAGCTGAGTCATTCATAACTGATCATTACACAATGTTGCTGATACCATGTACAAGGTTTTCTTAGCTCTACTCATTTCATTTTGCATCAGTTAGTACAAGTCTTTCTAGGGTTTTTTTTCCCTGAAATCTTCCTGTTTATCATTTCTTGTTGCTCAATAGTATGCTATTGCATTCATATACCACAGCTTGTTCAGGCATTCCCCAATTGATGGGTATCTTCTCAGTTTCAAATAATTTACTCTCACAAGAAGGGCTGATATAAATATTTTTGCATATATACATCCTTTTTTTTCCTTTTTGATGATCTCTTTGGGATACAGACCTAAGGGAAGTGTTGCTGGATAAAAGGGTATGTACAGTTTGGTTTTCCTTTTGAAGCATTTCCAAATTGTTCTCTAGAATATTTGAATCACTTCACAACTCTATCAACAATGCATTTGTGTCCTAATTTTTCCCACATCCTATCCAACATTTATCATTTTCATTTTTTGTCATATTAGCCAATTTAATAGGTATGAGGTGGTACCTCAGAGTTGTTCTAATTGCATTTTCCTAATCAAAAGTGATTCAGAGGACTTCTTTATATGCCAATAGATACTTTAATTTATTTTGAAAATTGCCCATTAATATTCTTTGACCGTTTATCCATTGGGAAAGGGCTTATATTCTTATAAATTTAGCTATCAATATATTTGAGAAATAAGACTTTTATCCAAGGCACTCACTGTAAAGATTGTTTCCCAGTTTTCTGCTTTCTTTCTTATCTTGTTTGCATTGTTTTTGTTTGTACAAAAGCTATTTTTAATTCAATATGATAAATTATCTATTTTTACATTTTGTAATGTTCTCTGTCACTTGTTTGGTCATGAACCTGTAACTCACTTAACTTTTCCTTTAAGAATTTGGATGCCATAACTCTTGAAGCATACATGTTTAGTACTGATATTACTTCATTGTCTATGTTGCCTTTCAGCAGGGTATAATTTTCTTCCTTATCTCTTTTAATTAGGTCTGCTTTTCCTTTTGTTTTGTTTGAGATCAGGATTGCTACCCCTGGTTTTTTTGTTGTTGTTGTTTCTTTTCTTTTGTTTGTTTTTACTTATATCAAAGTGTAATAGATTCTGCTCTAGTCCCTTGTCTTTATTCTGTGGTGTCTCTCTGCTTTGAGTGTTTCTTGTAAACAATATAGTATAGGATTCCTGGTTTTTTCTCTTTTTTAAAAAATTGATTTGTTTATTTACTTTTAGTTTACAAGATTCAGTCCTACAATCCCTTGAGTTTCATATTTTCTCCTGTCTCCCCCCCCTCCACCCCACCTTGGCAAAGTGGCATACAATCAAATATAGGATCTGCAAATATTTTCATATTGGATATTAGTCTGGTTGTATAGAAGGGTTGTAACCAAATGGAGTGAACAATGGGAAAAAAGAAAGAGAACCAAACATGAAAAAGAACCATAGCATGTAGATTGCTTCAGTCTCCATTTAAACTCTTTTCTTTCTACATCTTTCTCTGAATGTAGATATCTCCTTCCATCCTGAGACTTGTAGAGTTGTTTTATAACTGTGTGTTGCTGAGAAGAATCCAGTTTATCAAAGTTGGTCCTCACACATATGATGTGTCTGTGATTGTGTACAAATTTTTCCTGGTTCTGCTCTTCTCACTTAGCATCAGTTTGTATAAGTCTATCCAGGTGTATATGAAAACAGTTTCCTCGCCATTTCTTATAGTGCAATAGTATTCCATTACATTCATATATCACAACTTGTTTAGCCATTCCCCAATTGATGGGCACCCACTTAATTTCCAGTTTTTTTGCCACCACAAAAAGAGCTGCTACAAATATTTGTGTACATATGGGTCTTCCTCCCACTTCTATGATCCCTTCGGGATACAACCCCAGAAGTGGTATTCCTGGGTAGGATTCCTGTTTTTTATCCTCTCTGTTGTCTAATTCTGTTTTATGAGAGCATTCACCCTATTCACATTCACACTTATAATTACTGTGTATTTCTCTCCAAATTATTTTTTTTACTATTTATTCTCTCTCTTTTCTTTTACCTTTTCTCTCCTCACCTGTTTTGCTTCTGTCTACTGGTTTCCCCAATCTGTTCTTTCTTCTGCCACTTCTCTCTTTCCCCTTTTAATTAATCTCCTCCCTTCCCATTTTGCTGCCAAGTAGGATAGATCACTATATTCAACCAATTGTGTACATTATTCCCTCTCTGAGACAATACTGAGACAATAAAGTTCAAGGGGTACCTATGCCCACTCTCCCATTTCTCCCTCCATTGTAATAGGATCTTTGTACCTCTCCATGTGAAATAATTTACCTGACTCTATCTCTCTCTTCCTTCTTTACCCAGAGTACTTATCTTTCTTATCCCTTAGTTGTTTTTAATGTAATTCACTCAAATTCACCTTGTACACATACTCTCTGTGTAGATTCCTTCTAGTTGTTCTATTAGTGGTACAGTTTTTAAGAATTACAAGTATTGTCTTCCCATATAGGAATGTAAACAGTTCGGCTCCATTGAATCCCTTCACTCCCCCCACCTTCTTTTTAACCCTTTTTAGGCTTCTCTTTGGTCTTGAAATTGAAGATCATAATTTTTATTCATTTCTGGCCTTCTCCTTAGGAAAGCTTGAAATTCTTTTATTCCATTTCCCCCCCTTAAAATATTATGCTTGATTTTGCCAGGTAAGTGATTCTTGGTTGTAATCTAGCTCCTTTGCCTATCATCCCCATTTTAGAGATGAGGAAACTGAGGCAAACATGGGTTAAGTACACAGGGTCATACAACTAGTACGTGTCTGGGATAGAATTTAAACTCAGGTTTTCCTGACTCCAGACTGGGTGCTTTGTCCACTGTATCATCTTGGTGACCACCGAATGCTGCCCCCACAGCAACATTTAAAAATCTCAGATCTAGTATCTATCCATTTACCCAATTACCAGCAACTGCAACTCCCACTAATGGCCTGAAGTACTCAGGTTCTTTAAATTTTCCTACTCTGTATTCTACTGCAGGGTAATATACAGTTTCTTGTGATTGCACAAACCATATCTACTAGGAATTGCAAAAACCATTGGCATTTGTAAAAGATGAGATTGATTCAGAAAAAAAAGGGGAAAAAGTGAAGTAATGGGTAAGCACATTGACTGAGCATATACATCAAATAGAGCCTGGACTTTATGTCAAATGGCTTATAACCAATATTTATTTGCTAATTTCCAAGATTTACAAATAAAATAATAGAACATTTATGTATACTGAGGCACAAACATACATATTTTAAATAATTTATTGTTTTAAAATGTTCTGATACAGTATTTCTATCAGAATATTATTTTGTCTGAGGGAAAAAAAATGTACCACTGACCTCGCGACTGGGTGGAATTGGTGTGGTGGTGTTACACTTGGAAAATAGTCTGCTTCATAATGAGGGGGGGGTAGAAATTACATGAGAAATTTCATTAGGAAGGTACAAACTGTCTTCAGTGTCTGTCACACAGGCTGTTCAGAAGGAAACAAAACACATTTATAGACAATAGGAGCCTTGGGAGACTGGTATTAGGAACTTCTAAGCAGTTAAAATCATTACCTCTTTGTTCTTTTCTTTTCCCAGTAGTGCTAACATGACAGACGCTCAGACTTCTAAAAATCCATCAAGAAGGGCAGAAATGGATGGACATTTTAAAACCATGGATTAATTAAATGAGATTTTCTATCCAGTCCCTAAATGCCCATTGTTAAAAGGGAATAACCACAAAGGACCAAAATATATTGAAATTACCATAAACCAAATAAAAAGTTATGAGCTGAAAGTTCTACTATTGGGTTAGTTAGTAAAAATAAAACAGTTTTGAAATCTTACCTTCTTACAATGACATTGTCTAGTCCTTTCAGTTTGAAGGTCATCTCCAAATTTAAAGAATTCATCTATGTCTTTCCTAATGGCTTTTTACCATACATACATTTCTAAGCTATTTCAGTTAAAGTCTAAGCGCATAGAAGATTCTTACATAGTACTTCCTCCTTCTTATAGCCAGCCCTTCTCCACCACAGTCATCCCAAGCATCTGGGTACAGTTGAATATAAGGCAGAGTAGTACTTCTAAAGACTTGGCTATTTTTTACGTGTGAAGTCATATGAAGCTTATTTCCACATTAGTCATGTTGCAAAAGAAACACAAACAAAATAAAATAATAAAAAATAAATTTTAAAATATGCTTCAATTTGCATTTAGAGTCTACCAGTTCTCTCTCTGTAAGGGGATAGTATTTTTCATCACAGATCCTTTGGAATTGTGTTGGATCATTGTCTTGATCAAAATAGCTCTCTTTCACAGTTGATCTTCCTCAAAATATTACTGTTACTATGTATGATGTTCTCTTGGTTCTGCTCACTTCATTTTGCATGAGTTACTGTGATCAGACTGGTAGTGCTATAATTTTATGAGGCCTTATACCCCATGTTTCTTGAACCATTTCCTAGGTAAAGGACCTGATCCCTCACTTTCAGTCCAAAGAATACATTTTTTTTTCTTCCAGGTTCCTAGGCTTTGAGCCTTCAAATTTGTCCAGGGATTTTAAAATATTTTTTCTAACTGCCACCATAATCCCCCTATCACATGAAAGAAATAACATACTTAAGCTCCACGAAAATGTTAGAAGCCTAATTTTGAGGTGTTGTTTTAATTCCATTCCACTTTCCCTTCAGGTTTATAAATATTCAAGGATAATGAAGTTTGTTTTTACCAGATACAAAAACCAATAGTTTTTTTTTAAGTACTGAAACTTATCTTGGTAGTACAGGAGGTGCTGGGATGTATTCATTTAAAACCGATCTTGAAGAAGGTGTTTACCCTGGTCTAGAAACAAATGGATAAAGGAGAAGATTAGGCTTTTGTTGACAATTCGTCCATTTGAAAGAGTAGCATAATTACAATTCTCCCTTGGTTGTATGTGCCTCTGAAGCTGGTGGGTAGTGGTGAAGGAAGGATAAGGATAAAAACTGCTTCCTTCCAAATTTTCTGGAGGAAGTTTGCCCAGTGTAGTATTTCTCAGGGTGTACTTGACAGCAAAATGACAGAAATGCAGCCATGCTCAAAATCTTATACCCCTGCCACTCCATAGTGAGACAAAAAAAAGCAGCTCCAACTGGCAACGTTGATAGCAATTTTTAAATAGTTCTTTGCTACAGCTACATGGCACAGTAGATAGATAGTGTTAGGCCTGATGTGAAGGGCTGTACCTAAACTTTGATTATGTCATTTACTTCTTAAGTTATCCCCACCTTGGGCAATCTATTTAATAAAATATCCCCAACTAAATCTTAACAGAACACAATGGCTGCCCCACCTAGGTAGGATCAGGATAGAATAGAAAGTTAGCTCAATCTTCAGAGAAGAAGGTCTTAAATTGAGGATAAATAGGAGGGGAATCTCCCCAAATCATTGGTTATATTAATCATTTTGTCATAATTTAAGCTAAACAAGAATAGATCACAGTCAGTTTTTACTCTATAGGATCATAGGTCAAAGGATCCTAGATATAGATTTGGAGATCTTTAAGGGCACCTATAGTGGCAACCAAGCTGGCATGCCCAGGATGACTGCTAGCACAGGTTCTTAGGTCTGTTTTAAAGGAAAGATAGCTGTTTAAAGGGGTCAGCAGATTTTTAAAAATTATATTAGCTAGTTCAGGGGAAAATTCAGCACCATGAACTTCAGAGAAAATACAAGCAGAGAAATAAATACCAATAGACAGGGTTCTGACTGCCTGAAACAACTATATGTTTTACATACATCCCTGGATCAAGAGAGCCTTTACATCTCAGCAGGTGGGGAGCTCTGAACATATGGCCACTCAGAATCTTGACCTAAAATCACAAGATCCTTCTCATAAACAAGCCCCCAAAGCAATATGCCAACTCAGAGTGTGTGTGTGTGTGTGTGTGTGTACACACACAAATATGCCTAATTAAAAATTAGCAAAAGATGTGAAAGCCTTTCTACAAAGAAGCCTCCACTAAGCAAGCTTCTCTTAATGGGCTCCAAGTGAGGCCTATTAATTGGCAAAGAAGATCTTAAATCCCATTAACATTATAACATCTTAGTCCAATTTCTTGTTTTGTAAAGAAATTTAAGCTAAAATATGGAGTATGTATTGGAGCATAATAAGAAATGAACATGGGCTACCCTATGTATGTGGTCCTGGACATTTAACTTGTAAGGTAGAAGCTCCCATTCCCATCTGTTGAGAAGGCTATAAAATTATATGCTAATAACAATTAATGTCTATTCATGTGTAGGACACTATGCAAGGATTTAATTCAATCAGCAAAAGAGTAAAAAAGTAATAATAACAAGAAACAATTCACTGATGATAAGAATTGCTAATACAGGAAACAAGAGTGCTAACTTCATCTACCAGCTAAACAAAGCACCATCAACATCAGATGAATGAGAAGAGGTTGAAAGGAAATCAGACAAATGCTTTAATATTTCATCCACATACCAATTTAAAGTTTTTTTCAATTGAAAAACAACCTACACACAAAAACTAGCCATATGACCTTGGGCAAGTCACTTAACCCCAACTGCCTGCCAAAAAAGCAAAAAGAAAAAAAAATTAAAAAAAGAAAAACAACCTACAAAATTAAATTGGCTTTCTAAAAATTAATATATTACTAATATAGTTAAAGATGTTTTATTTTAAAAGTAATAGGAATTTTTTTTCAAATTAAATTTTCTTCCTTACTCCAACTCCTGTCGAATCACTCCAAAGTAAATCAGGGTTATGCTACCATACATTTATCTCAGCTGGCCCAATTAATAGTATTGAAGAAATATGTGAATTCCATAGAGAAACCCAGCCTTATATCATCTTAGTCTCCTTCACACAGCCTATGCTCCTGCCAAACACACTTATAATCTGTTCTCTGAATATGCCCTGTACTTCCCTATCTCTTTGCATTATTTCTTTTGTCTGAAATGTCCTCCTTCCATCTTCTCACCTGCTGAATTCTTAATCATCATTTAAAGTTCTGTTCTAATGCTGCTTTCAATATGAATTCTTCCATAATTGCCTCCTCCACCAGTAATGCTTTTCCTTCTCTGACATCACATAGAATTTTATTTGTATTTGATAACTCTATACTACAGTTATCATGTGATATGCACTTTAATTATCTATATCATGATTGTAAGGGGATTGTGCTACTCATAGACATACTGTATGCCTAGAACAATATTGGTATTAAAAGGATGGATTTTCTTTCAGATGGAAACTAGGGCTCATTAAAAATCACTATGCAATTTTCAGAGAGTAATATTGCCTGCTCTTATTCTTCCCATTCAATATTCATTGTTAATTTCCATTGTCTGTCCAAGATATGGTTATTGATGGATAAACACTGTGGGATGTACATTTGACTGCATATCATCATCTAAACAATAAGTATTCTTCATGTACTTGTTTTTTCCTGGGTGAATAGATAGTCTAAACTCTTACAAATGGTTGCCATCTAATTAAATAGGTTCAGTAGTTTTGGGAAGAGTGGGTCAAAGAAGGGTGGATGACATCATGTCAACTGTAAATAGGACCATTCAGAGTATCTATCAGTAAACCTTCTATTTGAATCATATGCTAGATATCATTAATGGGTGACACAAAAGGAAATAAACCTATGGTAGGCATAAATAGACTTCTGCATATTATCAATGTTGGTTTGTACACAAAAAAATGACATAAAATATTGAGGAACCAAGGGCAAGACAAATTCCAGAATACTCATGAAAGAAAAGCAAGGGAGAACAGATGGACAGCCAGGATATAGACCTAAAAACCCTGTACAATGGTACCTTGACTTATCAAATCAATTTTCCCCATTGAAATTAATTGAAATGCCATTAATCTATTCCAGCCCCCAAAATACCACCCCCAGTATTTTTGTTACATGTTTTTAAATAAGAAAAAAGTATTTCTAAATAACAAATATTGTATAAACACATAATAAAAGAGAATGTAAAGAAATAAACTGGTTTTATAAAATATCCAATTTACCTTGGATATCAGGCAACTTGTGCTATCAGAAGATAATGGCAGAGGTGGAGGGTGGAGGAGATAGATGGAGGAGGTTAGAGGAGTTTTGTTTCCTGCTCTTTTGGTTACTTTCACTCACTTACTCGATACACTGTTAATGCTACACTTTATCCCTGAACTTAATTGGTACAATATATTTTTTTTTACTTTTGCTTAACTTAATTTTCTTCACTGGTGAGGTAAACACTTTGGACTGAATGAGCGAGGCATGGGGTGTTGGGTTGTGGCATTTACTGTGCCAAGTAGCAGCAGCTGGTACCTCAAATTTTGGCTCGCAATTCAAAGCAAAAAATCAACTGAGTAACAACTCATATTTGGGAAATCTCATAAGTTGATGCACTCCTATGTTAAGGTACCAGTGTAATTTGTTTTTGTTGTTTAAATTTTCTTGATATATTTTGTTTTTAAATGACCTTCTCTATCCAACAAGTCATCCCTTGTAAAAACAACAACTAAGAAACAGGAGAAAGGGAACAAAAAAGATATTTTAGCAAAATTTATCAGTTTATCAAATAAATCCAACAAGACATGGAACATCCCATATCTGTAGTTCCCAATCTCTACAAAGAGGTACGTGGCTCATTTTTTCCATTTCATCTTAGGGGACAAATGTGGCCATTACAATTATGTAACATTAATTTGGGGTTCTTTGTTATTCTTTTCTTTTACATTATTTTATCACTCAATTATTCTCTTGATTGTGCTTACCTCATTTTATATCACTTCATATGTCTCCTCATACTTCTCTAAATTCTTCATATTCACAGTTTCTTATGTTGCATATTTCTACAAGGTTATTTATTTTTTTATGTGATAATCTACTTTTGTTTCTAGTTCTTTCCTATAAGAAAAGGTTCTACTTATGAGTATTTCAGTGCCTACAGTATCCATGTAATGTTAAAGTTTAGACCTAGAAGAGGACCTCCAAAATCTTTGAAAGATCCTCTCTGAAGAATTAATGGGAAGATGAGTTCTATATAATGTGAAGATGTGGACAGATTGTGCTGTGTATGACCTTATCAGTGAAATCATGATTATGTTGACATATATAAGGAAGTTTATGTCTCATTTCCCTACTAAAATGTAAGCTCTATGAAATCAGAGAGCATGCATTAAGCAAACCATCCTTCTACAATGCTAAGAAAAGTATCCTGCACATGGCAAGTGCTTAATAAATGTTGGCTGAGTTCAATTGAAATGGATTAAAATGTAAGGGTTGATGTTGGTTACTCCAGTTCCTTTCACCCCGGCCTTAGGGCTGTTTTACTTTTCCCTCTCTCCCACAGCTCTTAATAATCCTGATAAATAGCTGACTTCTAAGGCTATCTCCACTTAGTTCTTATTCAGTGAGAAAATTAAAGTCTCCCAGCATGTGCATCTTTATCTGTCTTCTTATCTTCTAAATCTCAGAAGGAAAGATATGTCCCTCTTTCCACTTGCTCTGAAAAGAAGGTTATATAGTTGAAGGCCCTTCATTGGGAGTCAAGAGACCAAGGTTTTGGTCTCAGCTTAGCCAAAAACTTTACTCCCTTTAGTAATTGTTTAATCCTCTCTAAGGTTTCATTTTTTTTACCTGTAAAAATAAATTTAAAACAAATTTAGCACAAAGAGTTCTAGAGTTCTGTGACACAATCAATGTTTCTTCTCTCTAAAGTTCATTCAGGTCGGATCTCAGAATTCTTGTTGAATCTACTTTTCTTTATCAGCTTATGTCACCTGCTAAATGAATTAGCACTGTTTCTTCCCTACTAATTCCCCTCTCTTCCCATATTGGAGGGAGATGAATTATAAGATGGGAAGACTCAAAACTACACTCTCAGATACAAGTATGGTGAGATGTGTCTGGGGATGACTTTTATGCAGGACTATGGCTCAACAAATTGAATAGTTCAGGTAAGTAGTTGCTCCACACTCTCTCATGCTACCCAAATTTAAAATCATATCTAGTAAAGCTACACTACCACCACCACTATTCTCCAACAAAATCTTGTTCCCTTACTCCAGTGCCAAAGGTCTGAAACAGAGAGATGTAATGGCTCTGCATGCTGTGATGGGAATCTCTTTATCAGGATATAATCTCACAGGTGACTGACCACTGATAGGGCCATATAATTCACCTGCCTTCTACTGTAGATAGAGAATATAGACACTGACAAAAATATGCTTCCTTTTTTTGTAGTTACTTTGCATCTACTCTGGATGTGTTTTGCATATACCTGCTTTATCTACCATTAGAATGTAAGTTCCTTGAGGGTAGAGGTAGGTTTACTTTTGTCTCTGTATCTCCAGTGACTAGCATATATTAGATGCATAATAAATACTTGATTGCTTGATACCATCATTTTAATAAAAAAAATTTCTATAGCATTTTGATATTTGTCAAGGATTTTTCTCAGAAGCTCTGTGTTGAGTAACTGAAATCCTTAAATGACTCTGGGATCTCATTGATGCAAACACCTCCTCCAACAAGATAGATCCCAACCCATTCATGCTTTTCCCTATCTGAAGGACTCTTTTCTGTACCCTAGTAAAAAGTCATCACAAGAGGTTCATGTGCTATGTGACCTTCCTTGCCTTTTTAAGACATCACAAGGACACCAAAGAAGCACTCAGGTGTCCATCAGTTATCTCTTGCTCTTGTCATATGATAAAGCCTAAAATCTCCTCCTCCTGCTGCTCTTTCTTCTTCTTCTTCTTCTTCTTCTTCTTCTTCTTCTTCTTCCCTTCTTTTTATCATCAAACCATTCTTTGATAGTATCCTTTATTATGCTTCTTTTCCATACTACTTTATTTGTTTTTTTTGTTTTTTTTGTTTTTGCTTTTTTTTTTTGAGGGCAGTTGGGGTTAAGTGACTTGCCCAAGGTCACAGGGCTAGTTTTTTTGTGTGTGTGTTAAGTGTCTGAGGCCGGATTTGAACTCAGGTACTCCTGACTCCAGGGCCGGTGCTCTATTCACTGCGCCACCTAGCCGCCCCTATACTACTTTATTTGTGATTTATTCTAGCCTGCTCATACCCAGAAGACACTTGTCCATGGTTCTCTATTTTCAATTTTAAAGTTTTAAAGACTTTCCCCATGTGATTTAGAACTACACATCAATGCAAATATAATATTAATATGGATGTTTTATCCCTTCTTGCAGATGGGAAAACTGATTCAGAGTACTTAAATGATTTACTCAAGGTTCTATAAAGTTTGGAGGGTCAAAACCAGAAAGTATACTGAGGTCCCCTGTCTCAGAGCCCAGCAGTAATTACACTATGTTGCAAGATACTACATAGTTCATAATTTATTTATGCTTAGTTCATTTATTTCTTCAGGTCTTATCTTTTCTAAAGGACCGAAATATCCTTGAAGGAAGGGAACTTCCTTTCTCTCACCCCTCAATGCCCAATATATGGCTAGGCACATAGAGGGCACTAAATAATACTTGCAGAATCAAATGAAAGAAATCCTAAGCAAACATGTAAGGTAAGGAAAATTTATTATTGGCACCCCAACATCTCCACTAAGGTCCCAAGAAAGTTTGAAGAACACAATTTTCTGATAAGAACCCATTGTCTTCATGATATTTTGGGAACACTCATTGTCAGGGAATTAAAATTATTTTATTTAGGTATTTATGATTTAACACATTGTTGCCATACTCTCAGATATATTTTAAAAGGAAATCATACTTAATAGAAATATAAATTGGAACTATAATTTCATTGATATAGGGGATTTCCAAATGAGGAAACTTTCTCTATCCATGCAGGTGGGAACTTTCTAAATTTTTAGTCTTAAAGGATCATCAAGAACAACAAGAAGTCAAGTGATTTGTCCCAGGTGACAAAGAAAATGCCTTAGGTGGTACTTAAACCTAGGAATACTTGGCTTCAAAGTTAGTTCTCTGTTCTTTCTACTCTACTGCTTCTCAATTAATACTTAAACCCCAAATGGTTAGTCTTCTGCAGTGAAATTCTGTCTACTTTATGAACTAGCTAGAGAATACATTTGGGTGCAGTAAGATTTTACCAGTCTTCTCATATGAAAGACAGCATTTATGGAATAT
>CM053596.1:112992574-113010202 GCA_028646575.1 Pseudocheirus occidentalis
ATTATATGAGAGAATCTATTTGAAGAGCAAAACTGAAGGGAAAAGAGGACTATTAGGAAAAAAGCAGAGCCTGATGAATTTAAGGAAAATCAAGAAAAATGTCAATGGAGAGTATAGTTTGAAATGAAGAAAATGATGAAACTTGCAGAAAGCTAAAAATGTAAACACTTGCCTGCTTTCTGGTTTATTTTACTACAATCTACCAACTGTGGCTTAACTTTACCACAGTGTTTCTTATTCACTTCTGGAACTGCTTTTGACTCTTGCATTTAGGCATTTCAGCTATCACACCCCTGCAGGCTTTTTTTCAGGCTCCTATCAATCAGCATTGTGTTAGGTAATGTAAGGATCTACACAGGCAGGAGAGAGACTTGAGGAATTTAGAGTGTTTATGCTCCAAAAAAGACAACAGAACTAAAATGCAGATGGAGGGTAAATGATAATAGTCTGTCTTTTGTTCCTCTCCCTGTCTCTACCTCAAGTAGTATAGTTGTGCAGAGGTCCATAAACACTTAAAAGAATCTAGGGGAAATGTAGGATATTTATTTATGGGATTGAGAAGTTCTAGTACAATCCTTGGGACTGATGGAATAAATTGAGTTTAATCTACATAGCTATAGCAAGCCTAAGGTCATAAAGGGATTAAGAAAATTTTCATTTGTACACAATTCCTTAAAAAAAAAGACATGACTTATTTGGGCTTTCTGCCTACATTCACTATAGAACTTTGCTTTATATCTCTCTTGGATTGTACAGGATGCTGCTTTTACAAATATTGCTGCAGAGGCATCATGAAATTCTAGATAAAGTACTGAACTCAGTGTCAGCAAGTCCTAGGTTCAGGTCCCATCTCTAACAAATATTGACTGTGTGGCCCTGGCAAGTCACTCATTTCATTGATCTAGGCAAATCTCTAAGATTATAAATTGTAGAGAAGGGGATGGTAAAGATAATTTCCTCACTAGCAAACCCCTATATGAATGAAATTATAGTTTTAGTTCATATATTTATCCCTCCATGTTCAGTATCATGTCTACTGTATAGAGTCATAGAATTTCATGATGGAAGAGACCTCAGAAATAATCAACCCCAACCTACTCTATACAAGTGGTTACTAAATTTCTCTTATGTGTAAGACAAAATGGAGCTGAGAGTAGAGATGCCAAAATGAATAATTTCCCTCCCCCTTTGCATGCATGTATATATGTATACACACATATTCATATATGTATACACATACATATTTGTATAAACATACATATATGCATACACATACATATATGTATATATGAATACACATACATATCTGTATATATACATATATGTATATATGCATACACATACATATATGTATATATATACATATATATGCATACACAAGTGTCTGTGGAAGAGGGGGAATCACTAAGAACAGAGAGAAGTCAAAACAAGCTTCAAGTAGGAGTGGAACTTTCTGTGGGATGGAAGAGAGCAAGTACATTGCTGGAGTGAGGGACAGCTAGTACAAAAGCATAGAGATGGGAAATGGAATGATGAGAGCCAGAGACAGCTGACAGGGACCAATTTGTCTGGAGTGTGGCATTCATGAGAGCAGGAGTGATGTGACATCAAATATGTCTGGAAATGTAGGATGGAACCAGATGGATAAGGGCTATAAATGTTCAACAAAAGAATATATAATTTATTCTCTTTTTTGTATAGTTTATTCTAAAGGCAGTAGTGATCCCCTTGTTTTTAGAGAAGATGAAACTCAATGAAGCACAGAGAACTAAAGTACCTCACCCAATGTCATTCAGTTTGTATATAAAAATAAGTTGTATTTGAACCCTGGTCAAATGATTCCAGATCTCATGTTCTTTCTGGTACATTGGTTTTCCAATTAATTGTAACCTTTCTCTCTTTAGTTAACTTGAGAACTGTGTCTATTTTTCTATATTTTCCTATTGGAGGTTTTTAGAGTGATGGTAGGTGCTATTTGGAAGCACAAAAAATAATTAGTGGTGAGTTAATTTCACTGCACACTCATGATCCAATTTCAGAGAATGTCCACTGGATGGAAGTTTTTTTATTATCAAAAAGATTGATCAGTCACCAATAAATAATTGCAGTATTTCATAACAGGAAAAAAAACCAGGACAATTGTAGAATATAATCAGGAGCCATTCCAGATCCCTTTTGAAATTATCAGAGAGCGAGCAGCTAGGTGGTGCAGTGAATAGAGCACTGGCCCTGGAGTCAGGATTACCTGTGTTCAAATCCAGCCTAAGACACTTGACACTTACTAGCTGTGTGACCTTGAGCAAGTCACTTAACCCCATATGCCTTGCCTTCCCCACTCAAAAAGAAATCATCAGAGAGGAAATGAAAATTCCTTTGAAAAAAGACCTCTTCAGCAAGAACAGAGAATTCAATGAAAGCACCTTGGAGCAAAATAGAAGCAACAGCCAGTGTTGATGAGTAGTTATATCAATGACTCACAAGTTCCACCATATTTAACTATAGTCACTCCCTCTTCCGCATCTTCACTTTGAGCTGGCAGATGCACTTCCCTTGAAAGGCTTTCTCCAGAGTCTTTTTGACACACTACATGCTGGCTTGTAGCCATCTCTTGCTATTCAAACTCTTACTATATTCAGCCTTCCTCTTACAGCAAAGCCCAATAGTCTCTCTTCTGGCAATTTAATTGACTGCCTTTGTTATAGAATTTCTTTTCCTCTGCCTCACATCCTTACATGACTCTAGGGTTTCTAGTTCCTTAGTTTCTTATGCTATGCTTATATTTCCTTTGTTTTATTGCTATCCCCTAGACCTCCATATTAAGACCTCCTACATCCTCTTCATTCACTGTGAAATTCTATTTGTAACTAAAGACTAAGCCATCATTGCAATGCTTATTATCCCCAAATCAACTTTTCCACACCCATTCTTTTCCCCTCTTGTCCATCGCTTATTTCAAGCCATGCATTGGTTTCATGTCAAAACCAATATTACCTTTCAAATTTGATGTTAGAGTATTTAACTCCAGGTCCATTTTTCTCCTAAAACCTATTTTATGATGCAGTATACAGAGTTATTATGACACATACTGGAAAAAAAAGTCACTGACATTTATCAACCTTGGCACCAGAAAAGGCCTGATTTACTGTAATTAAGGTTGGGCTGTACCGAAAATGTGTATGCATTTTTTATATAGAGGATACACTTAACTCTGCTATTAATTCACAAACATTAGGTGCAGAGTCAGATATGTGATTTTAGGTGTTTAAAGAGAGTGTGAATTTAAAACTAGTCAAGATTTATGGGCAATAAAGGGAAATATGCTCATAATTCACAACTGGACTTAGACCCTGGCTCAGAATCAGAGGAATACAAGACAGACCATTA
This sequence comes from Pseudocheirus occidentalis, assembly GCA_028646575.1. NCBI lineage: Eukaryota > Metazoa > Chordata > Mammalia > Diprotodontia > Pseudocheiridae > Pseudocheirus > Pseudocheirus occidentalis. The sequence continues at coordinate 112,995,959 of CM053596.1, forward strand.
GTTTCACTAGACAGCACTGGAATTGAAATAGAATGGTCAGGCATCACTAATGTGATTAAGGCTCTTGATTTCACAGTTTAAAAAAGTAGATTAGTTGTCCCAAATGTGATTTCAGAGCTTTCGGGGCATATGCATCAGAGGTCAATAACTGGTTGTTGACGAGGAATAGCATAACCTTGAAATATTAGGAACTGAATAAGGTTCGAACTTCAAGAAAGGCTTGTGTTCTCTTTTTCAACCAAGATTGGAAAAAAAAGTTTTCTTAATGGAATATTCAAAACAAGTGTCTGGGATAATGAAATCACTCCATTTTTTTTAAGGCAGATGGCTTTCATTTCCACTCCATGAATCATCCTATACTTTTGCCACCTCTCAAATATACTATGTGGCAACCCAATGGAATTTAATGTACTTACATCAATTAACATCTACTCTATGCATCTAGCATCACTGGGAAAAGTCTAATAAGAAAAGAAATTTTTTACAAGTTTTCCACTGAAGTTTATCAGTATTCTTTGAATAAGAATCCCTAATACTCAGTTCATATAAATTATTTATTCATCTACTAGACTTAAAACAGAAAATAAATCCCATATCATTCTGGCCTAATGCTTTTATATATTTCTAGCATCATAACAGGATTGAATATAACAGGGTAATTAGATATTTGCTTATTTAGCTGATGTGATATACAAACACATGCACAAATATGTGTGTGCATCTATGCATATATGGGTGTGTGTGTATACATAAACACATACATACACACATACTATTTAGAGAAACTAAAATTTTCTATTTGGTCTGTGTTCTTTGGACAGTCTAATGGGATTTGACTTGATTAAACTTGTTTCATGGAATTTGCATGGCCCTAATCTCAGCATACAGGAAAATCACCTTAAAATAAAATGCTCATAGGGGAAATTGTTTACTATGAAATTTTAGTGGATGACTCAAAAATCTGCTACTTCATCATGTTACTAATTTTCTAATTTCCTGAAAGGCAGTGACAAAATCATGAAATAAAAATAAAAATAATATACTTCTTTAGATCTTAAAAAGGGTGCTAACATAATTAAATGTTCTTATTTTGCATATGAGGAAACTGAAAACTGGAAAATTTGAATGATTTTTTTAAGAGTATAGAATTGTTTAGAGGCAGATCCAGGTTCTCATTTTTCCTGATTTGTTCTCTTTTAACTACTCTTTGCTACTTCTATTTTGCCCTCAAATAACCTTTATTTATAAGTATGTTCAAACCACCATAGTGTAGTGTAAGAAAAAACACACTAAATGACAAATCTAGATGTCATCACCATCATGGACATAGGTTGGTAGGAAACATTTCATTTTAATATCACAATTTCACCTAATAAAATAAGTGATCACATAAGATGGATAATCATGATCACATAAGGATTAACTAGGCAAAGGTGGCAGAAATAGGCAAGGGAGAGATTTTGAAATATTTGGGTCAAGTTATTTTGTGTGTTTGCTGAACAAAACTGATATGACACCAAGGTGATGAAAAATATTGCTAACTGCTGACAACTATGGTATTTCCAACCTGTAGGAAGGAGGGGACATGGACTTGATAGATTGGAAGTTTTTTGATTATCAAATCCTTATTTAATATATGGAAATATGATTAATAGTAGAAGTAAAGTGACCTTAGGGCAATCAGGTGGCACAGTAAACAGAGTGCCAGCCCTAGAATAAGGAGAACCTGATTTCAAATCTGGCTTCATTTATTAGTGATTCTGGGCAAATCATTTAACCCTATTAGCCTCAGTTTCCTCATACATAAAATGAGCTGGAGAAGGAAATGGAAAACCATTCTAGTGTCTTTGCCAATAAAACCCTAAATGAGGTCACAGAGAGTCAGACATGACTGAAGTAATTCAATATAACAAAAGTGACCCACTCAAGTTCATACAGCTCATAAAAGTCAGAGCCAAGACTCCAAGGTCTTCTGATTAGGCTTAGTTGTTTTGAAGATACTTCTCTGCCTCCATCCTTCCCCTTAAACTCCATGTAACAAAGAGCTGGGTAACAGAGATTGTATATAGGCAGTTTACTGAGGCAGTTTGCTGGGGGAAGATATTGGATAGCAACAAAAGTGTATAGATTAAATTTAGACACAGTATTATGAACATGAAGGACACATCCATTGACTGTCCTTCATGTTCATAATACTGTGTCTAAATTTGGCTATCTGCCTGAGGCACTCACTGATTGTTTTCTGTAAATGTAAACTGGTTTCCCTGACATAGAAGGAGGTAGAGAGACTTTAACACCTAGTGTGCTGCTTATTAGAGAAAATAGAAGAAATAGACAAAAGAAACATCATTATGATGCTGGTGATGATGATGATGATGATATGTTAAAAGACTTGGATCAAATATTATCTTTGTCACTTAATATTTGTGTAACCTGGAAGAATCAATAAACTTCCCTGAAACTTAGTTTTCTCACCTGAAGATGGGCAAAATACTAATACTTAACATTATTTTTTCAAAAAAAGTTGTTGTGAGGAAAGTCTTTTGTAAACTGGAAAGTGCTCTACTTGGAGGATGAAGGGAGCTCCTTGATCAATTTGATGAAATTACAGAGTGATGAGTCTTTGTTGGAGACCTTGATATTGTCATACTATGGAGGGAATAGACATGTCCCTTTATACCCTCTGGGACAAAGGTGTCTAACACAACCAGCAATATTCCCAAGTGTGGCCTGACCCAGAGTAAAATATAATTGGAAATATTTAACACACTGAATACAAACACAGTAAAACATAGATAACATTACATGTTAAAGCTAAGTCAATACCTGGCAGCAGAGATACTGATGTACATTATTTATTTTTTATTATTGTTTCCATCTGATTTTTAGACCACTTCTCTGGAGGATGGGGTATCATTCAACAGGTTCTATTGCCAAGATGAATTGGTTTGGTTGGCTTACAATGTTGCAAGGTATACTGTATTATTTTATGAGGAGAAACTCCTTTGTGTTATAAAAGAGAAACTACTGACTTTTCTGGCCCTTTTGGCTATTTGTTTTCCAACAAAGTTAAAATTACCTGAGAGCCCTTGGGAGAAGAAACCCCACTCTTTAGAACCATTTATATTGTAAACTAGGTAGCAACAATGGAGAAAGGAACACATTAGTGCCACTAACTAAAGTTCTTGAACTTCACCTTCTGAAGGTGTGTTGAGAGTCTTCTCCAGTGATTCTCTTCTAGCAACTCTAAATTCAAAAGCTCAACAAAAGCTTCAGCCAAAGAATGGCAGTTTTTGAGTTTCTGAGCAGTACAAGAGTCTTATAGAGAACAGAATCACTTATATAGTCCCTGAAAAAGTATAATTGAAAAAGGCCTTTTCCTTCTATTACCATGAGGTTTTTGGCTTACATGTTTCCAGAGGGAGGAAGTGTTGACTACTTAGCATAGAGATTATTTTTTCTTTCTTGATAAAGTCCAATACACAATATGGTGCAAATGAATCTAGGAGCTACATGTGGGAAATGGGATTCACTGAAATATCCAAGTGTTCTGCAAGGCTAGCAATCCCAAGTTTCTTTCCCTTCCGTGGAAGCCCAAACTAAAATATTATACTATGTGTCTTGAGGACTTTCTGGTCCCACAGTAGGTTGGCCTTCCTAGAAAGGAAAAAAGAAAAAGTGAACTATTTGTGAACTGTTGTGGAGATTTTGTGTATTTTCCTGCTTTGTCTCTGGGCAATTGTGAGCCCTGTCATTTGGTTATGTAATTTTTATTTGTGAGAGGAAATAAAGGTTATCTATACCTGAAATAAATATCATAACACTGAGTGTTATTATAGAATCTAGGGATCTTTTTACCCAGTGGAGATAATCCAGATTTGTTGTTTTATCAAAGTAAATTCTAGGTATTGCATCTGCATAATTAGGCAATTAATTATTATTTGGAGAATGGGCTTAGTCCCTCAAATAGGACACATCCTAAATAAGCTTAGAGCTTAGATTAATAATGTGTGATTAGTGGCATCCTGTTTGATTCTGAGGAGGCTAAAGGAATCAAAATCAGAATCAAAATGTTGATAATTAGACAAAAAAGATGCAATGAAAGAGATGAAACTCTGTTAGAGTAATCCAGCAAGTAAGTACACTGCAACATTTTTGCCATACCAGGGTAGATAAAATGTATGTATGGATAGGTTAGAACAATGCATAGAGATTAGGATGAAATTGAGAAGCAGCAGAGTATAGTAAATAGAATACTGAACTTAGAACCAGGAGACCTGAGTTTGAATCTTGACTCGAACAATTGTTTGATGTATAATTATCTAATCCATTTAAATTTAGAGAGCTTCAGCTATCCCATCTGTACAACAGGGATAATTCTCTCTTTTACAAGGGTAGCTGTGAGGACAGTATTTCCCAAGTCTAAATGAGAAGATGAAAATATAAAGGATGAGGCAATCAGATTTAGCAGGAGCTCCTGAGAAAGAAAAACAAAAACTTAGTAGTTGTAGTTAACAACAGGCAGAATGCAAATCAAAAATATGTTGTAGCTACCTAAAAAGAGAAGAGCAATTTTGGCAGAGTTAACAGGAGCATATAGATATGGATGCTAATAGTCCTATTACATACCAAGGTCAAATGAGTACATCATGTAATATGTTTAATTCTGGTTTGATAGACATTGATAAAACTAGACAGTGTCTAAAGGAAAGTGACCAGGACAAAAAATAATCTAGAATTCATTTCATTGTGATGAAATAGTTTGTATCTGTCTTTTCATATAATATAAGACAAGAAGCATGGTCATGTTAAAATTATAAAAGCAACTTAAAATAATTTGACTGCTTGTCAGGGTGTGTTGGTGGGATTAAAAAGAACTTTGCAGAAGAAGACGGATTAGTTAATGGCGAAATAGTCCCTTTAACTTGGAATGTTAAATGGAGGTCACGTGACTTAAAACACCCAAGGGGAGCATGCTAGGGCAATTTTCCAACCCTCTTCTCTGGGAAACAGAATCACCACTTCCAAATTAGGAAAGTTCAGAAAAGTGATAAAATCAGGGAGGTCACCAAGTCGACTCAGGCACAACGGCATTCAGGCTCTGGCATGAGGAAAGAGTCCACTGCTGTTTTGCAAGACATGCATATACTTGATTCATGGTTTCACCAACCACTTTCTAATATTTTAGAGTCTAAATGTGATGGCAGCTCCAATGTGGGAGACACTTAAAAGTTTCATATTTAAGGGCAGGGAGAAGTCATAGTCAGAGGAATCTGAATTCCCTCTCAACAGAAAATGATATATCAATTGGCTAGAAAACTAGAACTTTTTATCCTAGAAATGAAAATTCCAGGTAAGGAGAAAGAAGGATGTATCAGCTAGGAGGAAAAGTGTGCCTCACATATAGACAGCTTATTGGATTTAAAAAGATTAGGTCTGAAAATCAGAAGATTTTTCTGGACTATGATAGTATTTAATTTAATGTGTGGCTTTGGGATTCCTGAAAGCTAATTAAGACAGAAATCAGGAAGCAAACAAGTATTTACTACATATTTGGTATGTGTCAGAGACTATGTTAGACTCTGAGAATACCAAAATAAACATCAAATAGTCCCTGCCCTCAAAATTTTATTTTTTTTTTACTAGAGAAAGATTGTGATATATGTAGCACCCCCTTGAGTACTACTTCCTCAACTCCCACTTGCATTTTCAGGCCAAGCCTCCAGAAAGGAACTTACTATTACTATACTTTAGAATTCTATGGCAACTCTGAAGGTCTAGTGTCTAACTTTGTCACTTACAACCGCTGACCAGTGTATTCATTATTAACAACTTACTACTTATGTTTACTTAGTTATTACTAAGGTTGTAGAGAAGCAAAAATTTGTTCAAAAACCTTCCTCCAAAAGCCATGTTTCCATTCTCCCCTTGCACACATGTTCCTGGGAAACTGAGCTTGGACTAAAAGTACTACGGTAATGAAAAATAAAGTGGTACCTGATAGTTCCTTGTTACTAGAAGTCCAGGTTTTCCTTCACAGAGTCTTCATGAAGTGTTCCTTATGCTTAGTGTTCAGTGCAACTGTGAGTTTTGGTTCCTCTGTTGAGTCCATGGCCAACATTTTTTTTTCTTTGTCATGATGAATCTCACTCCTTGAAACTGTCACCATTATTAGGTTACTTTCTTTCCAGAGCTGTCTATAGATACTTCCTCTCCATCAGCTTTTATTGTTCTGGCATCTACTACTACAGTTTATTCACAAATTGGATCTCTGATGGGGCCTCTAAATTCCTCAAATTTATACAGTTACTCAGGATAGGAAGAGATAGAGAAAGAGACCCTTATCTTTAAACCATACAATTCTTTCACAGTGATTTCATTGGAGCACTTCTACCATTAAACTACTGCCACTGAACTACATGGCTTCACACTGGCTAGTTTTTATACATAGATCCAAAATTATTGGATTCTTTCAGTAAATTGTAAGATACCACTATTGTGCCATCATCTACATTTATACAATGATCAAAGCATACTAATCTTCTCAAAATGATTAGATAGTTCTCCATACTTAAACATTTAATTTATTCAACTGAACTCTCTGGGCCTTTGCTGATTACATTAACTGGAATGTTAGGTTACACACACACACACATACACACACACATGCACACATATATTATATACACACATACATATGTGTGCATGTTTATATTTATATTTATCCTCTGGGCAGCCCTTAATAGGCAGCCCTAAAGTGTGAGCTTAGAAGCAGAATCAGATATGCAATTCAAGTAAATTCCACAACATAGGATATCCTTATTTATTTTACTTTTCTGATATGTAATATGTCTGAGTTCAGAAGCATCACAATCAAATAGCTACGAACCACACAGAAAGCCAGCAAGCACATATATGTCTCATACTTGCCTATGGTTCACTTTATTTACATATAGATTTTATTCCCCAGTGGAAGTTTAGCCCCTCAATGTCTGTCTATTAATCTCAAGGACCGGAGGGTCTTACACATAATAAATTGTTGCTTCATTGAATTGACAGAATTGAGTAGATGAATTCTAAGTTACCTTTAAAAATTAGAAGCTATGATAATCTGACAGAGCCAAGATGGTGAAGAAAAGGGAGCAACTCACCTGAGCTATCCCTCACACCTACTGTGAACACCTCTAAATAATTCCCTAAAAGAAACTCTTGAGTAGCAGAACCCATAAAAAGATGTGGTAAAACAATTTTCCAGTCCAAGACAATTTAACAGGTCAGCAAGAAAGATCTGTCTCACCATAGAGACTAGAATGCATTCTTCTGTAGGCTGTGGCAGTGCAAGCCCCAGAAAATCAGGAGTAGGTCTTTGGAGCAACTGAATCAGCAGGAGCAATGCCTGCTTCCAGAGATCTCAATGCACAAATGGTAAGAAGGTGAGAAAAGCTGGTTAAGAGGAGATTATAGGGATCTTTTTGCTGGCACAGGGGGAAGAACTCTGTTGCTTTGATCACACTCAGATCTAGAACATAGTCTTGGGTGGCAGTCCCATGGTAAGGAGGATCAGTAGTGCACCAGAACTTGTGGTTTCAGTGGAGCCAGGGACCCTCATCACACTTCCAGGACAGAAGAAAAGTGCTTATGAGGTCACTAACTGAAGAACTGAAAGTTTAGGTCCTTAGAAGTATCTCTGAAAATATCTGCACAAAGTGCCTGAAACTTGGGACAGTGCCCTTTTTACTCTAGAAGCAGAGTCCCACTTTAGCATAGAATTAAAAGTAAAAAAAAAGATTTGTTAAAATGAGCAAACAACAGAAAAAATCTGACTATAGAACATTACTATGACCTCCATTTCAAGGACAAAATATTAATGGTAGCAAGAAAAAATAAATAAATGTGATGGTTTCACAATTAGAATCACACAAGACCTAGCAGTGGAGATTTTAAAGGACTGAAGTTCCTGGACTCATATATCAATGAGTGAAAGAACTGGGGTTCCAGGTGAGAATATCATATCCAGAAAGGTAGAGCATAATACTGAATGGAAAAAAAGATGGACATTAGATCAACTGTCAGATGTTCAGGGCTTTGTTTAAAAAAACTGAAATTAATAGAAGATTTGACATAGAAGAGCCAAGAGAAACATAAACTACATACCAAAGATTGATTACAAAGCATTCAATAAGGGCAGACCATTTATCTTTTATTTATATAAAATATAAAACATGTGTAAGACTGTTATTAATAATTGGATAGTTTGTAAGAAAGAGTGGGGTAGACCCGAATATGATATGATTTTAAAAGTAAAACCATTTAGAAACGGCTAAAAATAGTAATTGTTTTATACAAATGAGGTACAAGACGAAGAATCACTACAGAGAAATTAAATAGTGCAGGAGGGCTATTAGTTCTGGTAACCTACTTTAATCAGAAATGGGTTCAAGAGGGAGCAATATATGGAAGTCTTCTAAATTCAGAAGAAATAAAATGACAAAAGGATAAAGAGGGAGGGGAGAATAACAGAGGGTTCTTTAGAATAGAAAATGAAGAAATGGGTTAAAGGAGGATATGGAAAGACATTTAGAACAATGAGAATGGGAGGATTAGGGAGGGATCTCTGGGAGGATAACAGAGAGATCTTTAGAGTGGAGGTTGAGGGAATATGTTAAAGTGGGATAAAAAAGGTGTTTGGATTTATGGGAATGGGTGGTTAGTGGAGGGATTCTTGGAAGGGGTAGGATAAGTAATAGGAGGGGAAGGTAGCAGATAGAAGTAAAGCAGAGGAGTTAAGAGAGATAGGAAATAGATAGATAGATAGATAGATAGATAGATAGATAGATAGATAGATAGATAGATAGATAGATATATGAATAAAAAACAAAGATCAGGAGTAGAATTTGTTAGGGAAAGTATATGTCTATATATGTACATATGTATGTATATGTGTATGTGTATATATATGCATATGTATATATCTATATCTATATCTACATAAAAATATAACCACACTCAATTTTGGCCTTCTTGAGGGGTGGGGGGCAATGGGGGAAAAGAACAAAGGAAAAACATGCACAGCAAAGAACAAAAGAAAACTTATAAGAATGCAAAAAAAAGTGGATAGCTCCCCATACATTGTGTAGTGTTTATCATACAGGCTTTCCTGAAATAAAAATTAATTGCTATATATTTTGAATCCTCTCATGTTCTATTGTACACATTGTGCTTTTTATTATCTATTTAAATTTTAATATTTAAGTTTATGATCTTTTTTTTTCTTTTTTCTATTCTATATTTGAATTCTGGTGTTTGAGTCTAAAATTTAAAAAAAGAAGCTTACTATGGTGACAAGTAAGATCAAAACACAAACTCAGAATACAAAAAAGTCAAAACTCCTACAGTCAAAGTCTCAAGGGAATATACGACTTCATCACAGACTATGGAAGAGCTTATAAAGATATTTCAAAATCAAGTATGAGAGGTAGAGAAAATAATCAGAAGAGAACTGAGAGGGATGCAAGAAAATCATGAAAAAAGTTAGCATCTTTGTAAAGGAGGCACAAAAATACTGAAGAAAATAACACCTTCAGAAACAGAATAAACCAAATTATAAAAGAGGCACAAAAACCCAGTGAGGAGGGGGTGGAGTCAAGATGGTGGCATAGAAGCATCACATTTTTGCAGCTCCCACATAGCCACCCCAAATACCCATAAAATACAATTCTAAACAAATTTTAGGGCTCCAAAACTCACAAAAATACAGAAAACACATCTCTTGCTGAAGGCAGCTCAGCACAAAGGGTTCATTGAAGCAGGCTGAGAAATGAAATCAGGCCAGCCTGAAACCATGGCCTGGCCCCAGAGCAGTCAGGAGGAGTTGCAGCTGGAACTTTCAGGAGAGTGGATCAGCAGCAGCTGAGGCTGTTTCCAGATTTATCAAGCCAGAAGAAATAAGGACTAAGTGAAAGGTCAGTGGAATACAGCTAAATTTGGGGGAGAAAAGAGATCTGGCCAAACTGCCCCCAGGGCAAGGAAGCAGCAGCCCCCAGGTAGCTGCTTCAGAGCTCCCGGTCTGCAGACTGCAGGGGCACCAAACAATTGTTCAGAGGCTAAGTGCTCTTGTGTTGAGCAGCCTAGATTTGGATCGTGGTCTTGGGTGGTGGTCCTGGGATGCATTTGCACTGAGCCAAAGCTGGCGGGAGCTGCAGCAGCCTCCTAATAGCTCTGGCAGCTGTGAAAACCCCAGCAATTTGGGACAGAACTTTCCACTCTGGAAGCAGAGTTCCACAGAGCTAAAGAGGCAAATAATTTATGAGCAACATGAGCAGGAAAAGGAAGCAAAGCAAGAACAGCAACAGAATTCTACAATCCTTTTTGGGGGAAAAAAGCAGCAAAGCATGGAAAGGGAAGAAGACAACACAGTCAGAACCCCCACACCAAATGCTTTCAAGACACATGAAGATTTCCTACAAGTCATAAATCAGCTTAAAAAGGACTTTGAAAACCAGATAAGAGAAGTGGAGGAAAAAATGGGAAGAGAAATGAGAATGACATGAGAAAATCATGAAAAGAACTTCAACAACCTGACTGAAGAAAATAACACCTTAAAAAGTAGATTAACTCAAAGCCAAAAGAGGCCCAAAAAATGAATGAGGAGAAGAATGCCTTAAAAAGTTGAATTTGTCAGATGGAAAAAGAATCTCAAAAGTATTCTGAAGGGAATAATTCCTTCAAAATTAGAGTGGAGCAAATGGAAGCAAATGACTTTATGAGAAATCCAGATACTATTAAAAAGATCCAAACAAATGAAAAAAAATAGAAGGCAATGTGAAATATCTCCTCGAAAAAAAACACCAACCTGGAAAATAGATCCAGGAGAGACAATTAAAAATTATTGGACTACCTAAAATCCATGATCAAAAAAAGAACTTAGAAAGCATCCTTCAAGAAGTTCTCAAGGAAAATTGCCCTGATATTTTAGAACCAGAGGGCAAAATAGAACTTGAAAGAATTCACTGGTCACCTCTTGAAAAAGACCCCCAAAAGGAAACTCCTAGAAATGTTATAACCAGGTTCTGGAGTCCACAGATCAAAGAGAAAATATTACAGTCTACCAAGAGGAAGCAAATGGAATACTGTGGAAACACAATTAGGATAATCCAGGATCTGGCAGCTTCTACACTGAGGGATCAAAGGACCTGGAATATGATATTCCTGAGATCAAGGGAGCTAGGATTAAAACCAAGAATCATCTACCCACAAAACTAAGTATAATCTTCCAGGGAAAAATATTACCATTCAGTGAGGTGGAGGACTTTCAAGCATTCTTGCTGAAAAAACCAGAACTGAACAGAAAATTTGACATTCAAACACAAGAAACACGAGAAGGTAAACATGGGAAAGAAATTATAAGGAACTTATCAGAGTTGAACTATTTACATGCCAGGATGGAAACAATAATAGTAACTTATGAAATTTTCTCAGTATGAAGATAGGTAAAGGGAATACAAATGTATCTGCATATACCTACACATACGTCTTTATAGAAGGATATGTATGTTTATGAATACATATCTGAGTATGTGTGTATATGAGTTCATAGAGGGCAGAGGATCAATTTAATAGGAAGTGATAATACTTTAAAAGGTGAAATTCTGAGGTGGAAGAGTATTAGAATGACAGGAGATGGAGAGAGAGAATGGGGTTAAACATCCCATATGGAAGAGGCAAGGGATAACTGTTGCAATGCAGGGGAAGAATAGGAAGGCAAAAGGGAAAGGGTCAACTTTTTTTCTCATTGAATTTGGCTTAGGGAAGGAATGACAGAAACTCTAACCTGGGTATCTTGCCACACAGGAGAGTAGGGGGGATGGGAATGAAATGTGGAACGACAGAGGGGAGGGAACAGTTAGAGGGGAGGGATGCTGGAAGCCTACACTTCTGTAAAGGGACAAGGAGAGGGTAGAGAATAAAACAAGGTGGGGAGGGATAGGAAGGAGGGACATATGATCAGACTGTCACAATATGTCCATTGTGAAGATGTCCTGTGTAATTATACATGCACAGCCTGTATTGGATTGCTTGTCCTTCCAGTGGGGGTGGGTGACAAGGGAGGAACCAAAAGAATCTAGAATTTAAAGTTCTATAATCAAATGTTAAATATATCTAGATATATATACATGTGTGTATACACACATATACATACATACATACATACACACACATATAAAACTACATGCAACTAGGAATTAAGATATACAGGCACTGGGGTAGGTAGACCCATCCTGCCCTATGAGAAAGTTAGAGGGGCTAGGAAGGAGGACATAGGAGAGAGAAGATTGGGGGTGAGGCTTTACAGTGGGTTTGCTTTTTTGGGGTTGTGGGTAGGGGAAAGACAGGGAGAAAATTTGTAACTCAAAATCTCGTGGAAATAATTGCTGTAAACAAGAAAATAAATAAAATAATTCAAAAAAGAAAAACCAGTCAGGAGAATGCCTTGAAAAGCAGAATTGGCCAAATGGAATAGGTGATCCAAAAGCTCACTGAAGAAAATAATTCTTTGAAACTTAGGATTTACCAAATGAAATCTAATGACTCTATGACATATTGAGAAACAGTCAAAATCAAAGGAATGAAAAAGAGATGGTAATGTGAAAGATATCATGAGAAAAACAACTGACTTGGAAAATAGATTCAGGAAAGACAATTTTAAAATTATTGCACTTTCTAAAACCCAAGATCAAAAAAAGAGCCTAAACATCACCTTACAAGAAATTTTCAAGTAAATCTGACCTGATGTTCTAGAAACAGAGAGTAAAACAGAAATTAAAACAATCTTCTGATCACCTCCCGAAAGAAATCTGAAAGTAGAAACTCCCAAATATATTATAGCCAAACCAGAGTTCCCTGGTCAAGAAAAAAAAATTTTCAAGTAGCCAGAAAGAAACAATTCAAATATTGTAGAGCCAAAAAACAGGGGTAGTAATTGGAACTCAAAGTTAAAATAGATTTATTTAAAAGAGATAAGCAGGGAAACTATATTATGTTAAAATGTATAGAAAATGAAATGATATTATCTCAATACTAAACATATATGTACCAAATGTAATAGCAGTGAAATATATAAAGGAAAAGATAAATGAATTATAGTTTGAAACAGCAAAGCTATAACAATTTCAATAAACTTCCCTTTTAAGAACCAGGTAAATCTAACAAAAAATAAAAAAGAATAAATGATATCAATAGAATTTTAGATGAGCTGACTATAGTAGACATCTGTACAGAATTGAATGGGAATAAAAAAGTAACATACCATTTTTTTCTCAGTGGTGCATTGCAACTACACAAAAATTGACCATATATTAGGACATAAAAACTGTATAGTCAATGATAGAAAAGGTGTAATATTAAACATACCTATTTCAGATCATAATGTAATAAAAAAGCATTTAATAAAAGCTATGGAAGTACAGGTTTGAAATTATTTGTACTCTAAATAACCTAATCTTAAAGAAAGAGTAGGTCAAAGAATAAGTCATAGAAACATAATTTTATTAATGTTTTATTTGTTTTCTTGTTTACATCATTCATTTTCATGAGATTTTTGAATTACAAATTTCTCCCCATCTTCCCCTACCCCAACCCCAAAACAGCACTCCCACTGTAAAGCCCCTCCTCTGATCTGCTCCCTTACTTTCTGGTAGGGCAGGGAGGGTCTCCCTACTCCAGCCCATGTATATCTTAATTCCTAGTTGCAGGTATTGCAGAGCTTTAAATTCTAGATTTTTTTGATTCCTCCCTGGTCACCCACACCCACTGGAAGGACAATCAATTCAACATAGGCTGTGGATGGGTGATTATACAGGACTTCTTCATAGTGGACATATTGTGACAGTGATCATATGTCCCTCCTTCCTATCCCTCCCCACCTTGTTCTGTTCTCTACCCTGTCCCTGTCCCTTTCCTAAAGTGTGTGCTTCCAGCATCCCTGCCCCAGACCCTGCCCTCCCCTCCATCATCCCCCTCTCATTCCCATGCCCCCTACTCTTCTGTATGGCACGATGACCAGTTTAGCATTTATGCCATTTCTTCCCTAAGCCAAATTCAATGAGAGTAATTGAAAGTAAAGTTGTAACAAATATCCCTTGCCTCTTCTATATGGGATAATTAACCCCATTTTGTCTCTCCCTGTCTCCTCTCATTCTAGTCCTCTCCCACCTCAGAATTTCACCTTTTGAAGTATCATCCCGT
>CM053596.1:113010702-113028790 GCA_028646575.1 Pseudocheirus occidentalis
TAAACTGTTACAAAAAAACGAAAAAATAGAAAGCAATGTGAAATATCTCCTTGAAAAAACCACTGACCTGGAAAATAGATCCAGGAGAGACAATTTGAAAATTATTGGTCTAAGAAGAAAAAAAAAATAAAAGAATGGTTCTCTGCAGATGAATTAATAACAACATTTACTCAGTTCTTTAAAATTCATGAAGTACATGTATTGTCTCCGTAGATTGTCCAAAAACAACAACCATACACCCCTGGATTTAATTGTTATTATTATCATTCCCACTTTACAAATGAAGAAATGGAGACTGAGAGTTCAAATGATTTGTGGAGGGCCATACAGAAAATAAGTATATGAGGTTAAAAGTAAACTCAGGGCTTCCTGACTCTGTGTCAATTATTTTACCTATTTATACCATAAGTGTTTAGACTTTCAGGTTCTTAACTTTCCTAGGAAGTTTTGTATTCTGTCAGCTACTTTTTTGCCATGACTCAAAGGAACACCTTAGCATGGGGATCTTAGGAACTGGAGCAGTCCTAAATAGATAGAATCTTTCCAAATACCCCTATATTTTATATCCTATAAAATTACCCATTGTGTCTCCTAAATAGTAGTTTGAAATGTTGGTCAAGTGTTATGTTGAAAAAGCAGAGAGAAGAACAACCAATGAATAGTGATTATATTGTCATGTAGGTTCTAAGTTTTTCTCAAAGGTCAGAAAGGAGTTAGAAAGGAAGAAAAAAGGTGGGTAAGTCTGGGAATACAGACAATTACCAGAGAGTTCAAGGACTAAACTTAAGCCTTGGCAAGAAACAACAAACAAACAAAAAAGGACAGACTTAATAGACTTAAAAGAATATGTTGGTGGAGAATGATGAAGGTGCATGGAGAAAATACTTAGGCTGCAGAACGATATTCCCTTTTTCAAAATAATTGTGGTACTTCTTAGTTTAACCATCCTGCACTATTCATTTGGTTATCAGGACAGGACAAGCATACAGGGAAAAAAAATGGAGCTGAGCAGTATCACTGATTCAAGGAATGAGAAAATAATTCCCGGCAATCTGATGTCCTTAAAAGGCCCTCAGGGAGATGGAAAAAGTCATTTCTCAATTTAGAGCATACTTTGTTTCTGTCACCATGCTGGCCTGTTGAGGTAAATTATGGGGTTACAGAGACAAAAGTAGCATATAAGCACCATCCCATATCAAATAAAAGCCTAATTTTCATGACTTTTAAATTATACTCTAATGACCTCCACAATCCCTTCCAGTTCTGTGATTCTGATTTGCGTAAAGTCTCTATGCTGATTTTTTTAAATGAAGTCTTTCTTTTTTCCATGTTATAGTCATGCATCTAGGTATCTTTTTGTGGCATTTCACTATATGTAACCTTGCTAAAATACAATTTATAAGCTAAAGTAATAATTAGATGTACATTACGTTAAGGTCACTTTAATGAGCTTCTGAGTTTCTCTTACCCAAATTTTCTGATTCTCTACCCATAGTGTCAAGAAAGAAGCCTAGGTACAAGCTTATTTTCTTGAAATTTTGTCTCTGAATTCTCAAAGGAAAGCAGTGGAATGTGGTTGTGAAAAGGAAGAAAGGATCTATTCTAAAGAAGTTTTACCATAATAACTTTCCTAATAAGAATTTTCAAACCATTACATCTCATTTTTTATATACAGGATGACTCATTCACAGGGGCAAAAAGAAATCAAGTACATATAGTGAAAATTTAAGAGACTTGTTTAAATGTTTTTCAGAGTTTTAAAAACATAATGGGAGGGTGAGAAGAATGTCTAACCTCTATTGATTGAAAAAGAAAAACACTAAAATGGATGTGGGATACTTGTTATTGTTCAATTGTGTCAGTCATTTCTGACTTTTTGTGACTGGATTTGGGATTTTCTTGTCAAAGATGTTGGAGTATTTTTTTTCCATTTCATTCTCCAGTTCATTTTACAGATGAAGAAACTGAGGTAATAAAGTTAAGCAACTTGCTCAGGGTCACATAGGTAGGAAGTGTCTGAGACTTAATTTGAACTCAGTTTCTCCTAACTCCAGGCTCAGCGCTCTATCCAATATCCTACGTAGGTGCCCTGTAGGTAGGGTACTTAGAGAAGGTATATTTTTGCCCATTCTCAAATGACTCCTTTCTTGGCAAGATAGTTAAAATAGCAATATATCAAATCTTCCTCTACTACATTTTATTTCTAAGGGAAAAAAACGAGAGTCAAAAGAGGTTATGTTTTGCTAAAGCCCAAGCAATTCCTCCCATAAAAAAAATATGAGATGCACTCAAGTATGTTGATGGTAAGTTCAAATCTCTTTCTACTAAACAGTTTTCTTTAATTTTTTTGTAATATAAAATTTTTATCTACCTCATGGATCATATAAGTTTTTGTGGGCTAGCCTGGAAAGCCTGACATTTGGTGGGGGGCAGTTGTGGGGAAACACTATTCCACTTTAAACAACTGATGTACAAATGAACTTTGAGAACACCAATATGAAAAAGATTAGGTTGTATTCTTTCTATAGATAAGGGGAAGTTCTAGATGAGCTTTGTGAATCATGCCATATGTAAAATCTTAGCATTTTAAAGAAATACCCATTAGATGATTTTAAAAGTTCACAGCCATATCAAGTATTGATGGTAATTATTAAATCTGAAAATTTTGCATCAGTCACTCCATATGTCTTTAATTGTTGTCCCCAAAATGCAAAGTCAATGCTAATTTGGGTTTGCTTTAACTGCCAGTTATGAAAATTATAATTTATTTTAAATTCTAGAGTCAAATTATAGTTTGTTTTTTCCCCAATGCCTGAAGATTTGCTGTGGAGCAGTGTGTAGTACTGGGTAGAGAACTAGCTTTGAAGCCAGGGAGAATTAGAGTTCAAGGTCTGCCTATGATGCATACTGGCTGTGCAATATGGGGCCACTTAACCTCCCAATGCTCTAATCAAACCTCCAAATTTGTATATTGAACACAAGGTGTTGACCAGCATGGGCAAAAAATGTTTCATTTAAGCTCCCTATGATAACTCTTCTTCAAATCCAATCACTATCTCCTATACAAAAATGGAAAGTATGATTACAAGCAATACATATTTTCAAGTTTGCATGCAGGGAAAACTTCTACTGTAACAGCCATATGGGAACAGATGTATATTTGGTAGAAAGACAATTGTTTTGTTAGCTCTTATCATTTTTGATATTATGAGCAAAGATACCTCCCTCCCTTTCTTTCCTTCTAATATATCTTTTATATGTAATATATATCTCATATCTAATGTATCTAGTATATCTTTTTTTCTAAATACAATTCTATATTTCCCAGATAAAGTTTGATTTTACTGGTACTTTTTTCATGTATATTTCTCTTCCAATATGGTAATTTTGTATAAAACACTTTGAAGTGAAATGAATTTCAGAAGCTTTCTTTTCTAGTTTTCAGGAACAGATGCACATAGCCTGGAACATAGTAGGCACTCAGTAAATGTTTGGTAACTGTTGACTGAGATACATTCTCATTTCTTAGATAAACTGAGGCAAAAGTAGAGTATGTAAACTGGTTTCTATTATGCAAATAGATTGGAGTAGAGGTAAAATTTTTATCAGCCTTAAATCCATGTCTAGTAGCATTGGATTATGCCCATGATGTCATAAAATCATAGTTTTAGAACTGAAAAGAAACTGAGAAGTAATCTTTTAAAACCTCCTCAATTTGTAGATGAATCTTAAATAAATTGAGAGTATTCTTGCCAAGATCACACACAGTAAATGAAAGAGCCATGATTGGAACACACGCCCTCACCCTTGATCTAAATGTGCCATGTTTCCTCTACCACTTAAAGGTCAAGAATTTGTGATAACAGCATTTTAGAAAGTATAATATGTCAATGCTCTCTACCTGTGCACTTCGTCTTATCCCCTCCTGTCTGTTCTGGGAGTTGTCCCTTTTCATCATTCCTTATCTCTCTCTTAAGTGTCAAGCTCATCTTATTCATTTGCTTCTTCCTTGTTGCCTAGGAATATATTTGGATTTTTCCCATCTTAAAAAAACAACAACTTCATTTCAAACTATCATCTATTTCTTTCCTCTCTTTCATCACCAAACTCCTATTAAAACAGCAGGCTGCATGTTATCTGCATTTTCAAACTTTCAACTGACTTCCTAACCCCTTACAACATGCCTTTCATTCATACCACTATATTAAAACTAGTCTCTTTCTCTCTTCAGATTTCTTTATTCAATCCATAGACCTTTCTTCAGTTCTCATAATCTTGACCTCTATGCAATAATTTGAAAATTTTAGTCATCTATTTTTTTTCTGAAAAATCTCTCCCTTCTGGTTTTTTTGTGACACTGTTCTTTTCTGTTCCTTTTCTTCTCTCTGCCTGACAAAATCATTTTAGTCTCTTCACAAGATCATATACATGGACCTTCATGTATATGAACAGTTTCCATGTCATTATCAAACATGAACATTCCCTTAAAGAGCAGACAAAAGGAGTGTATGTATAATTTCAAATATATATTAATGCAATTTTCAAGTATAAAACAAATTCATCTTGTTATTTCCAAAGGCACCCTCCTTGTTTGAGTCCCCTTGTGGAAGTCCTACTTTTTTTTCATAAGCATTAAAAAGGATTTATTAATTCTCTTTTTCTTTTCTTTTTCTTTTTGATATCAAACTCACTAAACCCAGTTTCCCACATACATTTCCACTGCTCCTTGATGGTTAAGCACGTCAAATTCACACATTCACCCTCTCTAAAAAAAACTGTGGGGACTAATTTCTGCACCTTTAATGTATCATGCCTGTCAAGAGTTGGATAACATTCTTCATCATCAATCTTCTGGAGTTGTGGTTGGTTAGTGTATTCTTTAGTCTTTATAAAAGATCTTTAGACTTCCAATTTTTTTTTACAATTCTGTATTCATTGTATAGATTGTTCTCCTGGTTTTTCAGTATGAGTTGGTTCTTACAAGTATTCCCAAACTCCTCTAAATCTGTTTTTTTAATGTGTCTTAACTGCAATAATTTTCTACTACTATTTCTACTAGTACTATAAATTTCTACTACTATTAATACTACAATAATTTTCTATTACATTCATATAGCATAATTTGTTCAACCAATTTCCAAGTAATGGGTAACCCCTTATTTTCTAGTTCTTTTCTCAAAAAATGTTTCCTTGACAGGATTGTCATTAGTTCATAAATAACATCTACATAAATGACTCCCAACTCTGTCTAACTGGCCTTTACCTCTCTCCAGTTCTACATGCCCAATTATCTTTGTACAACTTTTACCTGGTAGCCATCTCCAACTTAATATGCCACAAATGGAGTTAATAATATTTTCCCCCTAAAATGGCCCTTTCTACTAATTTACCAATTTTTGTTTAATGTGCCACCAATCTTCTAGTTATTTATTTATATAGCTTGAAAGTTATCTTCATCTCTTCACTCCCACTTAACCCCATTTAAATAGCTGACATGTCTTTTTTTCAACTCCAACATCTCTCTCACTCTTGACCTTTTCTCTACTCATATTGCAACAATAATATTTAAAGTATTCATTATATCACTCATATCATCACAACTTCTGAACTGATCTACCTGTATCCATTTTCTTGCCTCTCTTCCACATAACAACAAAACTGATATTTTTAAAGCATAGGTCTTCTCTCCTCACTCCCCTGGTCAAACATCTTGTCTTGCTTCCTATTGCTCCTAGAAAAATATATAAGCTCATCTAGTTGACACTTAAATGAATGAATTAATTAGCCAATAAGTCTATTTTTAAGTCCTACTAAGTGTCATGGATCGTGCTTAACTCTAGAGATAGAAAAACAAAGCCAATATAATCTTTGCTCCCTTAGAGCTTATATTCCGTCATGGAAGACAATATATACATAAATCAGTATATACAAAAGTCTTACCAAATAAATAAAGGAAAAGCTTTTGTAATGAGGAAATTATTAGCTTAGGGGATAAGGAAAGGCTTCATGTTGGAATTGTCATTTGTGTACTTTTGAAGTACTGTAATGTTTAGCTTGACAGGATTGTCATTTTTTCATAAGCATTAAAAAGAATTTATTAATTCTTTTTCTTTTTTTTTCTTTTTGACATCAAACTCACTAAACTCACTAAAGTCAGCTTATCTTTATAAGCTGATTATTCTCTACTCCTCCTGCCACAACAGCCCTTCAATGTTCCACTCAAACTGGTGTTATCTGATGTTCCCTAAGCATTATATCTCCTGCCTCTCTGCTTTTTTCCCAGAAAACTCTACCTGAAATTCTTTTCCTCTCACCTTCCCTTTGCCTCTTGAAGGCCTTAACTCCCTATCTTCAGGGCGTAGCTCAAGTGCCAACTCCATCACATGAATTTTCATGATTTTACTCACCACTCTTCCTTCCCCCACTTAGTAGTATCTCCCCAAATCTATTAGAAGTTAACTTCATGTATTTATAGTACTTACTTATATGTGAACATAACATAAGGCTACCCCAAACCCCACTCCATGTCCTTACACACAAAGGAGAGCAAAAACTCCTTCAAAACAGGGAATGTGGGGCAGCTAGGTGGTAAGGTGAATAAAGAACCTGAAGTCAGGAAGACCTCTGGGATCCTAGAGTTCAAATCCAGTCTCAGACACTTGACACTTAAATAGCTGTGCGACCTTAGACAAGTCACTTAACCACAAATGTCTTACCTCTCCCCCCCCTAAAAAAACTGGGAATGTCTTGCTTTTGTGTTTCAATACCCTGCCTCTAGAAGAGCATCTGGATTATAGTAGATCATTAGCAGATTTTGTTAATTAATTGAAGTCCCAAAATGTAAGTCATCATATAAAAAGAATAAAAAATCCTTAAATAGGCTTATTTTTAAATGTTAGAAATTTGATAAAAGACACAATCTTTTCAACACATTGATTTTAATAGATCCCAGAATACAACTCAGGCCACACTGTCAACCAAAAGCATATTGCAACCTAGACATAATACTTAATATTTGTTGAACTAATTTGAATGATTAATAAGTTATCATAAACTATCAAATATAAAAATGTTGCTTTGTCCTTTTCCTTCTGGTTTTTTGTTTCCTTTTTTTTTTGTTTAAAGGCTTGGATTAGCTCAAAATATGATGCAACGCATTCCAAATACACAGAATAGTGTATATGATGACCTATTTCTCCAAGGTTTAGGGCAAGAAAGAGTAAATCAATATACAATGAATTGCAAAATAATTGTGCGATTTGGAGAGGCTACTCAGCTACATCTGTGACCTCATTAATCACATTAAAGAAATAAACAAAAAAAAGCTATGGTTCTAAACTTAGCTTTTTATGCAATGGAAATTGAATTCATTTATTTCCTTTTAATACGCAAGAAAACAAAATCATAAACAAGAAAAAGAGTGTTTTTAATTTACTATGGCTGTTTCTCTGAATTGTTAATATTCTTTGCTGTTGTTTTTTTTAACAACACAATAACATTCTACTGCATCCATACACCAGTTTGTTTAGCAATTCTCCAAATAATGTACATTATTTTCACCCATCTATTTACTACCATAAAAAATGTTTCTTTGAATATTTGGGTACACACAGGACCTTTCCTTTTGTCTACAGTCACCTTGTGCATTATGCCTAGAAATAGGATCTTTAGGCCAAAGGGTAAAAATACTTAATTATTTTTCTGAGTTCCAGGATTTTATTTTCAGAATTCTCCTTCTTTGCCTAGCTAGCATTTCTTGCATAATTTTGTTCCATAGGACAATCACCAAACATTTATTAAGTAGTTACTTTTTCCAGTCACTGTGCTAATCACTGGAGAAAAAAACAAATGAAAGTGTTCCTGTCCTCAAAAAAATCCTTCCTGTCTAATAGGGTTGGCAACAAGAAAACTACATTAAAAAGATATGTACAGGATGAATTGGAAGTAATTTCAGAGAAAAGAGATTAACATTAAGGACAACCAGGAAAAGCTTCTTGGTGAAGGTTGAACAGAGCCAGGGAAGTCAAGAGGTGGGAATGAGGAAGTCAGGAATTCCAGACATGGAGGGTAGCCAAGAAAATGCATGGAGAAGGGACATAAAGTATGTAATTTCAGGAACAGCAAGGATGACAGTTTACTGGTATGTGTGGAAGGGGAGAAAGATGGAAGGAATCCTGGGAAGGTAGGAAGGGTCCAGGTTTTAAAGAGTTTTAAAACAAAAAAGGATTTTATATTTTATCCTGGAGGTAATGGGGAGTCATTGGAATATATTGAATGGGATGAGGGTAGCATGGTTGGACCCAAGTTATAGCAAGGTTCATAGGATCCTCTATATACTTAAAAAAACTTTGAAATCTCTGGTTACTACAAACTAAGTTCTATGTCAAACCATAACGGACATGCCTCTCTATCCCAGATTCTAAAATAGAGTATTCATCATTAATATTGAAGGCAACAACAGTAAAAGTGTGAGAATTCTGATGCATTCCATACCCAATCATGATTCTCAGTTAGTCAATAAACATTTTAAAGTGCTACACATTATTCTAAGCCCTTTATAAAAAGAAAGTCAAAAGACAAACCCTGTTTCAAGGAGTTCAGAGTCTAATGGCAGAAAACATGCCAACAACTATATACAAATGAGCTAAATATAGGCTACGTTGAAGATAACCAACAAACTTAGTGAAGGCACTAGTATTAAAACAGATCAGGAAAGGCTTCTTATAGAAGGTGGGATTTTAGCTGGGATTTGAAGAAAAGCAGCTGGTAGAAATGAATAGCATTCCAGGCATGACTTCCTCCTCAGTAAGGAGGTTGTGGTATATTGGTGTGGAATGTACGATCAAATTTGTTCACTGTCTCTGCTCTGGTTAGCTCTACTCCTTTGTTAAATGGTTATTTCTCAAAAATATGGAGAAAAGGTGGTATTAAGAAGTGACAGCAATGTAGGAAATGACAAAAAGCAGCAATAAAACATTTCTAAATAAAACGGACAGATGTTCATTTCCTCCTAATGTTTACATCATTTACACTTCAGCAAAGTCTCCCTTGTTCATGAGAATCATATGGAAGTTCCCCTTATGGCTTTTTCAACTGTTAGAAGAACTAAATTGTCATTAAGGCAAGCCAAGATATACTAGGTCTTCTGTATTTTATAGAGAGAATAGGTAATTGAAGTCCCTTATTACTGCTATTTATACTTACATGTTGAACTTGTGATCTGCTTCCATTATTCACCTATTCCCTCAATCTGATCAGGAGATCTATATGTGCAGGTAATAATACAATTTCTGTTTTTATCTAAGTTGATCTCAAATTTCCTCCACTTGCTTCTACCTTCTCTTCTCCCTTTCTCCTGCCCAAATGAGTAAATCTTCTCCCAGGAATATTTTAATAACACGCTATATTAAAAGAAATCATATCAAGAATAAAAAGCCATTCTCAAAAGCAGAAATGTCTGGGTTCAAGTCATTGTAATGCCATGGACAAGCAGCTTTCCAAAAGAATGCTACTATGAACAGCTGTTAAGGTTCTGATTACACAGTATAGTGAACACTCTATTGCATAACAAATAAAAGCAAAACATTCACAGAAAATCAAAGTACAGCATTCACAATATTATAACTTATCACAGAAAATCACAATATAGTATTCACAACAGCTTATCATTAAAATGGCTACATAGTTTTCACCAAAGTGGTCACAATATTTAGAACAAAGAACAATCATCTGCTATCCCTAAGGACATTTGCCTCCTTACTCAGTCATTCAGCCTTCCACCCATGGGGCAGCTAAGTTAACTCAATCAATACTTATTCAGCAATCAATTACTACACATCATTAATCACTAGGTACAATCATTAGAAAATGCACAAACTCTCCTCCCCTAGGTCACTAGTAAACCATGTTATCATCATAGCATTCAATACCCAAGGAGAGGTCTTTTTTCATCTTGACCTGAAGCAAGTTCTCAGCAATCTCTGTTCCTGGAGAGACAAACCTTAACAAAGCCACAATATTCATTGCCAGTGTCCTTATAAATTCACTCTCTGCCTGCAGAACACTATCAGGATCCCTGTAAACATCAGCAAGACTCTCTTCCAGGATTTCTGTAAACATACAAGAAAATCCCTCTTCAGGGCGTCTGAGCCAAAAGCAAGGTTCCAGGACCTCTGCAACAACAGCACTGTCCTTCACCAGCAGACAAATCTGGCAAAACAACATCAAAACAGATAGACAGAATACTGGCACCACAGCCATGTTTCCTCAGTCCTCCAGCAGTTTGGCTGGCCCTAGGACCCAGAAGAAATCTCAGCTGGCTCCTGGAATCAAAATCACTCCTCCTGGGTTTTCAAAATCAAAAGTTTCCTCCAGTCTAGGCGGGGCTTTCCTCTTCAGCCTTTCTGGTGGCAGCAACTTCAGTCTCCATGATTCTCATCTAAAGGAAATTCTGACTCAGTTCTCAGTCCAGCAGTAGCAGCTCAGGCTCCAGATGCTGCTTCAAGAAACTCTCTCTCTATCCCCAGCAGAACAGCTTCTGCCACCAGGTCCTTGTCAGAAGAAATTCTGAAGGTGCCTCTCTGGGGCTTTTCTTATATACACATAGAATTAGCTTCCTGTTTCAGCCAACCCCTTCCTGCTACATTGCTAACAGGAGACACGAGTTCATACCTTCTGTTTCCCCAATAGTATTCCCCAATAATTTCCCCAATAGCTTGATCAATTAGTAATTGCTAAGTACCTGCTTCATTTGCTTAACTCAAAACAAGTTGCTAAGTACCTGTTTATTTGCCAATATAAAAAGGGTGCAATTACCATTAGTCACTCTTCTGAATGAACTAGCTATGTAATCTGGTCTAAAAATCTAAGTTTTCTGCACATCTTTCTAAATGTCAGCTTCTTCTGGAAATTCTGTTTACATGCACACATGTGCTCCTACACAGACAGACACAGACACAGAAACATACACATACACACACCTCCTGATCTAATGCATATCCCCTATACAATACTGCTTATTCTTTCTACTAATACTTTTACTTGTTTTATTTACATACCTTGTAAGTATCAGAGACAGGATTTGAACTCAGGTCTTTCCTGATTTGAAGTTCAGTATTCTTTTCATCTCATTGCCTTTCAGATTTTCAGAATAATTAGGTATCAGAGATTTTTTTTAAATTGGTCCTTTAAAAATATATATGTTGCTTTTCACAAAAGACATATTCTTCCCATTCTATCTAACTTTGTAGGATTTGACACTGCTGATGATCACTGCAACATCAGTAAAAATATACAATTTGATACAAATCCCATTATTATAAGGTATGCAAAATCCCAGTCCTAGAACATGATTCTTCAATCCTCATCTTTGCTGGAACTGGCTTTGAATGCAACATTTTGGCCTTTGTTTTGACAGAAATAAAATTTATTTCTCTTTTCCCTGTTTGAAACCTGAAGAGTTTACTACTACTTTAATTTTGTTAGTCTTCAAGATGTCCTTCACTTGAAATTGTTCTCACCACTATTTGTTTTTACTATTTTTTTTTAGTGTGTGATACTGTTCAGATGTTGTTTCAGGCTTCAAAGTATATCTTTTAGTTTCTGCTCAATCATCTTGAAGAGAACTCATTTTCCCCACTCCATCACTTATATCTGTCAGTAAAGGAGCATCTTAACCATAACCCTTATAATATACCTTCAGTCTCACCAGTATAATACAGACAGCCTAACTCATTTTATTATTATATATATATGTATATTTAATGATTTCTGGTGCCTTTCTCATGATAAAAGGATCTTTAGGTAACAATTCCTGTTCTATTAAGAGATTTCCTTTAACTTCTGATCTTTTGTCTTTCCTACTCACTATTCAGATTGAACAATATTAATTGGGTGAATATATCTCATTAGCTTTGCAACATAATATTGTGTAGATGTGAGCTGGAAATAATGCTTAACCTATTTTGACAAACACAGGATTCATGCATTTTGTTAGAGGAACCACAGATGTGTATTGCTACATAATTGTATTTTCTCTCTTCCTGTCACTCCGTCTCTTATCCCATTTTCACTTCCTCTTTCTTTCCCTCTTTGTCTTCTCTTTCTGCCATCCTGCTTTTCTCTTTTCCCCTCCCTTTCCTTCTTTTTCTTCATCTCCTAAGCTCCTAGAGAGCAGGGAATACTTATTTTGGTCTCTGTATCTGTAGTACCTGGCATTAAACCTGGAATATAGTAAGGAGTGAATAAATTTTTATAGACCGAACATAATAGATACTTAAGAAATGTTTGCTGATTGACAAATTATACTTTTTCTGTATACATGTATATATTATTAATAAATACCACCTGAATTTTAGGGATACATTGTCTTATAGGCTTTATTAATTTGAATATGTCACTATTCTTGTTTGATGTTCAATGGATAAAGTATTATAAAATTCCTATTTTAGTATTATTTTAATTTGACATATTTCTAGCATGGAAATGTTGGTGGTAAGAATACATTTGTCACTTCCTTTTGATGCAATTCAGTACAGATTTCTGTGATTTCTGGGAAGAAGAGCTATCTTTAATCAATGACTTCAAAATCCTGTCACCATTGTTTTGTAGTAGGAAACAACCCAAAACCTCTCCAGAGCATGACTCATGAAACTGTTCAGGTAGTAATGTCAGTGGTATAGATATATTTTTCAAAGGTATAAGGAAGCCCAAGTGTGCTGTCCATACTTGGAGTTACAGCGAGGATGCTACAGAACTAACAAATGGGAAATTCAACAGGGAAGGTTTATGTGTCCTTGCTAAGATTCTAAATCACTGGGCTATAGCACAAACTAAGAACAGAGCAGAGACCCTCAAAGAATTTGGCTGCATTTTTGTTACTGATAATGGAATTTATATTTGAAAGTGGAATTATTAGCTATCTTGATCACAAATTTTGAAAACTAAAAAGATATATTTTATTAATTTTGATGGAATGAGGAGTAGCATAGAAGTTGCAAGATATTTAAGATTTTTTTAAAAATTTTTTTTAGAGAGGAGAACATAAGGCAATTGGGGTTAAATGACTTGCCCCAGGGCACACAGATTTTTTTTGTGTGTGTTGTTTCTGAAGTCAAATTTGAATCCAGGTCTTCCTGACTCTAGGGCCTGTGCTCTATTCACAGCACCACCTAGCTACCCCAAGATTTTCTTGATTGTTGATACTTCAGTAGACCTTTACTGTCACCAGAAAGGACACTTCCTATATATAAATATATATGAAGAGTATATATATACTCTTATCCTGAATCATTCTTGTCTATTCACCAATATCCTGGGCATCTAATTTATGTTGCAGGGATATTTTTTTAAAGTAACCAAATATTTCAACTTTACTGTATACACTGCTCTTTAAAAATGAATCTATCACTTTATAAAAAATTGATTCCTTTCAGTTGAACAAATATGTATTTAGCTCCTGCTATACACAGAACACTCAGTGAGGTACTATGGATTAGAAAGGTGAATTATATTTAATTTCTTCCCTTAATAAGCTTATAGTTTAATAAGTCAGGTAAGACATTCATATAAATAACTATACTATAAAATGGTATCTAAGTACAAAGGAAAGGTTTGCCTCACCTACAAAAAAAACAGAGATATTAGCTTCTGTGAGTGGAAAGATTTTCAGAGGACTAAGACAAATCCAAATCTATGTTAGGTACTCTTCCTAATAGGAGGGTGGAATTGTATGATTTTCTTGCCAAAATACAAAAAAGTGAAATTGTTAATTTTCACAATTATTTAACTTTACTAACCTCTTAGGTTAATGAAACTTTGCAAATTGTATTTAAAATTAATTATATGGCAATATGAAAATTGTAAATTAAATTCAAAACCAAAAGGAAGTGATTACTAGGAAGCTGAAAATAGTAAATACATTTGAAAATGGCTTTGTGCCTGTCAGTTGCTTGTAAAAAGGTTTTTATGCTGGCATACTTTAACATACAGACCACCCCATCATATTAATGAGACTATGTCAATAGGACAACAGGACTCAGTTTCATGTTAAACAAACTAGAGACACTCATCACTAAATTCCCTCCTACTCAGCTAACATCCAATTGACTTTATTATATTGGGCACAAAATTCTTCACTTCACTCAATCCCCAATCCACCATCACGTTGGCAGTGCTTATAACAGTGAAACAAATAACAAAAAACTCTAAGACTTAGCCTTTGAGTACATATGTCACCAACCAATCAATTAACATATATTTACTAAACATTTACTGTATTACCAAACACTATGAGCACTGGAAATACAAAGACCAAAACAACAAAAATCACAAAATCTCCAACCTTAAAGAGCTCACATATTAATTAGTGAGGTAACATGTAAATAATGTACATACAAGATACATAGAGAATAAAAGGAAAGTGGCATTAGTGGGAAAGTGATCAGGTGGATGGGTGCACCAAGAAAGGCCTCTTGTTGAAGATTTTATTTGAAGTAAGTATTGAAGGAATCTCAGGATGTTAAGAGCTGGAGATGAAGAAAGAATGAATTCTAAATTGGGGAAAATCAATGTAAAGGCAGAGAAACAAGAGGTAGAGTGTTACCAAGGAAAAGCAAGTAGATTTGCATTACTGGATTGTATAATTTATGGAGCAGAGTCAAGTGTGAATATATTAGAAATCCAGTAAAAGCCCCATTGCGAGATCCTAAAATGCCCCAAATAGGACTTTATATTTCATCCCCAAAAGTGAGATTTTTAGATCTACAGTTTTGGTAAGCCATGTTGGTGACTGCATGGAAGATTAGATGGCTAATAATGAGATTTGTGACAGAGAGGATAATTAAAAGGCTATTACACTAATTTGATGAGAGTTGAGGAGACCTTGAACTCAACTGATGGTTGTATGAATGCAATTAAGGGGAAATACATGAGAGATTTTATGAAGGCATACATGATTAAGCATGGCAACAGATTGAATATATAGGGTGAATGATTGTTAAGAATAAAGTTTGTGGGAAGATCTAAGGGTAAGGTAGGCAATGATTCCTCTTTTAGATACTGAATTGGAGAAACCTACAATACATTTAGTTTGAAATTTTAAATAGGCATTTCAGGATATAAGTTTAGCAAAGGAGACAGACTATTTTTGGATTTATAGATCTATGAGTCATAACCACAGAGAGGAAAACTGAATCCATAGGAGACCGCCAAGCAAGGTAGTATAAAACAAAAAGGGAAAAGGCCTTCGGAAATGCCTTTGGGGGAACACCTACAGTTAGGAGGCATGACAGAGATGAAGAAAATGCAAAGGGGACTCAGAAGTAGTTATACTGATCACAGGAGAGAAGTATCACAATAATTCAGAAAGGACAGAATAACAAGGAGGAGAGCAACAATGTCAAATGCTGCACACAGATTAAGAAGGAATAGGATTTTGAAAAGTTCATTATATTTAGCAACTAAAACAACACATCATTATATGTACTTCTATTTATAAGTTCTTTCTCTGCATGTGGATAGCAACTTTCTTCAAAG
Source organism: Pseudocheirus occidentalis (assembly GCA_028646575.1). Classification (NCBI taxonomy): domain Eukaryota; kingdom Metazoa; phylum Chordata; class Mammalia; order Diprotodontia; family Pseudocheiridae; genus Pseudocheirus; species Pseudocheirus occidentalis. Next base: position 113,026,237 of record CM053596.1, read on the forward strand.
GTCCTTTGTAACTGATTTGAGTATAATACTCAAAACGACTTAGTTGTCCAAAGTTGTGCAGTTCTCAACCTGTGGGTTGTGTTCAATTTATAACAATGAAAATACATCCTGCATATCAGATATTTACATTATGATTCATAACAGGAGCAAAATTAGAGTTATGAAGTAGCAATGAAAATAATTTTATGTTTGGAGATCACCACAACATAAGGAATTATATTAAAGGGTCGCTGCATTAGGAAAGTTGAGGACCACTGTTTTAGAACAATATTGCTGTTACTGTGTACAACTTTCTTTTTGTTCTGGTAATTTTACTCTTCATTATTTCATGCCAGTATTTCTATGTTTTTTCCCCTAAAATAAACTCATTTATCATTTCTTATAGCACAATAATATTTTATCACAAATATGTACCAATACCAATTATTCAGAAATTCCCCAATTGATGGGCATCCCCTCTATTTTCAATTCTTTGCCACCACAAAGCTAACTTCTATAAACATTTTAGAATATATAGGTTCTGTTCCTCTTTTTTGGTTCTCTGTGGGAAACAGACTTAATAGAGATATTGCTGGGTCAAAGACTGTATACAGTTTTATAACTCTTTTAGCATCGTTCCAGATTGTTCTCCAAAATGGTCGCATCAGTTCACAGTTCTACCAACAGTGAGTTAGTGTCTCAATTTTTCTGCCAACATTTGTCATTTCTTCCTTCTATCATTGTAGCCATCCATTAGGTGTGAAATGAGACCTCAAAATTTTTTTAATTCGCATTTTTTCAACTAACAATAATTTAGAGAATTTTAATAAATGTGGTTCTAATTTCTTATTCCAAAAACTGCCTGTTGATATCCTTTGACTATTTATTAACTGGGAAATGACTCACACTGTTACAAATTTGATAAAGTTCTCTATGTATTTGGGAAATTAAGCCTTTACCTGAGAAACTGTACACACACACACACACACACACACACACACACACACACATTTTTCTAATTTACATATTTTATCTATCTTTAGGTCCAGATCCTGTATCTACTTTGACCTTTTCTTTGTAAGTGGTCTAAGATACTGATCTATATCTACTTTCTGTCACACTGTTTTCCAGTTTTCCCAGCAATTTTTATCAAATAGTGAATTCTTATCCCCAAAGCTTAGGTCTTTACTTTATCAGAAATATTTACCATAATCATTTTTTAACATATATCATATACCTACTCTCCTCAACTGACCTGACAGTTTATCTTAGTGAGTACAAGATAATTTTGATAGTTACTGCCTTATAATACAGTTTAAGATCTGATATTGTTAGATCTCCTTCCTTCACATTTTAATTAATTCCTTTGATATTCTTTAACTTTTGTTCTTTCAAGTGAATTTTGTTATTATTTTCTAGCTCAATAAAACATTTTGGGTAGTTTCATTAGTATGACAATGATTGAATATACTAGCTTAAGTGGAATTGTCAATTGTATTATATTAGCTTGACTCACCTGTGAACAATTAATATTTTTCCAATTGTTTAAATCTGACTTTATTTGTATGAAAATTGTTTTATAATTATGTTACTATCGTTTCTGGGTTCTTCTTGGCAGGAATATTCCCTTTCATTTTATATTGCCTACCCTTATTTTAACTCTCTAACTATGACTTTTTGGAGAGCTTTGTTGGTACTCTATAGAAATGCTAATGATTTGTGTGACTTTATATCCTTCTATTTTGCAAAAATTATTAATTCTTTCATCTGTTTTTTATTTGAATCACTGAGATTTTCCAAGTATACTATCATATTTTCTGCAAAAGAGAAACTTTTATTTCCTCATTATTCATTCTGATTCTTTAATTTCTTTTTCTTTTATTACTTCTATTCTACCATTTCTAGTAAAATATTGAATAATTTTGAGGATAATTGACATCCTTATTTCACTTCTGATCTAATTGGGAAGGCTTCTAGCTTATTCCCATTACAGATAATGTTTGCTGATGGTTTTAGGTAGCTGCTTCTTATCATTTTATTGAAAAATTCCATTTACACCTTGGCTTTCAAGGGCTTTTTTTAAAATAGGAAAGAGTGCTGTTAAAGCTTTTTCTGCATCTATTGAGATAACCATATGATTTTTGTTGATTTTATTATTGATAAAATCAATTATGTTAATAGTTTTCTTTATGTTGAACCATCCTTGCATTATATGTATAAATCCCACTTGACCACAATACATGGTTTTTATGTCATACTGTTGCATTCTCCTAGACAGTATTTTATTCTATGTAGAATTTTTGCATCAATACTCATTAATGAAAGTGATCTATACATTTCTTTCTCTGTTTTTGCTGTTCTTAGTTTAGGTATCAGTATCATATTTGTTTCATAAAAGGAGTTTGGCAGTATTACTTCTTTGCCTATTCTAAATAATTTATTTAATACTTGTAAAGCCAATCAGCAGTAGATTCCTGAGATAATGCTACTGTGAACAGCTTTTAAGATTCGGATTACACAGTATTAGTGAACACTCTGTTTATTCCATTACAAAATCAGATTCAGTACAATGTTC
>CM053596.1:113035063-113095127 GCA_028646575.1 Pseudocheirus occidentalis
GATCTCTTTCAGGAGGAGATCAGTGGATTCTTTCAATTACCATTTCTCCCTCTGATTCTCCACACTGGTGTTGGTTCCTTGAGTTCAGCCTTCTTCTTACCCCAACCTAAGTAGGCACTTTCCCGGGATGGGAGTCCGCCTAGCTCAGTCTCTCCGTGGGTTCTGTCCCTCTTGAATTCATTAAGATTCACTTTTTAGCCTTTAGCGTTTAGCGCTAGAATGGCTCTGGCTGTGGCAGTGGCTTCTCCCCACTGCCCTGGGGTCAGGCCTCGTTTGCTGGCCTTGGCTCCAGACCTGCTGCGATGGGTTCCTCCTGCCGAACTGCCTTAAGCAGGGACGTGTTTTCTGCAGTTCCGTGGATTTTGGAGCTGTAAAATTTATTGATTTTATGTGTATTTAAGGTAGCCGTGCAGGAGCTGCTGAACCTTGCTGCTTCTATGCCGCTATCTTGGCTCCACCCCCTGAGCAATTTACTTCTTTTTTTTTTTTTGGAGGGCAGTTGGGGTTAAGTGACTTGCCCAAGGTCACACGACTAGTTTTTTTGTGTGTGTGTTAAGTGTCTGAGGCCGGATTTGAACTCAGGTACTCCTGACTCCAGGGCCGGTGCTCTATTCACTACGCCACCTAGCCGCCCCAGCAATTTACTTCTTTATGTGAACATTTTGTTAGATAAAAGTTTCCATTTCAGAGAAAACCACTGCTTGTTATGCAACTTGAAAATGATCACATGTTTTACAGTGCATTATGGCCATTTGTCATATTATAAAAGTGAACTGTAGGTTGTTTGTATTAAATTGAAGCAACATAGTATAGTGAAATGAGCACTGAACTTATAGTCAGTAAAGCTGGGTTCATATCCCAGCTCTCCTATTTGGTACTTTTTTGACCTAGGATAAGGCAACAATTTCCCTTCTTAATTTGTTAAACAAAGGGTGGAAGATATGGCATTGAAGGTATCATCCAAATTTAAATTCTATGATCTCAGAGCATGTTCTCCAGCTGTATACTATAAAATTATAATACAATCCCTTGCTTAGATTGCTTTCCTTATCTAAACAATTGACTATCTCAGTGTTTTTTTTTCACTTTCTTATACAATTATAAGAAAGATCAGTGTTTATTTAGGAGGGAAAGAAAGAAAAAGTTCAATTTGGGGCTCTACATTTTAGGAAATACATTGATCAACTGCATAGCATTCAAAGGTGAGTTGTGAAGACTGTGAGTGCCCTTGAGTTTATAGCACTAGTTTGTACATTGGAGAAAATAGGCATTTAGAAAGAAGAAAACATTGAGGAACATTACAACTCTATTTAAATATTTGAAGTTTTTTTTCCATAAAAAGAGATTAGAATTTTTTAGTTTGGCTTCAGAGCACAATAAAAAAATTGGTATGTTTTGTGAAAGTAAATTATAAATTTAGGTTAAATGTAAGGAAAATTTGTTCAAAAAAAGTTGAATTCCATTAATAAAGGAATAAACTGCATTAGTAGTTAATGGATTCTCTTTCACTGGATTTCTTGAAGAAAAATTTGGATAACTCTTTCCTAGGGATACTGTAAGGAGTTGGACTATGTACCCTCTAAAATCCCTTCAATATCTGAAATTTGATAATTTTATGAAAGCATATTGGTAGGAAATGTTTGTGGTTGTAACACTACTCTCCTGGTCAGCTTCTTTAGAAGTAATACCTAACAGTTTGCACTTCTTCATACATAAGAACATAAATAGAGATACATAGGACCTTATAGGTTATGTACTCCAACCCACTGATTATATAGATGAGAAAAAAAATATGGCCTGAGTAGATTAACTGACATGTGGAAAATCATAGAGAAAGTTAAGCATCAGAGATCAGATGTGAACTCATGGTTTCAGATTCAAAAGTAAATCCTCTTCCTACTGTACCACACTTCTTCCTATATGACAAAGCTACATTTCCTCATACTCAAGGAAAATCAAAGCAATGGAATGCACTTACTTTGTATCAGGCACCGTGTTAAGTGTTAAGCATACAACACAATGAAAGATAGGCCCTTCCATCTATGATGTTACAAAAGGAGGAACATGAGAGATAAAGGGAATACACAATGTTGAAGCTTAGAAAATCAAAAGGAAAACATCAAAGAGAACAAAAGTTGACTGGCATGGGTTCCTCAATTTTGAGGGGAGTGAAAAGGAGGCTAGCACAGCAGGAAGAAATTCCAAGGTAAAAAGAGAGTGAGTGAGGAATGTTCTGATTGGAGGAGGTTCCAGATGTTGAGGGTGGTTTCAAGGTGAAACTGAAGCTGAGGTCTGGTGCTGAAGTTTGGAAAGGGAAAAGCACAGTTGAAAGGGCAATAAAGACTGAGAAAGAAAATGGTAGTGAACCTAGAGCAATGAGGATCATGGGCTCCCTTCTTACACTAAACACTAGCTGTGTTACCATGGAAAATATCCCTAAGCTTTCATATTCTTAGCAGTAAAATGAGGATAATAAGTTAGCACCAAGTTTAAATTATTGCTATGACTAAAATAAACAAATTCCATGGAAAATTTAGAGCACTATGGAAATTTCATTTATTTAATAGTGATAATTATAATGATGATGTTGTTAATAATTTAATCACATGGATAAAATTATGTCAGATAGGAAATTCTCCCAGGATTTGAATCTTGACTGGGAAATCTTGTTGAATTTTTATCCTCTGAATAAGAAGTGCACTTATTAATGCCATGTTTTGACCCTCTCATATATTCCAAGTAAAAATCTCAAAAGTCAGAATAAGAACATAGCAACTGACCTAATATAGCCAACTGATTGTTTCATTAATCTAAATTATGTAAAACAGCGAATTACATGGCAGTCTTCCTCTTTTCTATACTAATATAATCCTTTTCTCTCTCTTTCACTGCTCAATGATGCTAAAATATAATCAATCTACCCCCAATCCTACCCTAAACCCTTACCTAACTCTATCAATAATCATTAAAGATGTTGAAATTCTAAAGGAAAATTTTCTTCTACTTCCCCTGTTGAAAAGTAAACACTTTATTGTGAGATATCACTTTCAAATGTTCCAAAAATGTGCCTTCTTAGCACTTTGTCATTTTTGCCACAAATTTCAAAGTTTCTGTGCAGCTATAGTCTTTTCATCAGTATTGCATCAAAATCTTCTATTTCATTAGACACTTCACTACCCCCACCATCTTTAAGGCCCAGAAATCTTCAAGAAGGCCTTGGTAGGGCATTTCATGGCAGAATGATAGGGACCTTTGAGTCCTTGAAACTATATTCTTGGAGTAAACTATCACATGAAGAGTTAATACTCCTGATCATTTCTTTTTTTTTTTTGCTTTTTGGAGGGCAGTTAGGGTTAAGTGACTTGCCCAAGGTCACACTGCTGGTTTTTGTGTTAAGTGTCTGAGGCCAGATTTGAACTCAGGTACTCCTGACTCCAGGGCCAGTGCTCTATTCACTGTGGCACCTTGCTGCCTCCTGATCATTTCTAAGTTCCACATTATAATTTTCCTTTTCATTAATATTTATTTACTTTCACTTTACAACCTTCAGGTCCACAAGCTTTTGAGTTCCAAATTTTTTCCCCTTCCTTATCTTCTCCCATCCCCCTCTCCATTGTGGCATGCAATCCAATATAAGTTGTACATATACCTTCATATTAAACATTAGTCAGGTTGTAAAGAAAAATTATAACGCAAGGAATGAAGAATGAGAAAGAAGAAACAAAATGAAACAAAAAGGAGGCAGAGCAAGTAGCTTGCTTCCATTTTGATTCAGACTCCATTATTCTTTCTCTGGATGTACATAACCCCTTCCATCATGAGTCTTTTGGAGCTGTCTTAAAACCTTGCAGTGTTTAGAGGAATCCAGTCTATCAAAGTTAGTCATCACAGTTACAATCTGTCTGCAATTGTTATATGATGCTCTCTTGGTTTGGCTCTCCTCACTCCGCATCAATTTATATATATATATATCTCCAGGTTCTTATGAAGTCCATCTCCTCCTCATTTCTTATAGCACAATAATATTCCATTACACTCAAACACCACAACTTGTTCTGTCTTTCAAAAATTGATGGGCATCTCCTTAATTTCCAATTCTTTTACACCACAAAAAGAGCTGCTATACATATGGTTGTACAAACAGTTCCTTTTCCCACCTGTATGATCTCTTTGGGATACAGCCCTAAAAGTGGTTTTGCTGGGTAAAAGGTTATGCACATTTGTATAGCTCTTTGAGCACAGTTCCAAATTACTATCTAGAATAGTTGTATTAGATCACAACTCCACCAACAATGCACTAGTGTCCCAATTTTCCCACACCTTTTCCAGCATTTATCATTTCCCTGTTTTGTCATGTTGGCCAGTCTGGCTGGTGAAATGTGATACCACTGATCAATAGTGACTTAGAGCATTTTTTCATATGATTATAGATATCTTTACTTTCCTCCTCTGAAAACTGCCTATTCATATCATTTGACAATTTATCAATTGAGGAATGACTTGTATTTTTAATATATTTGACTCAGTTCTCTGTGTATTTTAGAAATGAGGTCTTTATCAAAGACACTGGTTGTAAAAATTATTTTCCAATTTCCTGCTTCACTCCTAATCTTGGTTACATTGATTTTGTTTGCACAAAACCTTTTCAATTTAATGTAATCACAGTGATTGATTTTGCATTTCACAGTTTTCTCTGTCTCTTGTTTGGTCATAAATTCTTCCATAAATCTGACAAGTAAACCCGCTCTCCTACATTGCTTACAGTATTAGCCTTTAGAAGTAGCTCATGAACACATTTAGACTTTATTTTGGTATACAGTCTAAGACACTGGTCAACACCCAGTTTTTGCCACACTATTTTCCAGTTTTCCCAACAGATTTATCAAATAGTGAGTTCTCATCCCAGAAGCTGTAGTCTTTGGGTTTATCAAACAGTAGCTAACTATAATTCTTGCCTACCATGTCTTGTGTATCTAATCTATTCCACTGATTGACTCTTCTTTTTCTGAGTCAGTACCAAATAATTTTGATGACTTCTGCTTTTTATAACAGTTGAAAATTTGGTATGGCTAGGCCACCTTCCCTAGCACTTCTTTTCATTAGCTCCCATGATATTCTGGACCTTTTTTCCTTCCAGTTGAATTTTGTTACTATTTTTCTAGTTCTATAACATGTATTTTTGGTAGATTGATCGGTACAGCACTAAATAGGCAAACGATTTTAGGTAAAATTATCGTTTTTATTATATTAACTCAACCTAACCAGCAGCAACTGATATTTTTCAATTATTTAGATCTGATTTTATTTGTGGGAAAAGTGTTTTTTAATTGTGTTTATATAGTACCTGGGTTTGTTTTGGCAGGTAGACTCCCAAATATTTTAATATGTCTATAGTAACTTTAAGTGGGATTTCTCTTTCCATTTCTTCTGCTGGACTTGATTGGAAATATATATGAATGCCAAAAATTCATGTGGATTTATTTTAATCTGCTTCAACTTTTGTAACATTATTTATTATGTCAAGTAGTATTTACTTGATTATCTAGGATTCTCTAATTATGTCATAATATCATCTGCAAAGACTGGTAGCTTGGTCTCTGCTTTGCATATTCTAATTCCTTTGCTTTCTTTTTCTTCTCTTATTGTTACATTTAGTATTTCTAGTACCAAATTGAATAACAGGACTGATAGTGGACATCCTTTTTTCACCCTTGATCTTACTGGAAATGCTTCTAGCTTATCCCCATTACATATAATATTTGCTGATGGTTTTATCTAGATGCTACTTATTTTAAGGAAGACTATTCCTACAGTTTCTAATGTTTTTAATAGAACAGGTGTTGTATTTTGTCAAAAGCATTTTTTGCATCTATTGGGGTAATCACATGGTTTCTACTAGTTTTGTTGTTGATAGGATTGATTATACTGATAGTTTTCCTAATATTGAACCATCCTTGCATACCCTGGAATAAATCCTACCTGATAAAAATATATTATTCTTGTGATAAATTCGTGTGATCTTTTGGCTAATATTTTATTTAAAATTGTTGCATCTATATTCTTTAGGGAAATTGGTCTATAATTTTGTTCTATTTTTGGCTCTTTCCAATTTAGGTATTAATACCATATTTGTATCAAAAAAGAATTTGGTAGGACTCCACCAAATTTCCAAAATAATATATAAAGTATTGGAATTAATTGTTCTTTAGATGTTTGGTTGAATTCATGTTTAAATCCATCAGACCCTGGAGTTTTTTTTCCTATGGACTTCATTGATGGCTTGTTCAGTTTCTTTTTCTGAGATGGGGTTATCTAAATATTTAATTTCTCTTCTGTTAATCTGGGCAACTTTTATTTTGTAATTATTCATCCATTTCACTGATTGTCAAATTTATGGACATAACAATTGAGCAAAATAATTCCTAATTATTGTTTTAGTTTCTTCTTCATTGGAGGTAAATTCACCCTTTTCATTTTTGATACTATAATTAGGTTTTCTTACATTATAATTTTCTAATCAATTTGGGACTTTTTTAATGGAGTTTCTCTGTATCATCCACAGGTACAAGGACTTGCAGGCAAATTTTCTTTAGACAATCTCTGGTTGTTCATTGATGCTGTTGTGTTGTTTGCCTACATTGGATTATCTGCAAACTCTTTCATTTACTAGTATGTGTGTGAATATGTCTATTGTTTTCTGTGGTTTTGAAGTTCTTAGATGGAAGAAGTCACTTAATGGATATATATTTTATAATTTGATTCCTTGACCATTATTTGTCCCTTGAGCAATATATCTATATCCATCTGTCTTTCTGTCTATTTAATATTTTTAGTCAGTGTGTAGAAGCTGCATTTTCTGTGCCTCTTAGGTAGCCACCTTGCTAAGAAGTCTCAGTATTCTTTGAGTTTCTCACGTATATAATCTTAGCATTACTCCTTATTTATTAGTCTACTTCACCCCATATATCCGATCTCTTGCCAAAGCTTGTCATTTCTAAAAATATCTCTTCTATCTGATGCATTGTTGCTCTACTAAAACATTGTTCAGATACTCATCATCTCTTGCTTAGATTTTTGAAATGTCGTCCTAATGGATCCCTTCACTACTTCACTACATTCCTCATACTATATTCAAAGTGAATTTTCTTAAATACATAACTGGTGGTGTCACTCCCCTACCCGATAAACTTAAGTGGTTCACTATTCTCTGTAGAATCAAATATAACCTCAGTTTAGTTTTTAAAACCCTTCACATCTTTGCATCAATCTATCTTTTCAGCCTCAGTGCACATTACATTTTACCTCTATTGAGTGTGAATGTACACACGCATACATGTTTGTGTGAGTAAAGAGAGAGAATGTATGTATGCATGTATGTGTGTATGTGAATATGTTTATGTAGTTTGTAGAAAGCTGTTATCATGCTATCTCCCTCATTAGAACTTGAGAGCTCCTTAATGCCAGGATTGTCTTTTACCTTTGTATATTCAGGGATTAGAAAAGTTTTTGGTATATAATAGGCACTTAACAAATGCTTACTGACAAATTGACTGACTTCATGCACTGTGTGATCCAGTAAATCTGGTGTTCTCCCTTTTAAAAAAATCACAAATGGGACTTTTTATCCTATCTCTATGTCTTTTTATTCTATGGCCTTTATGCCTAGAATTCACTCCCTCCTCCTCATTATCATAGAATCCATTTCTTCCTTTAAGATACAACTTAAGCACCACATTCTACTTTAGGCTTTTCTAACTCTCCTTCCAACTGCAAGTGACTCTCCTTCCTACTAAGTTGTGTAAGGGATGTGGCCTCTGTTTTTCCCATGTAGAATATGTATCCACATTAGTCTCTCTAAGTATGGTTCACAAGGAGGAATGAATAGATAAATCTATGCATCCAAACTATGCAAGGGTGATATTGATTCCATTCTGGATGCGAAAATGGAGTTTGTGGTAGAGGCTGAATGCACTGGTATCCTGAAAGAAAGGATAACTGGCTAGTATTATTGCTATCTATTACTCAGGGAAAGGAAGAGAACCTAGAATTGTAGAAATTATTCTCATTTAAAGCTACAAAACAGAATGTTAGGATTTCTTTTCCCCAAAATTCTCATCAGCTTCACTCCTTGGTCAGTCATAGAACACTGAGTAATCAATCTCCACCAGCATGGAGAGTTCCATGCAACTTGGTTTTAAGGTACAGGTTAGGTCTTCATTGAACTATTATAAAATGACACACACATACATACTTATGCATATGTGTGTAATATGTATGAACTTGCTGCCTTCTCAATTAAAATATAAGATTTTTCAAAATAAGAATTGTTTTATTTCTTATATTTCTATCCACATCATCCAGTATAACTCATGGAATACAGTAGGCATTTGAAAATAGTTTTTATTCATATCTCTTGTTTTTTTTTACCTTGCTTAGATTGCCATGTGTGTCTCTAGCTCCTTCAGCATCCAGAGAACTGTCTTTATGTCAAAGATTTTTTTAAATGAAAAGGAGAAAAATTCAACAAAACTAGACAACTCATAGGAAAAAAAAAAGCAATCTGACATTATTTTGCAATATTCCATATCTTTGGACAGTAGTCTCAGGAAGGAGTAGAGAGAGGTATGTTTTCATATTTTTTAATGGATCATATATGTTCTTCATATTTTTATTTCAATTTTCTATTATTTCTGATTATTTTTCTTTCAATTTATGTTGATTTAATAATTTTATATTGTATTTTCTTGATTTTTTCTTAGTCTACTTTGCAAAAATTCATGCAATTAAAAAAATATTTGGATTCATTATTTCTAATATCCAGTTGAATTCATGTACCAAAATTTCATCAGGCATTCTTCAAGTGATATGTGTCTGCTTTATTTCAAGTCTTTTTTTAAACCATAAAAATGCTACTATAAATATTTTCACATATATGAAGGCTTTTTATGACCTCTTTGGTGTATGTGTTTAGGAACGTAATCTCTGAGTCAAAGGACATGAGCGGTGTAATAAATGATTATTTATTGATTGCTGTTTGAAATAGTCACTTAAGGTTGGGCAAGTCTTCATCTAATTGCTTTATCCCTTTGAAAATGATTATCTTTGACACTTTTACAATTCACATTGATAGAAAAAATTAAGATATCAGTCTTACTTTTTTCAAGTCTTCAAGGATTTGTTATTTTATCAATAACTGTAATTCTTCCAACTATGTAGATTAAGATTAATCTATGGAAAATATTCATGAGTTTGTTGTCATTCAGCTGCTTTCAGTTGTGTCTGAGCCTTCATGACACCATTTGGAGTTTGCCTGGTGAAGATAATGGAGGGGTTTGGCATTTGCTTTCTTATCCAACCTATTTTACAGATGGGGAAACTGAAGCAACTAGGGTTGAGTGATTTTTCCAAGATCAAAAAACTAGTAAGTATCTGTGACTGGGTTTGAATTTTGAATTTTGAAATTATAGGACACCCTGAAAGCCATGATCAAAATAAGAGTATAGATATCATCTTTGAAGAAATTATAAAGGAAAATTGTTATGATATTCTAGAACAAGAGGGGAAATAACAAAATCCACTGATCACCCTTTGAAAGAGGTCCCAAAATGAAAACTCCCAGAAGCATTATAGCCAAATTCCAGAGTTCCCAGATGAAGGAGAAAATATTGCAAACCACCTGGAAGAAATAACTTCAGTAACATCTAGCCACAGTCAGGATAGCACAGGATTTATTAGTTTCTACATTAAATAATGGGAGAGTTTAGAATATGATATTCTAGGGAGCAAAGGAGCTAGGATTGCAACCAAGAATCACCTACCCCCCCAAAAAGTACAATTTTTCTGGGCCAAAAAATATAGACATTCAACATAAAATTCAAATGCTGTCTTGATGAAAAGACTATAGCTGAAAATAAATTTTGCTTTTCAAATAAAAGATTCAAAAGAAGTATAAAAGAGTAAGCAGGAAAGGAAAATCATAGGGAGCTTAATAAGGTTAAACTGTTTATATTCTTACGTGGGAAGGTCATATTTGTAATTCCGAACAACTTACTCATTATTAGGATACTTAGAAGGAGTATATATAGACAGAGGGAACAGATGTGAGTTGAACATGAAGGAATGATACCTGAAAATAAAATTAAGGGATGAGAAATTGAATGTACTGGGAGAAAGAGAAAGGGGTATGGGTTAAATTATCTCATATAAAAGAAGCAAGTGGGAGGGAAGAGGAAGAAGGTGAGGGGGAGTGAACCTTACTCTCATCAGAACTAGGTCAATGAGGGAATAACATACATACTCAATTGGGTATTGAAATCTATCTTATCCTAAAGGAAAGTAGGAGAGGAAGGGGATAAAAGAAGTCTGGGGATGATAACAGGGAAGTTAGATTAGGGGAGGGATTTGTCAGAAGCAAAACACTTTTGAGGAAGGACAAAGTGAAAGGAGAAGACAATAGAACAAATGGGAAGGATAAATAGGAAGAAAATCCAGTGAGCAGTACTAACCCTGGAAAAAATATTATTCAAATGTCTCTGAAAAAGACCTAATTTCTCAAACATACAGAGAACTGAGTCAAATTTATTAGAATGATAGCCAATCTCTAATTGATACATAAACAAAGGATATGAACAGATTTCATATGAAGTAATCAAAGCTATCTATAGTCATAATAAACATACTTTCATTATTGATAGGAGAAATGCAAATTAAAATAATTTTGAGGTGCTACCCCATACCTATTAGATTGGGTAATAGAACAGAAAAGGAAAAGATGAATGTTGAAGGGGATGTGGGAAAGATGAGACAGAAATGGATTTGTGTGGAATTGTGAACTGATTCAACCATTGAATAGAGCAATTGGGAACTATTCCCAAAGGGCTATAAAGCCACAGATACCCTTTGACCCAACAATACCACTGTATTAGGTCTGTATTCCAAAAGACATTTAAAAAAACATAAAGGGAAAGGACATATATGTGGAAACTGAGGAGATGTTCATCAACACAGGAATGAGAAACAAGTTGTGGTATGTAATTTTTAAAAATTAATTTATTTTCTTCTTTATATCACTCATTTCCATGAGATTTTGAGTTACAAATTTTTCTCCCCTTCTTTCCCCTACTCCCCACCCCCAAACAGTGAACCTACTGTAAAGCCCTTCCCCTATCTGCTCCCTCCAATTTCCTCCCCCATATCCCCTCTAACTTTCTGGATCTCCCTATCTGAGTGCCTGTATATCTTAATTCCAAGTTGCATGTAGTTAATACTAACAATAATCTTTTGTACAAATATATTTTCACATTTGATTGTAGAACTTCAAATTTTAGATTTTTCCCTTCCTCCCTTGTCACCCACCCCCACTAGAAGGACAAGGAATTCAATACAGGCTGTACATATGTAATTACACAGAGCATCTCCACAGTGGACATATTGTGAGAGACTGATTTTATGTCCCTCCTTCCTATCCCATCCCCCACCCTTGTTCTATTCTCTACCATGTCCCTTTATAGAGGTGTGTACTTCCAGCAACCCTTCACCCCACCCTACCTTTCTCTCCATCATCCCACCTCTCATTCTCATCCCCCCTACTCTCCTGTGTGGCAAGATCCCCAATTTAGAGTTTATGTCATTCCTTCCCTAAGCCAAATTCAGTGAGAGTAAGGTTGACCCTTTCCCTTTTGCCTTCCTGTTCTTCCCCCCCCCATTGTAACAATTATCCCTTGCCTCTTCTATATGAGATGATTAATTCCATTCTTTCTCCCCTGTCTCCTCTCATTCTAATCCTCTCCCACCTCAGAATTTCACCTTTTAAAGTATTATCCCTTCCTATTAAGTTGATCCTGTGCCATATATGTACACATATATACATATACTTAGATATGTATTCATATGCATTTATATATACACTCCTATATAGACATTTGTATATGTATGTATACATTTGTGTTCTCTTCATCTATCCTCATACTGAGAAAAGTTTCATAAGTTACCATTATTGTTTTTCCATGTAAATAGTTCAACTTTCATATTCCTTATGATTTCTTTTCCATATTTGCCTTCTCATACTTCTTATATTTGGGTGTCAAATTTTCTTTTCAATTCTGGTTTTTTTTCAGCAAGAATGTTTGAAAGTCTTCCACCTCACTGAATGACCATATTTTCCCCTGAAACATTATACTCAATTTTTCTGGGTAGGTGATTCTTGGTTTTAATCCTAGCTCCCTTAATTTCTGGAATATCCATATTCCAGGCTCTTTTATCCCTCAATGTAGTAGATGCCATATCTTGGGTTATCCTAATTGTATTTCCACAGTATTCAAATTACTTCCTCTTGGCAGCTTGTAATATTTTCTCCTCTATCTGGGGACACCAGAACCTGGTTATAATGTTCTAGGAGTTTTCATTTGGGGATCTTTTTAAAGAGGTGATTGGTAAATTCTTTCAAGTTCTATTTTGCCCTGTGGTTTTAAAATATCAGGGAAATTTTCCTTGAGAATTTCTTGAAGGATGCTTTCTAGGTTCTTTTTTTGTTCATGGATTTCATGTAGTCCAATAATTTTTAAATTGTCTCTCCTGGATGTATTTTCCAGTTCACTGGGTTTTTTTCAAGGAGATATTTCACATTGCCTTCTGTTTTTTCATTTGTTTGGATCTGTTTAATAGTACCTTGGTTTCTCATAAAGTAATTTGCTTCCATTTCCTCCACTCTAATTCTGAAGGAATTATTCTCTTCAGCGAGCTTTTGAGATTCTTTTTCCATCTGGCAAATTTGACTTTTTAAGGCATTCTTCTCCTCCTTACCTTTTTGGGCCTCTTTTGCCATTTGAGTTCATCTGTTTTTAAGGTGTTATTTCCTTTAGTCAGGTTGTTGACTCTCTTTTCATGATTTTCTTGCATCATTCTTATTTCTCTTACCAAATTTTCCTCCACTTCTCTCACTTAGTTTTCAAAGTCCTTTTTAAGCTGAGCTATGGCTTATAGGCACTCTTCATGTTTCTTGGAAGCTTTTGGTGTGGGAGTTCTGACTGTGCTGTCTTCCTCCCATTCTATGCTATGATCCTTTTTGTCCCCAAAAAGGATTCTAGAGTTTGGTTATTGTTCTTATTTTGCTTCATTTTCCTGCTCATTTTGCCAGTGAATTACTTGTCTTTTTAGTTCTGTGGAATTCTGCTTCCAGGGGAGAAAGCTCTGTCCCAAATCACTTGGGTTTTTGCAGCTGCCAGAGCTATTAGGAGGCTGGTGAAGCCCCCAACAGTTTTGGTTCACTGAAAATGCACCCCAGGACCACCACCCAAGACCACAATCCAGATCCAGGCCACCCAATGCAGGAGCACTTGGCATCTGAATGATTGTTTGGTCCCCCTGCAGTCTTCAGGCCAGGAACTCTGAAGCAGCCAGATGGAAGCCACTGCAGGGCCACCACTGGTTCTGCAGCTTCCTTGCCCTGGAGGCAGTTCTGACAGACTGCTTTTCTCCCCCAAATTTAGCTGAGTTCCACTGAGCTTTCACTTCATCCTTATTTTTTCTGGCTTGCTAAATCTGGAAACTGCCATAGTTGCTGGTGATCTGCTCTCCTGAAGTCTTCAGCTGCAGCTTATCCAGCTTATCCTGCTTGCCCTGGGGTCAAGCTGTGGTTTTAGACTGGGCTGGTTTAGGCTTCCAGCCTGCTTCAATGAGCCCCACCTGCCAAGGGAGGTGTATTTTTGTTTAGAGTCATATTTTATGGGTATTTGAGGTGGCTATGTGAGAATTTTGGCAGTTTCCTCCTTCTATGCTGCCCTCTTGGCTCCACCCTTTTGTGGTATGTGATTATGATGGAATACTATTATATAATAAGAAATGATGATTAGGATGCTCTCAGAAAAACCTGGAAAGGATTGCATGGGTTGATGCAAAATGAAATGTATGGTGTACAAAGTAATAACAACATTGTAAGATGATTAGCTCTAAATGACTTAGCTATTAATAGGAATACAAACAATCCAAAACAGCTCTGAAGGATTTATAAAGAAAAATGCTATCCATCCTCAGAGAGACAAATGATGGTGTCTGAATACAGATTGAAGCATATTTTGTTTTTACTTAAAAAATAATAAAGAATGTCTAAATGGGAGAAATAATAGGACTGAAAGAAGAAATCATATTCTGGGAAACTTTAAATACCTGGTACTATTAACCAGCCTGAAGATATTTTGTTTTACTTTTTCCTGAATATAAAAGGTATTTCATGAAGAATTTTAATTAAGGGACTTACATGGTAACAGACTACTTTTTGAAACTTTTTAATTGTTGGAAAAGTGAGCTGGAGACAGGAGAGAAGGAAAACTGGGAGACCGATTTGGAGGCTATTGAAAAAATCCACAAAATATTTGATAGTAACCTAAAGCAGAATAAAGAGAAGAGAATGAATGCAATAATTGTCTTACAGCTGCATGCAACATTGCTTCTTCACCTCAATAACAGAAAAGGCAGGTGTCAATCTCCTTTTAAAATAAGAAGCTTTAACATGGATCCTGTGTTGATTTTTGTTATAGGATTGTTTAGGTGACATTTTACTCTGTTTTAGATTCACCTATTAATTATTGATTCAATACACTCCTCTACTCACTGGTAAGTTATTCTAGGAAAATCAAGTTATTGATTAGTCACACTTCTTATAATTTTAAAGACATAGCAATGTGAATTTGACATAATATTAAAAAATGAACCATGGTTTTGTCAAGGATATGATTATGTTGGGCTTTATTTTTTTCCCCCAGTGGCCATCCGAATACTGCCAGGTACTTTTTTGGCATCTCCATGGCTTATTATACTTTTGTCAACTGGGAACAATCTACATCAGCCCTTTTTTTTCTTTTCTCCATTGAAATTAATTATTTGGAATCCATCATCTGTTCATTAGAGTACATATTATTTTTTTACCCTGAATGCTTTACCCTTCAAAGCCCTACATCCAAAACCAACCTATCATTCTCTACTCAGTGAAAGCAGCTTAAAAAATCTTCCTGTAGCTTATCTCTGATGTCTTAACATATCACTGCTCAGAAGAACTGGCATGTCCTCTGACAGCCTGGGGATTGTTCTATGAACTCTTGTAGTTTATTTGTAAAAAAAAAGCACAACCTCTACATCCTCATATGTCTTATTATATGCTTTACCCATGCCTTTCTTTTGCTCTTATTACCACCTTCCCTTAAGAATGATTATGTTATAATATTTAGCATAATAATTATTTCTTTTCAAACTATTTTCTCCTAGTTGAACACAACATCCTTGATGGTAAGAGTGATATATTTGTACCTTCTATTATCACAAGAACTTTGCACTCACAATGCCTTCTATTTCAATTATAGGCAATTAATACCGTGTGCTGAATTCAAGCTGTTTATTCAGATTAGTACCCCTAAGCCAACCAAAGACTACAGTGTTTGCATTCATCTAAGAAATATCTGATTACTTCTATTCTTTGTTTCTCATTATCTATGTTAACCCTCTAATCATAAAAATATTTCCTGTTTAGCCATAGATATTTAATCTCTCAATTAATTCATGATTTTTAAAAAATACAGAACAGACTTTTTTTCTCATAACATGTTATATTTGCTTCAGAATTCAGTGCCCCTACCTTTAGTAATAATGGTAATGATAGAAGTAATACAAAATATTAGTAATTACTTAAGGTTGTTCTAAGAATACTCAAATCTCTTTTTTCATTTGATCTTCCAAACAACCTTATAAAATAGACTAATCAGGTATAATTTACTCTGATTTTATAGATAAAGTAACAGGTTCAAAGAGGTTCTTATTTTCCTAAGGTCAGTCAATAAACTTTTACTAAATACCAGGCACTGTGTATGCAGTGTGACTTTGGCTAAGTCCCTTATCCTCTCTGCGACTCAGTTTCATCTGCAAAATAAGAGGTTGTAATGATACTAGGATTTGAAGATCTTCCATGTCCCTTGAATTTGCTGATGTAGCAGGAAGGGGAGGAGCAAGAGAAAGCTGGAATCAAGCTAGTGTCCCTGCTGGTGACTGGAAACGGTGGCAGGAGCAGCAGTGCAAACTCCTTTTTTCTTTGAGCTAGGCAGAATCTCTGCTAAGTATTCCTGCTGAGGGCTGCCAGGGACTAGAACTGCAGGGAGCCGGAGCTGCTGGGAGAAAGCTGCCTGGATGCTGAGCAGTTGCTGTGAGTGAGGAAAGGAGGATCTTTGTCTGAGGAAGAATGTCCTGTTTTGAAGGATTGAGAATGTGGGTGTTTACTGCTTTAACTACATGTGCCAGCTTCATAATTACTGGTTTAGCTTTGACTTTCTGGTTTTGGGACTCAGTTTTCTGGTATCTGAATAAATTCTCTGGCTATATTTCTCATGTAGAGAACATGTTACATTTTGTGATTAATAACTATATCAGCATACTTATAGTTACTATAGTCATTGTGAATACTGCATTGCTCATACATTTGGCTACGAGGGTGGAACCACAAAATGTCAGGCCTCTATTTGGAAGCAAGAAGGCTATAGAGGGAGAAATGGCTATCCCAGCATGGGAAGATATCCCTTATTCTTCTCTAGCCAGAGAATGGGCCAAAAGAACAGGGCCCTGTGAAAACTGGGAACCAAGGCTGAAAGGGAGAGAACACGGAGATTTGGAAAGATGTTTGCAAGGAATACACATAGAACCAGACAAAGAACTGGCAGGAGTGTGCAGGAGAGGCTGGGTCCTGCTCACAAGTTAACACCTGACTTGTAAAAGTAGGGATAAGCTGCTGGAGGAAAAAGCTCAGATGGCTAGGAGTCCGCTGATTTGCCTGACAATTCTTCTGTCCATAGCATTCAGAAAAGCAAACTGCAGGGTCTCAGGTGGAAGAGCAAGATACTGTTCGTGTAGCTAAAAAGAAGCAAAAAACTAGCACAAGGAATGTGCATGCAGCTTTTGTACAGGCTGAACAGAGTTGCCCAGACAGCTGCCAGGAGAATGTGTATGAGGAGAATGGAATAGGGTTAGCCGAGGGGTCTTCTACTGTAGAAGCTCTCCCCATATGAAGAAGAAGACAGGAGAACTGCCAGGGCCAAACATAGTCCAGGGAGATAATTGAGGATTTCACTCAATAGGAGATTACTGGTCTATTGATTAGATTCACCCAAAGAATGGGAGAGTCTTTAGTGTCTTAGATGGTAAGAATCACAGGTGAAAGTGCTGGAGGAATAACAGTGGACACTGTGGACTGCTTAAAATTCATAAGCATCAGTCAGAATCCCTTTGTACACCAAGCTTTTGAGGATCACCATACATGAAGAGGCATCCACAGAACTAATCTGTTAGCTTTAGCTGCAGAGGGATGAAAAAGCAATATCCTACTGATTCTATGTGGCCTGGTGGAGACAGATCCTGGTATTTGCTTAGAGACTGTATAACAAAGCTAAAGGAAGAGGTAATGAAAACTACTATCATGCTTGGAAGTGCAAATACATATCATGATACCCCTTTAGGAGTTCCTCATAGGAATATTATAGTGAAGACAGCTCCTCCTGCTTACAAGCACCTAATTCTGACTCTATTAATTGGGGGCTGAGGCCACATTTATCTATGGAAACCCTAATAGGATTAAACATGGAACTCCTATTGCCAGCACAGGGCTTGAAGGGGCTGAAATATCATCCAGACAAGTTAAAATAATAATGAAAACTTGGCAGTTACCTAAGAAAGGATATACTGCAGTTTTTGTACCCATTCCTGAATACACAATTGGAATAGATATATTGAGAGGCATGTCTCTGAATTTACCTGAAGGAAGATACCAATTTGCAGTAAGGAAGATAGAAATTAGTACAGTTTTAGTGGGAAAAATAAAAATGGACCCAATCAACTTACTTGAACCTTCTGAAGTAATTACTTTAAAAAGCAGTATCGTGTGCCAGATGGGCAAGATGAAATTACCACTCCTATGAAGGAATATGTTGAAGCAGGAGTGTTAGTCCCTACAACCACACAATGGAATAATCCTGTCTGTCCAGTATGAAAATCAGATGGGACATGGAGAATGACTGTGTGTTACAGACAATTCAATAAGATGACTCCTCCTTTGTATGCTGCTGTTCCAGATACTGATACCTTAATAGAAAGGATCCAAAAATATGATGGGACTTGGTATGCTGTTATTGATTTGGTGAATGCCTTCTTCACCATCCCAATAGACCCTAAACAATGGTACCAGTTTGCATTCACTTGGCAGTATAGACAATGTACTTTCACCCATTTGTGCAGGGGAGGGAGAAATGATGGGGAGCTTGTGCTCAAGCCCCACCCTAAAATATTGTTTAATGTGTTTATTGTGTGCTATCTTTGTTATATTGTTGTAAAATTCTGTTGAATGAATTGTTAATGTATTTTTGCTAAGTAAGGGACATGAAAGATCTTGGGGCTAAATGTAATGATACTGGGATTTGGAGATCTTCCATGTCCCTTGAACTTGCTGATGTAGCAGGAAGGGGTGGAGCAAGAGAAAGCCAGAACCAAGCTAGCATCTGTGCTAGTGACTGGAAACAGTGGCAGCAGTAGCTGCACGAATGCCTTTTTTCTTTGAGTCAGGCAGAATCTCTGCTAAGGACTCCTGCTGAGGACTGCCAGGGATGAGACCTGCGGGGGGCTGGAGCTGCTGGGAGCAAGCTGCCTGGATGTTGAGCAGTTGCTGAGAATGAGGAGAGGAGGATCTTTGCCTGAGGTAGCCTGTCCTATTTTGAAGGATTGAGAATGTGGGTGTTTACTACTTTAATTACACGTGCCAACTTCATAACTACTGTTCTGGCTTTGACTTTCTGGTTTTGGGACTCAGTTTTCTGGTATTTGAATAAATTCTCTGGCTATATTTCTCATGTAGAGAGCCTGTTACATTTTGTGATTAATAATCATATTGGCATACTTATAGTTACTGTAGACCTTGTGAATAATGCATTGTTGATACAGGGGTTTAGACTATCAGAATTGTAGGATTATAGACATAGAAATTGAAGCACCTCAGAGATAATCTATTTATTTCATTTACCCTCATTTGACGTTCTCATTTAGATTAAGGTTCATAAGTATCCTTCTCCTTTATCCTACACTCCTCCTGAAGTACCTAGGGCAGTGTTGGGAACAGATACTCCTTGAGTTCAATTTAATCCAACAAGTATATATTGAATTGGATCAAAGTGAAATGGGATTTGAGTTATCCTCATCAAATTCTTAGGCAGGGCATCTAAGGGGAACAGACTTCTGAAAGAACTATCCCAAGCTTCACTCAGCAAAAATCATGCACAGCTGTATTTGATTTCCAAATCACTAATGAATAAGGTGATAGCCTTTTAAAATTCATAAATGTTAGTTTTATGAATGCTTTATGTATTCTACAACACTCCCTTGGCACCTGCCTGCTACGACCTGTGTCCAGTCCTTCAAGCTAGTGTTTCATCCCATTGCATTAAGTGGTGCTGATTTTATCAGCTCTCAGGGGCCTGCACTGCTCAGATCTTGAAAGGCTTGAAGTCTGTCTGTGCAACAATAAGGCTTCCATGAATTTTCATTTTTTTTGCGTAATTTCTCTGGCTTTAGAGAGTTGTTATCATTTGAGGTAATTGAGGCATTAGAGCCCAGCCTTGCAAAGTAAAAGAGATTTGAACATTTGCCAAAGCAAACAGGGAGTCAGGATCACCAAATTCCTAGACTATGCCAACTAGCTTGCAGATGTTTTCTATAGATGTTTCTCTATGCCTCTCGAAGTGTCACTTTTATTTTCTTTGACTGGACTGCCAAACATTGGACCTGATGTCAATTATTGTGGGACCCGGGGGAAAATGGGTTAATATGAATTGACAGAAACTGTTTCTATTCCCAGCACTTTTGTCAAATTATTAGTTATTGACCCAAATTCTTGAATCTTTGGATTTGTCAAAAATGCATTGCTTTAATCATTTACTGCTCTGTATTATGTACCTAACGTATTTAACTATTCCAACATTCTATTGCATAGCCAATATCAGATTGTTTTGTTGATTACTTCTTTATAATACCATTTGAAAACTGGAACTGCTGATATTCCATCTTTCACATTTAAAAAAAATTATTCCCTTCATATTTTTGATCTTTTTTGTTCTTCCAGATGATTTTTTTTTGATGCAGGAGTTTTGACTTTGCCATCTCTTCTGGTTGTATGATTTGTTCATCTTCATCATCAAAGGAAGATTCTATAGTCTGATTTGTTTTCCCTCTATTTGCTCGTTTTTCCAGTCAATTACTTACCTTTTGAGCTCTTTGCCAAGGTAGGCTTCTGCTTCTAGGGTGGAGAATGCTTTGTCCTAAATTTCTAGGGTATGTGTACCTGTTGTCAGAGCTACTTCTAGGCAATTTTCAGTTCTTCTAAAGTGGTTATTAAAAGAGAAGTGTTTACTACCCCAATGTCTGTTCTCTAGTCTGTAAGTAACCACAGTCACTCTTGTACCATGAGACTGTGAGGAGCATTCACTCACCACAGTCTCCGCAAGCTCTGCCATGCCAGCATTCCTCCTTACCCCAAGACTGCCACCCAAGACCTCAACCCAGTTCCAAACAGGGCAAAGCAAGAGAAATTGCCCTATGATCAGCTACTTGATCTCCCCCACCATATGTGGGCCTGGTGCTCTGGAAGCAGCTGTTGTTACCACTGGTACTGCTGGTGCTGCTGCCACTGCTGCCACCACCTCCATTGCCTCAGGACTGGGGCCAGACCCTGCTCTTCTCTCAGCCATGTGGAACAGAGTTTCCCCACTGACCTTTTACTTTGTCTTTGGCATTTATGGGTTGAGAAGTCTGGAAACCTCAAGAGCTGCTGGTAATTCAATCCCTGAGGCCTGCTGTAACCATGTGGTCCACTTCAGACTGCTTTGCACTTTCAGTCTTGGGTGATAGACCCTTACTGTTGACTCACCAGGCTTCCATCAGTTGGAGATGTGTTTCACTCTGTCATTCTGTGGGTTCTGTAGCTCTAAAATTTGGTTAGAGTCATTTTTTTACAGGTATTTGAAGGTGATTGGGGGATTGGTTCAAGTAAGTACCTACTTTTACTCTGCCATCTTGGTTCCCCAGCTGTTTTTTTTTTTGGTTTGTTTGTTTCCTTTTTGGTTCTATAAGGTTTTGGGTTTTTTGTAATTAATTGATATGGCACTGAATAAGTAAATCAATTTAGGTAGAATTGTCATTTTTATTATAGTGGCATCATCTACCCATGAGCAACTACTATTTATCCAGTTATGTAGATATGACTTTATTTGTGTAAAAAGTGTTTAGTTGTGTTCATATAATTCCTGAGTTATCTTGGCAGGTAGATCCCAAAATATTTCATGCTGTTTGAGTTTATTTAAATGGCATTCCTCTTTGTACACAGGCTATTGACTTTCTTTTCATAATATTCTGTCATCAGTACTTTTTCTCCAATTTTTCTGTCCCCCTTTTTATTTAAAAAATCTTTTTTGGGGTTCTATTCCAAGAATTCTGATTAGATTTTTATCTAATTTGGATTTTTTGGTTGTTCTTCATTGAAGCCTTTCTTTGTAACTGCTTTGACATAATTTATCTTCTTATGGGTTTATCTCTTGATCTTCCCTGTCACTATAATAACTTGTTATATTCAGGTTCTGTGTTGTTGTTTGCTCTCTTTTGGGGGTTTTAATTTGTTTATTTTTAGTTTTCAACATTCATTTCCACAAGATTTTGAGTTACAAATTTTCTTGCTGTCTTTCCCCTACCCCCACCCCAAAGTAGCAATTGCACTGAATACCCTTTCCCCCAATCTGCCCTCTCATATTCTCCCTCATACACCCTCTGATTTTCCAGTAGGGCAAGATAAATTTCTATACCCCAATGCCTGTATATCTTATTTCCCAGTTGCATGTAAAAATTATACATACATACATATATATATATATATTTATATATACAAACATTGATTTTAAAACTTTAATTTCGAGATTCTTTCCCTTCGATTCTTTCCCTTCTTCTCTCATTACCCACCCCTACTGGGAAGAAAAGCGATTCAATATAGTTTATATGTGTGCAGTTACACAAAACATTTCCATAGTATGTATATTGTGAAAGAATGACTATATTTCCCTCCATCCTATCCTGGCCCCACTTATTCTATTTTGTATTTTGACCCTGTCCCTTTTCAAGAGTATTTGCTTCTAATTATCCTCTTCCCCAATCTGTCCTCCTTTTTATCATTCCCCCTCTTATCCCCTTCCTCCCCTACTTTCCTGTGGGGTAAGAAACCCAATTAAATGTGTATATTATTCCTTCCTTAACCCAAATTCAGTGATAGCAAGGTTGATTCATTCCCTTTGACCTTCCTGTTCTTCCTCTCCATTGTAACAGTTTTGTCTTGCCTCTTTTATGTGAGGTAATTTACCCTATTCTATCTCTATCTCCTCTTAATATATTCCTCTCTCACCTCTTAATTTTATTTTTTTAGATATCATCCCTTCCTACTCAACTTATCCTGTACATAATCCCATCAAGTATCCCCATACTGAGAAAAGTCTCACAGGTTAAAATTATCATTTTAACATGTAAAACTGTAAATAGTTTAATTTTAATAAGTTTCTTATGACTTCTTTTCCCTGTTTGCTTTCTTATGCTTCTCTTTCTGCTTGCATTTGAAAGTCAAAGTTTCTATTCAACTGTAGTTTTTTTTATCAAAATGCTTGAAAGTCCTCTAATTCATTGAATGACCATATTTTCTCCTGTAGAATTATACTCAGTTTTGTTGGGTAGGTGGTTGTGGGGGGAGGTCATGGAACTTCCTGCTTCTACTCCTCTATCTTGGCTCTGCCCCCTGTTTGTTCATTTTTCTAGCCCATTTCTTGACTTTTAGATGCTAAAGTTGTACTCTGCTCCTAGGGTAGAGAATACTACTGTTTCAAGCTTCATACCTTTCTTGATGCTGTTTTTAGAGCCAGTTCTGGGAGTATGTGGGGTTTTAGTGCTTTAATATCAGAGGGATGTGGGCACTGCTTTCCTGGCATGTGCTTCAGTGTTTACCCAAGAAGGGACTTTGTTACCTTGCAACCATTAGCACTGGCATTCTTTCTGAATCTGGGACTGTGATCCAGTCCCCTGCTCTCTTCCAGCCATAACTATTAGTGCTTCCATTTGTTTTGAAATTGAGACTAGGGTTCCTACTTCTTCACTGATGACAACAAGGACTCTTCTCTTCCTTGGAACCATGATCTGGACCCTCACTTCCCTGTGAACAGATATACTGTTGTTAGTCACTAGGACTTCCAGGTGAATCTGTGTATGGAAAATTCAACAGAGCCCTTAAATCAGTACCTATAAAGGAGCCTTGCAATTTCCTCCTGACCAGTTGTCTGCTCTTCCCACCATCCATGGACTAAAAGCCCCAGAGACTGTCACTACAAATGCAGCCATCCCCAAGGTGTGGACTGTGCCATCTGTGCTGTACTATCAGAGGCCACAACCATCCGTATGAAACAGATTTGTCCTAACTATCTTCTAAGTTGTCTTGGGGTGGAGAATTGTTTCACCTGACTTGTTAACTCTACCACTCCAGAATTTTATCACAGGCATTATTATAGAACTTTTTGAAGGGGAGTTTGAGAGACCTCTGCCAAGCACTTCTCCACTTTGTGTTCTTTGCTCTATATATTGTTCACTTAATAAGTACTTGTTAATTATTTGTAAGAGAGTCCAGTAGGACTTCTGAGAGAGGTTGACACTTCTTCTAAACTTTGAAGACGGATAAAAGTTTTAAGGAATAAATATGAGGAAAAGTTGGTTTACAATTACTGGAGATGGCATGCAAATAGAGAGAAATTGCATAATGTCAAGTTTTGGTTCAGCTAGTAGTCCAGTTTGGGTGAAATAGCATGTATGAAAAAAGAAATCAAAATTGCTGAAAGAAAAAAATAGTTTAAAGAAAAATAAAAATTTTGGAAAAATCAGTATTTTTCCCAGATCTCCTAAACTTGCTGTAGAACAACCTAGAAAAGTAAAGAAATATCCACAAAAATAATTTTTGGGATGATAGAGATGTCTGAATGGGGTTTGGACTGACTGGTAGTATGGTGGTAGTGGTGATAATGGTCACTGGTGCTGGAGAAAGCCCCAAGACAGAAAATGATTCCAGGGCACACTTGAACTAGAGCTGAGAAGATATATGCCATATAGCAGCTTTGTCACTCATTCCCCAGTTTCAGACCACAGCTCCAGGGAAGAGAAGAGTATAAGTAAAACCAGGTGTAATATTGAGCACACAATAGATTCTTAGAAAACTACCTGTTTGGCTCTCAGCACAGAGGTAGATAAATGATTCATTTCTTACCTATAGTATAAAAGAAAAGCCTGGTAGACAAACAAGAAATATGAATAAGACCAAAGCCAATTCAACACTTCAATCATTAGGAACCTGTAAAACCTCATTGCAGGCTTACAGTGACTGAGCCTGGCAAGAGTCTACTAAAACTCAACCACAGACTTGTCAACACACAAACCTGGGACACACCTTGCACAATTCAGATCGAAGGGACTGTGAACAGAACTCATCTTAGAGCATAGCACTTTGGACACACTGAAAACTTGCAGTTCCCTTGACTGAGTTGTGAAAGCATCAGAAGCTCAGACCATACATTTCCTACAAAAGTAGTTAGAAGTTAATGCTAATCTCAAGTTCAGAGTTGGGGAGGCTGTAAAAATGATAAAAAGAGATGAACTTGATGTTATAGAGCTTTTATGAGGACAATGGAACCTGAAAACAAAAACACAGAAAAACATATCATGAAAATATCTACAATCACAATTTTAAAGATTAGTTAAGAGCATAAAAGGTGAATATGGGAAAATCTGAGAGCTCATCAAGCAAAATGAGAGCTTATCAAGAAAGTTATAATGAGAGAAATAACAAATTGTCAAAAAAATAAAAATTTCCATTGTAGATGATAACTGTTTATAATTAATATTCACAAAATCAAAGCTAACGACCTCATGAGACATCAAGAAATAATAAACTAACATCAAAAAATGAAAAAATAGAAGTAAATGTGAAATGTTTCATTAGAATAAACAACTGTTCTGAAAAATATGTTAAGAACAAATAATTGAAAAATAATTGGCTTAAATGAAAGTCAACAACAACAATAACAATAAAAACAAGAATCAAGAGCTTGTTAAAGGAGACAAAAAATACAGAAAAACACACCTTAAAAACAATAGGCTCAATGATTAGAGATACAAAAATCCAATTCAGCAAAGAATGCCTAAAACATAGAATTGACAAAATGGAAAAGGAGGTAAAAAGCTTAATGAAAAAAATAGTTCCTTAAAAATTAGAATTGGATAAGAGGAAACATAGACCAAAGTCAAGTCTAAATGGGTACATGATCTAGGTATAAAGGCCCACCAATTGGGGAATGGCTGAATAAGTTGTGGTATAAAAATGTAATGGAATACTATTGTGCTATAAGAAATGGGAAGGAGATCTATTTCATAATTACCTGGAGAGGCCTATACAAACTGATGCTAAGTGAGAAGAAAAAATTTGTATACAATACAGACACTTCGTATGTGTGATGACCAACTTTCATAAACTAGACTCTTCTCAACAATGCACAGCTATAAGGCAACTCTACAAGTCTCAGGTTGGAAATAGATATCTACATTCAAAGGAAGATCCAGAAAGACCAGAGTTTAAATGGAGACTGAAGCAACACATGCTTTTTCATGTTTGGTTTTCTTTCTTTTTTTTCCCCCATTGTTCACTCCATTGGTTACAGCCTTTATATACAACCAGACTATTGTACATGTGAAAATATTTGCAGATCCTATACATTATTGTATGCCACCATGGGTTGGGGGAGTGGAAGGGAGGGGAGAAAATCTGAAACTCAAGTGATTCTGGAACTAAATCTTGTAAACTAAAAGCAAATAAACAAATCAATGGGAAAAAAAAGATTTTGGAGATCTCTTTTTCCATTTGGTCAATTTAGTTTTTAAGGCTTTGTTCTCCTCATTGGCTTTTTGGATCCCTTTTACCATTTGGCCTAATCTTTTTTTTATGGTGTTATTTTCTTCAGTATATTTTTTGGCTCCTTCACCAAGCTATTTATTTGTTTTTTCCATTACTCTCATTTTCCTCCCAGTTTTTTCTCTACTTCTCTTATTTGATTTGCACAATTCTTTCTGAGCCCTTTAATGACCTGTGACTAATTCATTTTTTTTTCTTGTAGGCTTTGGATACAGGAACTTTGACTTCCGAGTGTATGTTTTGATCTTTCTTGTCACAATAGGAACTTTCTACTGATGGAGTCCTAACAGAACTGCCCCCAGCGCCAGCATCCAAACTTCACTACAAGCCCACTGTATCTACCTAGCACCCCTCCTCCCCCCTGCCAATGTCCTAACTAATGCCTCACTGTTCACTAGAACAAGTATATCCCTGAACTTGTAGTTCCCATAGAAACAATAGGTGAGCCCATTTAATAGAAATCCAGCACTACCCCTCTAGACCCTTTCCCATGAGAAAGAACAGGTATACAATCAAATTAAAATTGCATCATACATTTAGCCTAAGACAGGACCACAATGACTAACTATCCATCTTGACCAGACGAGACCACAATAGCTAGCCTATCAGAAGACAGCACCACCAGAATGTAGAGCAGGGTGCTTGACCACCTAATCATAGAAGGAGCCCTATGCAGTGACAATAAATGACTGACCTGAAGTGAATCTATAACACAGAAAGTTTATTGTGATATCATTACCATACATACATACCCCCCTAAGTGTAGACCCTATGGATAACCACATGTACAGTTACACTAATGCTAGGACCCATCTTCCCTTACTTAATCCCTCAACAAACCCCTCCTATCAATTATGTTCCCATAATTGTATGTGAATCTTAATTATGTAATCAGCCACATATTCTCTATAAAATCGTGTGTCTTGCCTTACCGAGGGAACTAATTTCCTCAAAGGGACTTAGCCAACTGATAGAGTGTAAAACATCAAAACTAGAATAAATCTTTCCAACTGGCTTGGTGTCAACCCGAGTCTTTGTAATTCTTTAGGCATGACCTGCCACAACTCAAATAGAACCTCATCACTATGGTCAGATTTTTTTCTATTCTTTGCTCATTTTCCCATCCTATTACTTGAATTTTACTTCTTTGTTAAAATAAGGATCTACTTCCAGGTTGGAAGGCACACTATCCCAAACTTCAGAGGTTTTGTGTAAATATTTTTAGATACTTCTAGGCACCTGTAAGTTTTCACTTCTTCCAAGGGGGTATGATCTAAGAATGGGTGTTTATTCCTCTCCTTGCCTGAGTTCTGGTTTGTGAGTGACTACAAACATTCTTTTCTTCCCGGGAACTGTCAGTAAAGTTCCTTCTCCACTACTGCAACAACCTCTGCTACACTAGTGCTATCTCTTACCCAAAGACTGCCTCCCAGGACTAAAACCTGGATTCAAGTATGGGCAAAGCAACGGAGTTCTTCCCATTGCCAGCAAAGGGACTCCTGAAATCTCCTTCTGACAAGTTGTTCAACTCCTTTACCATTTGTGGGCTGGGAGCTCCAGAAGTAACCATATCTTCTGCTGATACAGAGACTGCCAAAACTTGTTCCTGGTTTTCTGGGGCTCAGTCTGAACTGGCACAGCCTGCACTAGATTATTCTCTCCTTTCACCCAGAGGCAGCAGACCTTTCCTGCTGATCTTTTAAGTTGCCTTTGGAGTCTGTAGGTTGAAAGTTCTGGAAATTGCCACTGCTGCCAGTGATTCAATTGCCTAAAGATTTGATCCTGGTTTCTGGGACCAGTATGTGCTGTCATCATCTATGCTGCACTGTGCTCCTCCCTCACCCTGTTGCAACAGGCTTTACTGCCAACATCCCAAGTTGTTTTAGGCTGGAACATTGATTCACTCTGTCTTTTTCTGGGTTCTGATTTTCTAGAATTTGTTCCCAGTTATTATTTAAAAGTATTTAGAGGGATTTGGGGGAGAACTCAAATAATTCTCTGTTTTTATTCTGCCATCTTGGCTTTTCTTCTACCCCAAATATAGACTTGGTAGCTAAACTAAGAAGAGTTTAAGAAAAGAAAAGAAAGCTATTGACCAAGTTCCCAATAAATATTGTTGTAAAATTTGTCATGTAAATAATAGAATGGAAATTATAGCAGTATCTTAAAATGAAGATCATACACTTATGACCAGGTTGGATATATATCAGGAATTTAGGGCTGATTCCATTTTAGGTAAACTATAAGGATCACTGACCATCTTAGAAAAAACAGCAAAAATCACACAATTGCTTCAATAGACATAGAAAAAGCATTTGAAAAAATTGCAACAGATATTCCTATTAAAAACAGTTGAAAACATAAGATTAAATCAAATTTTCCCTAAAATGTTATGTAGTAACATATCTAACTAACATAAGTAACATATCTATCTAAAACCAAGAACTAGCATTAATGCTAGTAACAATAAGCTAAAAAGATTTTCCAAAAAGAACAGGGGTGAAACAAGAATGTTAATTATCATGATTAGTATTTGCTATTGTACTAGAAATACTAGCAATAATCAAATAAAAAAGACATGTAAGAAATGTACTTAGGCAATGAGGAAATGAATCCATCATTCTTGCAGTTTACTAAGAGATCCTTACAGAGTCAGCTAAAAAAAACTAATCAAAATGATAAAATAGTTCAGCAAATTTGTAGAACATAAAACAAACCCAAACAACCACCAACATTTACATATTTCACCAGAAAAATCCAGAGGGAATTGATAAAAAAATTAATTTAAAATAACCACAGACAGTGCAAAATACTTGGGAATCTATCTGCCAATATACACACAGGAACTATGTGATCACAATTTCTAAACATTCTTCATATAAATACAAATCCAAATAATTGGGAAAATGTTAATTTCTTATTGAGAAGACTGAGCCAATATGATACAAATGACAAAGCTACCTAAATGAATTTACATATTCAGTGATATGATAATGAAATTAACAAAGACTCAATTTGAAAGCTAGAAAAATATTAACATTGATTTGGAGGAACAAAAATGTCAAGAATATCAATGGAATTAATGAAAATAAGAAAGGTGGAAATCAAATGAGATCTCAAACCATATCACAAGGCTGTGAATGGAATGAAAATGAAAACATTTTGGTGTATTAGATAGAAAGGTATATCCATGAATGAATTAGGTATTAATTTGGTATCAATATATAGAAGGAAATGAGTACAACCAACTTGTTATTGATTTTTTTTAAATAAACTAAAAAATTTAGCTATTAGGAGCAAGGACTCACTATTTGACCAACAATGATATTAAAAAAAACAGCTGTTGGGAAAACTAGAAAATAGTTTCACAAAAACTAGTCATAGACCAATATATCACATTCTAACACAATATAATATTAAAATGGGTACATGATATAGATGGAAATGTCATAGTATAAGTAAATAATAGGAACAATAAATGATTAATTTCTCTCATATAAATCCTCTATATCTATAGATCTCTATGTATCTCTGAAACTATAGATTAGATTGTTGTTGTATTTGTCCTTTGTTCTCAAAGAGGACCATGACACCAGGGAAATTATAATATGACTTGCAATTGACTTTGATTTTAGTGAGGGAGGGTTATGCAAAGTCACCAGCCTCACTTTCTCCTCCATATACATCTGGGTTCAGTGGCTAGATATTGATTAGGACTACTGGAGATAGCCCAGGATGAAGTGCGAGAACATGGACCTTTTAAGCTAAGATCTTTTCAAGTTCTTATTTTGGGTGAGGTAACATCTATTCAGTGAACAGAACTACTTAAAAAGGGCCCTTTAATTAAAAAAAATTCAAACTGGGAGGGGGAGACCAAATTCAGCAACACACCAGAGGACTACCCTATTCCAACATTCCAATATGTCAAAAGATTCATATTTCATTGATTTGAAATGTCTCTGCCAATATTGTTCAGAACATCTACACTGGTCCAAAAAAGATCAGAGCCTAGCTTCCAGTCTCCTGATAATGAACCTCTCTAAACCATGAAGCCACACATGGGTGTCATACAGGAACATACAGTCCATCATTATATTTGACACCTTCACACCTTGGAAGGAAACCATCAGAACCTTCCCAGACAGATTCTTAGTGGGCATGACAAAATAAGGCATCAAAACAGGGAATTAAATGGAAAACCCCTAGCCACCCATTTCAGATACTCCCACTATACTATCCTGTCCTATGTGTAAACTGTGACTAAGACCAAGATTTCTATTATTTGTGATAAAAACATAAAGTGTGGCTAATTATATAGTGAACTTATTTTTTTTTATCAAATTAGAGACAGAGAGGGACAAAGAAAGGAAGAGGGAAAGAGAGAGGAAAAAGGCAAGGGAGAGAGATACAGAGTTTTGTGGTCATAGTTCTAACAGATAGTTTCTTTATTGCTCCTATTATTTACTTATAATATAACTTTTTTGTCTATATAATGTACCCATTTTGATTTTATATTGAGTTAGAGTGTGATATGTTGTTCTATGGCTAGTTTCTGTGAAACTACTTTCCAGTTTTCCCAATAACTTTAAAAATATCTTTTTTGGGGGTTAAACAAGGAGTCCTTTCTCCTAATAGCTAGATATTTTAGTTTATTAAAAAAACAAGCTTATTGTACTCATTTTCTTCTGTATATTGATATTTAACCCATAAACTCATCTCTTCCTATTTCTGGTTCTGCACCAAAATGTTTTTATGATTACTGTCTTTTGGAATAGTTTACTGTAGATAGTAAAAAATAGTAATCATGGTTGTGGTTTCTCAACATTACAACCATGAATTTTCTACTATTCATTTTCTTTTTACTCATGCCTCATACAAGACATTATATTCCCCATCTCCCTGCTTTTGTACTGGCTCTGTCTGCATGGGGTATGTTAGGTATTTAGGGAAGACTAACAACTATGATGTGAGGACTTGCTGAGGACTTTTCACTGTTGCTCATCCATCTTTGTTGTCTACCTTCACCCAACTCTCACCTGTGGCTCCAAGAAGCTATAGCATGTACCTCAGTATGGCATCTTCCAGATAACTAAAGCCAAGCATGCACAGCTTTCCAGAGGACTGCTGCTGTGAACAGATTCAAGGTTCTGATTACATACCATGGTGGACTCTCTATTTATTCAGTAACAAACTAAGATAAAACATTGACAAAAATAAAAGTATAACATTCACAATGTTATGACATAATAACTTATCACTAAAGTGGTCAAAGGGTTTTCACCAAGGTGGTCACCTAGTTTTAAACAAAAGATATTATTCAATAAGTCCTTAACTCAATCATCCTTAAGGAGAAGGCCTCCTTAATGGACACAAAGTACAAAGGTCAAAGTTCTCCAACTCTAGATCACAATAAATCATAATCTTCAGTCAGCATTAGGTATCCAAGAAGAGGTCTTTTCATCTTTACTGAAGGCTGGCTCTTATCTTCCATGGTTCCTCTTCCATGGTCCCAGCTCCTGGCCAAATCTACCAAACTGTCACCTGGATTCAAAGGCATGTAACTCTCAGCTCCTTGCCAGCTCCTCATCCAGTTCTATATGGAAGCTCACAGTGTCCAGTCCACCTCAAGTCCTTCACAGTTTCTGTTTCTGGGAAGACAAAAATTAACAGAGCCACAATAACATTCATGCACATTGCTGGCAGAATTATCAATTTATTCTCTGTCCATAAAATCAATACACACCTACAAACAATATCCAACAGGTAAACACAAATTATCAGTAAAGTCTCAGGATCTCAAAAACCCTCTTCCAAGACTTCCATAAACAGACAACCAGAAAATTCTCTTTCAGGGCTTCCAGTAAGGTCTCAGAGCTTCTGTACAAGGCATCACAAACAGAAATCAACACAGACAGGACAGACAAACATAGAGTGCTGGAATACTGCAAGTTTTCTCTTTCTGTGCTCTGCCACCACAAGAGTTATCTTATCAGTTCTTCTCAATTCTGCTTTCTTCTCAGTTCTGCTCAGTTTTCAGTACTTCTCAGTTCTCAGTTCTACTTTCTCCAGTCTGGGCCTCTCCTTATATATGATCATTAACTCCTCCCCTTCCTGTTGCATCAGCAGCAGGAGTTTACAAGTTCTAGGGTTCACAATTTGTGGGGTTCACAAGTTCTGCTTCTCAACAAATACTTGATACAATCATGGGCAAGGCCTAAACAAAACTTGAACTGAAACAAGATGTTAATTAAATAGCTGAAACAAGGTGTAAACTTCTTTGCTTGCCACTACAATGATCTAAACCATGGTAATAAGCACACATAAAACCTGTCCTGTTGGTGAGTTAGGCCATTGCTACCCCAAGTATGTGAAGACTTTCCTGGTGGAATGGGAGGATGATAACAATTTGTTCCAATGGCAATCAAAGAGGCTTATGCAGGCATTATGAAGTACTCAGAGCTTGGTCAGACATCAAAAATTTCAAGGACATCTACTACATCCCCAGCCATCACTAGATTGTGCGAGTACATGGAGTTAATTTACTCTTTTAGAAATTAGTTTTAGTTTTGTTAACTTAATCAATTGAATTTTATCTTCTGGAACTCCATTAATAACCAATTATAAATTTGTTTCTTTCATATCAAATGGTAATGTTGCTATTTTCTCTGTTTTTTAATAAAATAATTTCTGTGTTTGGTAGACAATTTTCACAGACATAGAAAATCTAGAGATTGGAAAAGACACTAATGGTCATCTAAGAAAAAAACAAGTTTTATCTGGAGAGTTTGGTTTGGTCAGGTTTTCTGCTGAGCAGTGAATCTTTCATTCTCATTTACAAATACACAAACATTTTTAGTTCAATTTATTAAGCACTTGTCAAATACCTAATAGGTATGATGCACCATTGCAGACTCTTGTGATACACAGGTAAACCAAATTAAAACAAGAGAATTGGGGCTGAATCTCATTAACAGAGTGAGCAAAACCCAAAGAACACATCAATAAACTGAGCATGTATCCCCAAACAAAAGCAATAATAAGAAGTTGAATAGCAATTTAAAAAAACTCCAAAAAGTAGACATTATCAAAATTAAAGCAGAGATTAATGAAATTGAATGCAAAAAAATGAATTGATTGATAAATTTAGGTTTTATTTTGGAAAGGTAAAACTGATCAAATAGATAAATACCTAATCTTACTTTTAAAAAGAAAGTGGAGGGGGAAACTGGGTGGTAGAGTGGACAGAGCATCAGTCCTAGAGACAGAAGATCCTGAATACAAATATGGCTCCACATATTTACTAGTTGTGTGACCATGGTCATGTCACTTAACCCTGATTGCCTCCAAAAAAAAAGGAATATCTGATTGTTCATATCAAAAGTGAAAACAGAAAATAATTGAAGAGGAAATTAAATTTTCATAAAATATTTTGACTACTTCTTTACTAAACAAATAGTAATTTAAAGAAAATGCATATTTATAAAACATAAAACATATTGATTAACAAAGGAAAACTCTGACCTGTTACTCCTTTTCCAGTGTTCTTACTGTCACTTCACATACTATATCCCTCCAAATGCCTAAGACTTTAGAAGAAACCTGGTAACAAATCTTTTATAGCAATGAATGAACCTTTTCTTAATATAGTAGATATTTTTATCTAAATCCAACAAGAAACAATCTATACATTGGAGAAAAAGTTAGAAGCTTTCTCAATAAAATCAGGGTTATATCATGGAAGCCCTTTATCACCATGACAATTTAACATAGTGGTGCAAATGCTACCTTTCAATACGTAAGTAAAATTAAAAGAATAAGCTTGGTTAGAGATCACACAATTTTTACTTTTTCCAAACAATACGATAATTTAGTTAGGAAGCCCTAGTCAACCAAAGTTAATTGAAAGAACACATTTACAAATAAACTAAATCTAAATAAGTAATCAGTATACCAATATGTTACCAACCAAACTTAGCAGGGAGATTTAGAAAGAGAAATTACATTCAGAAGAACTACGGAAGGTCTGAAATATCTGGTAATATATTCAGAAATGCATTAATCTCGCTACAAAAACTCTGCAGAGAGATAGACGTAAATCATTAGAGAAACATCAATTACTCTCTCGAAGTATGAGACAATATAAAAAAAGACAATGCTACCTAATTAATTTACTTGCTCAGAAATATTTCATTTAAAATATCAAAGAAACATTGCATAGATATGGGAAAACTCATAATGAATAGATATATTGTTTCTAGAGAAATGAAAGTTTTAAAAATAACGGGGGTGATATTAAAAAGAACAAAGTGGAAAGAAAGAAAGTTTAACAGTATCAGATCTCAAACTCTACTAAAAAGCAGCAGTCATTAAAAAAAATTGGCCCCCATTTAAAAAAAATAGACTGATATTTGGAAAAGATAAAGTAGGAAGCTTGCAAAAACAAAGTAGTAGAGTTTTTTTTGTTTTTCTACAAAACCAAAATACCAACTACTGAATGGATTTTGAAAATCTTCCTATAAGACCTATAGATGAGAAGAATTCATCACCACAAATTGAATAGAGAAGCATAATAAAGCATATAATTTTGACCACATAATTTTAAAAAGTTTTTGCACATATAGAGAGAAGATTAAGATGGAAATAGTTCATTGGGAAGAATATATTTCCCTCAAATTTCTCTGATAAAGATCCTTCTTCAAATAAGTATACAAAACTGATTCAAATTTATGCAAATGAACCCATTGTCAATTGATAGTCTAATGATGAGACAATTCTTAAAGTAAGAAGCCTAAGTTATTTAGAGATACAAGGAAAAAATGCTTCAAATAACTCCTAATTAGATGAATGGAAATTGAGGAGTTTCTGATAGCCAACTTTATGCTTATTATTATTATTTTTGTTTATTTGTGCTTTTTGGAGGTGGGGAAGGGAAGGCAATTGGGGTTAAGTGACTTGCTCAAGGTCACACAACTAGTACATGTGTCAAGTGTCTGAGGTTGTATCTGAATTCAGGTCCTCCTGACACCAGGGTCAGTGTTCTATTCACTGTGCCAACTAGTTGCCCCATGCTTATTATTACTTCACAAATATTCCAGAGCCTATAGGAACACATACACATTTTTGTGGAAGTGTCAAAAGACACATTCATTTTTTAGGTGATTTCAATTGTAAATACAAAGTTCTAAAGAGTGCATGTCATTTAAGCATGTTATGCCACTCCAGAACTGAAGAAACAGAAAAATGTCCTTTATATATATAAAGTATAGTACTTTTGTTTGTGTGTGTGTGATGGTCCCAAACTGAAAAATAAGCAGACATATCAAATGCAGAGTAGCCAAATAATTTGTGGTATATAATTGTAATTGGGTACTATTTTGCTGCATTAGATATGGAAATAGACTATTTTAAAAAGGTATGGAAAGACAGGAACTGATGCAGAATAAAATGAGCAGGATATAAAGAACATTTTATGCTATAATGTCAATATTATAAAAATGAACAACTTTGAAGACTTTAATATGCTGATAAAAATAAGTAGAAACAGGAAAAATGAAATTACAACAATATAAAATCAAGCAATTTTGAAAAAAAAGTTAAAAAATATGATCCACAGTGACAATTCTTGATTATAGAGAAACTCTAATGAAATGTGTTATCTGTGACTGAGTGGATGGATTTAAGGTTCAGATATACATTATACATATGAATGTTAATTTACAAATGAGAGGTGCTACAGCCATCTTTTGTTACAGGAGACATCTCAGGTAATTAATCTGTAAATGCATAGAATTTAAAAAAAGTTTAAAACATTCCCAAACACTAATACCTTCATGTCACAGATGTGATTATCTTAAATTGCTGATTATTTCCACTCATGAGTAATGTGGAATTTGTTTTGCTGGATTATGTATAAACATGCATATCCTTAATGTTTTGCTTTTGTTTTGTTTGTGTGACTAAAATGGGGAAAGAGGCAATGGGAAGGATATATTATAAGTGTATTTAAAAATAAATTAATAGATTGGGGGAAAAGTTAAGTTTCTATATCTTATCTTAAGTTGTTCTGGTAAAATTTGCTGTGTCTTTTTTGTCTTCTCACATTTCCTTTATGGGAAAGGAAATAAACATCTGTCCCATATCTGATTTATAATGTACACTGAGTATTTATTTTGCTCCTCATGATTGAAGTGGCAGACATGGGCTGCAGTCTAACCTGTGAGTAATTTTTATTTTTCACTAAGATCATTAGGGTGGGGAACATAACTAGTCAAAGAGTATGAGGTAATACTCCCTGTGCCCTTCCTTAAAGGATAAGGATTCCCATGACTAAACCCAAACTATATTGTTTCTGATGAATGTAGACATCGTTTTCAGTGAGGGCAGAAGTAGGAATGGAGTCCTACTCTCTGATTTCAGCAATATTTCTTAATATGAGAAACACATGAGATAATTTCATTGTGTAGTCAGATACTGATGTACTTTGAAAAGTTCCTCCTCATGTCAGAAAATGAGGGGGGGAGGGAAGTCATTTATACTGTTCTAAGACCATATGTATTAGCAACACATCTTACATGGTATCAGCAACAAAATAATTAGAAAATTTAAAGTGTTAATACCCGGGGTACATCAAAAAGTACCTGATTACTCCTTTACAGAATGTTCCTAACCATTCAGTTTCTTATTTGAATGTCTGAGATGATTGTTTCTATGTTCTTATTCACAGTTTAGATAGTAAAGTTTCCATAATTGATAATTCATGAAATGGGAAAACATCCTCCATTTCAGATAGGACTAAAAGCAATGATTTATTGTATTTATATTTGTGGTACTAAAGTGAGCACAAGACTGTGAATCTCAAAGCACAATGACATAGTCCAGCTTCTTTCCTCAGGGTCATCTCTATCCAAGTTACTTTCAATAATTTTGCAGTCATTTACTGGTAGCAATTTATCCTATGAATGGCTTAATTTCAAGGCTATTTAATATTCCTATAAATGTGGGATCATGTGGAGGGATGTGTGTGTGTGTGTGTGTGTGTGTGTGTGTGTGTGATTTTAATGGGGAAGCGAACTTCTGGTATGGAAACTTCATTTGTTTTTGGAGATCAGGAAATCATTTGTACTTTATA
This sequence comes from Pseudocheirus occidentalis, assembly GCA_028646575.1. Taxonomy (NCBI): domain Eukaryota; kingdom Metazoa; phylum Chordata; class Mammalia; order Diprotodontia; family Pseudocheiridae; genus Pseudocheirus; species Pseudocheirus occidentalis. The sequence continues at coordinate 113,072,242 of CM053596.1, forward strand.
GTCTTAGAAAGTAGTCTGTGAAATTGAGAGGTTGAATGATAAGTCCAGGATCAACCATCCAATATGTGTCCTAGTGAACTTGAATTCAGGGCTTTCCCCAATAAAACTATTTTTAATGGGGAAAGTGTAGCAAGTGGGATTCTTTAATTCCAAAGGTATGGGGAACTTAGGGTGTGGATACCCCTTCCAAATTCTAAGGTCAGCAACTCACCTATATTTTATAGTCATTGAGTGTTGTGGAGGAAGCTTAGAGGTTAAGAGACTTGTCAGTATATAAGGCCATATAGCCAGTATAAATAATAGGCAGGATTAGAACACTGGTCTTTCTGGAACCACACAGGTTCTCCATATAAAAATTTAAAATAAGGATTCAGGAATTGCAGAGAAGATATCCTCCCTGTTTTCTTTTTCTCCTTAGGACAACATATCTGGTGACTCTTTATGGTATTGTACAATTGGGGCCATCATCCATAGTGTTGATACATTTATAATACTATTTTCAGAAACAGTCTAAGTTTTGATTTCTTAGCTCCATTAGAGCAACAATTAAAAACTATACACATACTCACATACATAACAAACCTCCATTGCAAATTGCAGACAGCTTTTCATCAAAGTGGGACACTTTTCCATAGGTCACACCAGAGGGAAACCACATGCAATAATTTCCTTCCTTCTACATGTGTTTATAAAAAAAATGGAAGGTTATTTTTTGCATTTACTGATGAGGTAAAATAGTTAGGATTCTCAGGAGAGAAAATCCTATTCAGCCTGTCGTTCCTTTTTTATTAGGTTCATGAAGTCATGGTTTGTCTTTCTTTTCTAGCTGGTGAATTTTGAGTTATTGCATTCCTGCCAAGATCTTAGAGTTTTTTTAATTTATCACATGTCTTGTTTAAGGCAAAGGTTTGATGGTGATGCATCCTTCATCCAGAATTTGGGGATGTAAGAGCATACTACTTTTAAACCTCAGGCCACTGATATCAGAATAAATGACTCCATTAGTTGTGTCTTCATCCATCAGCTCCCCTCTAGCAAAGTGTTCTCCTGTCTTCCTTCTGCAACTGTGTGTGCATTTACTCTGGACTGAGCTACATCATTGTGATCTATTTGAGATCTGGTGACTTTATATGGAGAATCACTTTCTCCCTTCCATCACTTGTCCACTGAAAAAATCTGGACCAGGAAAAAGTATCAGTTTTGATGTGCCCTGGTGTCCAACTTGTTAACTGTATGAATTAGGCTTGCCTTTCTGCTTTCTGGTTTATGCACACAATTTTTAAAAATTCCCATTGTAAATCCCAAGAGATATTAAGTCAAGGGCACAAAGTAAAAATATATCATATATCAAAGTCAATTTTAATTTTTAATTTAATGATTTTTGCTATGCTCTGGTACCAAAGAAGCTTCACATTGATACACGTTCTTGAAATTTATTTGGTGAGTATACAGTACACTTGGAGAACTGGCTGAAGCATGAATTCATTTTATAAAGCAGTATTCTTCAGGGCCTTCTGTCCTGAATTAACCTCAGCTCTGTCCGAGAAGATGAGTGAGTATACACTCCCAGACCTTTGGCTAAGGACTAGATATCTACCATCATGCTTAATTAAGAAAAGTTGGAAAACTGAAGGATTTTTGGGTAAATAGTAAAGTAAGGTCTAGTTTCCTCATCTTTCTAAAGTCATGAAGTTAGAGGAAATGATGGATGAGGCCTCTGTGGAGGCAAAGACTTTATGGGGACTTGGGGTAGGGGAGTGTGGCAGCATTCATTAAGTACTTACTCTATGCCAGGCATTGTGCTAAGTGCTTTACAAAAATTATCTCATTTGAAAGAAGCAATAGATTGTGGTGAGAGTGCTGACTTTGGAATCATATAATCTGTGTTCAAGTACCAGATCCAATAGTATTGTTCTGTATGACTTTGGTCAAGTCAATTGAACTCAGCTTCTTTATCTATAAAATGAAAAGATTGTAGTAGAAAATATCTAAGTTCTCTGCTAGCTTAAATCTGTGATCCCATATTATTGACTATTTCTGAACATCATTTGAAAAATATAGACTATTGTCGATTCAATTGGAGAGACAGTTTAGCAAAGCAAATGGCACCCTGAACTTGAAAGGAAGACCTAGGTCCAGATTCGGCTTCTGACACTAACTGTATTGCTGTAAACAAATAATTTGTTCTCTATAAGTCTCAATTTTCTCATCTATAAAATGTTATCCGTGATATTGACTTCACAATTGGTGATGTGGAATTAAAATAATACTTTACACAATTAATACGTTTGATTTATGTATAGGAATAGAGATTAGACCTACAATTTTATTCATACTAGGAACTTCTAGTTAAGGGGTCTCCCATTATTAATTCAGTTCAGTACCTGGTCCACAAATTTAGAGTCTTAGAGTGTTCCCTAGGGCCCTGAGATGTTATGCAATTTGCCTGCAGTCACACAGTCAGGATACAACAGAAGTAGGACTTGAAGCTGTGTCTATCTGACTTTTAGACTAGACCTCTAGCCATAACTCCACGATACCTATATAAATTTTGACATTATTTATTTATTTATCTATCTGTCTACCTATCTATATGTCTGTCTGTCTGTCTTTTATTACTATCACCATTACTGTTATTTTAGCAAATATGCAAATACTTATTATATTATGAGAGATAACATGGAATAATGGATAGAGGGCTGACTTTTGAGTCAAACAGCTCTGGATTCAAATTATTCCACTGACATTGTGAGGTATATGAATATGAACTATTCTTTCAACTACATTGTACCTTACGGAACTTTCTAAGATTAGAAGTTACACATGGATTTGCCCTGGTGGTGAAAGTTTCCACACTGAGACTTTCCTACACCAGTGAAAGCATAGGTTTGGAAATAGAACAAGCAATCAGCAAAAACAACTTTAAGACAGTATACCAAGTCTATTGAAAGAAAGAAAAAGATAACAGTTTCTGCCCTCAAGTGGCTTCAAAATCAATGCCTATATTTAACAGTACAGGGATAGAATGTCAAAGGAAACATGCTATGGAAAATACACCAGAGGTTAGGACAGGCTATGCTGCTCACACACTCATCACAAGGGATAATCTTTCAAATTACCCTACAATTGAAAGCCAGAACAAGATGTTCTGCTGTGTCCATCTCACCTCTTGGTAACATACTGGTTGCTTAGTGTGGCATATTAACTAACTGGTACCCTGGTCTGTTTTCCTAGGCTTATGTCTGCCTATAGCCTAACTGTTTCAGTGGTTAATATATAATTAACAGCCATTTCCTACCCATGAATGACTGGGGAATCCTGAAGTATTTAAATTAACTCCTACTACTTAAGAAAAGAATTTCAAATAATTGCCAGTCACTGCGATTCTAGATGCTCTCTATCATACTCAGAACCCTGTGGATACTGAAGAAATATAAAATCCATCCCTGACTTTCAGGCTAGGTGAGTGACTATAGCATGGGTAGGAAGACAAACCTGCCAGGAGGCTGTCTTCCCAAATCAAAAGCAAGTTCTGACCCACTAAGAGGCAATGTCTCTTGCTCCTGGATATGGGCAAAAGCCATGAGGGAGATAGAATCCGCATCCTAGTCCCTGCTGCTGCCAGTAAAAGATTAAACAGCAGCCAGGAGGAAAGAAAGAATTCCCCCTGAGCACCAACTGTCTTGGCTGTTTAACTGCATTTGATTTGGAAAACGTTAGGGTTCTTAAACTTTGTCATCACTGATTATACCCTATCTTCCCTCCTGCTCTGGTTATAGGGCAAGCCTGAAGTGAATCTTGAATAGGTCATCCTGAAAGAGCTTCTCCACCAGTTTGCCTGATAGTTACTTATGGTTCCTGGCTAGTGAGCTCAGTCATAACTAGGGTAGGGTGACCAGTGTGCCCAAGGCCAAATTTAGGGGTTGAAGGGAGCAGACGATATTCGCCATCCTTTGAAAATATAAAAACAACAGAGATTTTCACCTAGTTAACAAGAATAATTAGTCAATATAGGAGGATATGAAGTGCCTCCCTCCTATCCTCTGCCATCTGCTCCTTCCCCCAGGGTGGCCTCTGTGTTATATGCATCAGGGAGGATGATCTTCCTCAAAAAAAATCTAGCTACAGTTGTGCTAATCAATGCTTGTTCTCCTGTAATCTTAGCCCCATACAACTTATCTATCTATCTATCTATCTATCTATCTATCTATCTATCTATCTATCTATCTATCTATCTATCTATCTCCTTTAAGTGTAGATGTATATGTATTCCTGGAGAGTTCAGGATACTATATTGGATTCATCATCATTAGAGGATGACTGAGTGTTAAGGTATCAGACAGGAATATTTCACACTTGATCTTATTTAAGTCATGGCAATAAGACTGGTTAATGCAAGAAGGGAAAATTCTGAGCTGTTAGTACTCAGCACATTCAAAAAGAATATGGAAAAGAGTTCAAGAGGACCCTAATAGAGACCTCATTGTATTCACATGAATGGGTCCATGATACCTGACCCTATCCAGTATAATAATAAATAACTGATATTTGCACAACAATTTAATTTTTCCAAAGCTATTTTTTTAATTTTCATTTTCACATTCAGTCTTGTGAGTTAGGCACTTCTATTAATATTCCCACTTTATGGATGAGGAAATTGAGACTTATGAAGATTTGATGACTTAACCAAATTAATAGGTATCAGAAGAGGAATTTAGACCTATGTTTTCCAGACTACAAGTTTCTCACTCTATCTACTGAACTATATTTCTTTGTCCCCCTTATCTCACTTTTCAAACATTCTACATTCGAAGCAAATAAAATTCTTTTATTTTTCTTTTTGGAGGGCAGTTGGGGTTAAGTGACTTGCCCAAGGTCACATGGCTAGTTTTTTTGTGTTAAGTGTCTGAGGCCTAATTTGAGCTCAGGTACATCTGACTCCAGGGCGGGTGCTCTATTCACTGTGGCACGTAGCCACTCTGCAAATAAAATTCTAAGGGAGCACTGGCTGATAATTCCATCTGTTTCAAACATAACATTAGCATGGATTAATTTATTAGATAAACCAGTTTTCACTAAAAATCCTAAGGAACATAGAAAGATGATCTTTCATAGGTCCAATATAAAAAATATAGTTAGGAAATTGATGACAAACATGACTAATGATTCCCTCAGATTAAAAGTTCCTGACTTCTATTATTTCTATCTTCTCTATTATATATTTTCTATTATCTTAAGGTCTGAAAGACCTGGGTTGAAATCGTGTTTCAGGGACTTCCTAAAATGATGCTAGACAAAGTCAAAACTGATCTACACCTCCACTCCCTCATCTCTAAAATAAGCATGATAATAACATCCACATTTTAAGAATATATTTATATGTAAATATGTACAATTATGCATGAACAATTAAATTATACATGTAAAATATCTTGCAGATATTAAAATTTTATGTTTGTTGTTTTACTATTGTTAACACTATCACTATTCTCATTTTTATTGTTGTTACTATTATTATCATTAGAATCTAGTCAGAAACTATTTCCCATGCTGATTCTTATTTTCTTCTTCTTAATTAATTCATTAGTAAGGTAAAAATGGAGTCTAAATTACACAGCTACCACATGGTACATAACGGCCTTGTTTGGTGTTTGAAAATCATGAAATATGACCTCAAATCTCTTGCATGACCTTGAAAAGGCAGAGCTTCAGTTGTCTAGGATGAGTCCCTAAAAGCTGACTGGACTAGAATTTGATAAAGTTCCTTTGAAAAATGAAATCTATGATCCCTCTTATATAGATGAAGCAAGAAGCCTAGTCTGAGATTCTTCAGCTGATCTTGGAATGATCTCCAGTTACTACCCCTTTCCTAATCAAACTGAGGCCAGTTTTCTCTTTTCCCTTTCACTATTAGAAATACAGGATTGGGGGTGGTTAGGTGGCTCAGTGAATAGAGCACCAGCCCTGAAGTCAAGAGGACTTGAGTTCAAATCCAGCCTCAGATACTTAACAATTACTAGCCTTATGACCTTAGGCAAATCACCTAACCCCAATTGCCCTGCCTCACCCCCCCTCCCCAAACAAAAAGCAAAAATGAAAGAAATACAGGATTGCATCACAGCATCTTGTTCTCCCAGAAAACACAGAGACAATGCTCTCCCCAGTAAGCAATTTCCACAAGAGCCACAGTGACATATAGGCATGAATAGTAAAAGAAAGCCATTCTTCATTGTTGGTCATTGATTTTCAGTGATCCTGCAAACCTGTATCTTTAGATTCCTGCAAAGTTTCTTAATGATAATTTACTCTGCATGAGCAGAAGTAAATAAAGGGCAGAGTCAAATTCTCAATATTAAGATTTGGTTGATGATGATGATGATGATGATGATGATGATGATGATGATGATGAAGAAAATGATGATAATAATAATAATATAATAATAATAATGATAATAAGCTATAGCCTCAATAATTTTATAAACTATCTTTTTGATAGCTTGACTCCTGCTCCTTCTCTTCCCATTATACATGTCCACATTTTTGCCCTTTATCTTATCTAAGATAACTTTACATTTCCTTTCCAGGCATTCCTCTGTGTAATCAGACTAACTTCTGTTTGGAAGACATTGCCAATTACATGCAGTGTATCACAAAACACTACTTACAGAACACTTTTCATACAGCATAGGTGCCATTTCATTTTCAGATACCTACATAATCCTCCATTCTGCCACTGAGAGTATTGTGTTCATAAAAGCTATTCAATTCACTTCAGATTTATTGAGTGCCCTCAGGATACTCTATACTATACAAAAAGTGTCTGGCATACTACTAGCTGCCTGCAATGAACAGTGGTTAATTTTCTTTTTAATCAAATTGTTTCATTGCTACACTACATTATTGACAATGAATTAGAGAGGAGAAACAAAATGAAGGATGTCACCAAAGAAATATATCCATGAAAAAGATGGGCAACTCACAGATGGAGGGATAAATTACAAAAGTCTATGTCCTCATTCATGTTATAACTATGTCAAGAGGAATCAAGGGAGGTTGTCCTTCTGCTCAGCCCTTCTTAGGATACCATGTGATTATTTCCCCTTTTAATAAATCAATCAATAAACAGTTATCAAGTACCTATTGTCTACAAGGCACTGTGCTGAACACTAGATGGATTCCCTCTGGCTTACTTATGAGAAGACACAGAAAAGTGTCACATGGAATGGGCAAGAACGGAGAGATTTAAGTTGCATTTTTGGAGATAGAAACCACATTTATGAAATTCTAAATATAATTGGGCATTTTATTATTTTTTTGATGATTCCATTGAAAAGAATCAATCATAAGTTAACTATAATACAAAAATGCTGGAAGGAGTAATTTGTATTCTATCAAATGAGATATGAGGTCCTATTGCATTCTCTTTTTAAGTTATTACATAATCTAGTGACAGCTGTTCACCTCTGCATAGATTAGTAAACATCACACGTCAGGAATATCCCTATCAAATAATGATTTGAAGTCTGCCTGCCCTAAATATAATTAAAAGGAAGATAAAGCTATTAAAATAATATAAAATGGTATTTGAATGAAAGGCACTATTGTTATATTCAAAAAGATAAGTAGGAGGAATTCAGAGAATCATGAGAAGGCTGGAATGAACTGATATAAGGGCTAAAACTAGAACTAAAGGACTGGTTTAGACAATGATTATAATGATCAAATGAAAACAATTCCTTTAGGCAGTCAAAATCAGATTCAAGACAATGACCAATATTGGTGGTAGAGAAAAAAATTGAAATACTCTTTCTACCTCCCCATATATAGCTCCCAGCTATAGGATGTTGTATAAAATGGGAACTTGTGAATATCTACTTTGCTTGTTATCATCCAAAAGTAAATTGTGTTGAGTTGGTAGTTTTCTTTGTTTAGCTGCTTTTTCTTTTTTTCAGAGGATGATTTGTTAGTGGAAGTGAGGAGAAGGTTGGTTTTGAAGGTATTGTGAAATAATAATAATAATAACCCTAAGCATCATTAAAAACTGAAAAATATATTGGTATGCAAACATATGTATATAATCATTTTGAATTGTTTCAAGTTTTTTCTAAATCCCATTTAATTTGAGTAATTATTTATTAAATATCTACCATGGCCAAGCCTTTGAGTTAGATCATTGAACCACAATCAAAGTATGTAAACTCACCTAGGGTGCAAAGTGACCAGGGTTTAAGTCCTAACTTGCCCACTTGCTAGTTGTAATACTTTAGAAAAGTCACTAAATATATATTGACCTAACTTTTCCTATCTATAAAATGGGGCTTATTGCATGTAGCTGATAGTATTGTTATGACAATCAAAGATGTGAATGTAAAGCACTTTAGGGTGGTAACAGACTATATGAATGCCAGCCACTGGCACTGCTGCTTTTGTCACCATCATCACAATGCATTAAAAATATCTCCTGAAGTCCACAGCTGATGCAATTTTCCCTTTGGAATCTGAATGCTGCTGAAGACAGCAATTTTCTTCAATGACCTTCCTCTGAAAAGAGAGACTGCTCTAGGGTACTTGGATGATGTGGAAAGAGTGAAGAGCCAGGAGCCTCAAGATAAGCAGGGTGGTTAAATACAATATGATGCTGGAGATAAACCTTTCCTATATACTTACTAAAATACATTTCTTCTCTTGGAACCCAAGCCCTCCCTAAATGACTTTTGCCTAAATCTACTCCATGCAGTGTATGAGTTTTGCATATTGAAATAAGAAGCAAGTCGGTTAAGAAAACAAATTGAAAAAATTAATTAAGTTGAAACAATTTGGATTAAACTTTAAATCTTCCATGGCAGGTTGAGCTATTACCTTGATGATTAGTTCTTAATACTGTTTTCGGTAAATGCTGGTATACAAAATAGGCTGATTATGGCAATACGTGGGCATTAGAATAATGCATCTAATGCTGTGTTTATCATGCACAGCCGGGAGGTCTGGAATTAATCCACTACAGTATTCCAGCCTCTCTAGAACAGCAAATATTTGGATAGGATAGCATCCATTTGTGCTACAATAAAAAGGACCCAAACTGAAAAAAAAGATTATTTTCTAAAATCTTAGGCCAGAGAAACAAGAGGGAAAAAAAGAAAAAAATATATATATATTAAACAGATATTTCCACATGAATATAGGCTGGATCTATGCTATGATTATAGCTTCAGTTACCTTCTTTCCTTTGACATAGTCTTTTGACAGTCTTCTATAAGTAACTCAGTGGGAGTGGACTGAAATATAGACAAGCTAAATGATTTACCCAGCATAGCATAGTAAATATTGGATATGGGAAGTAAACCAGGGTCTTCCTTACTCCAAACACAGCATTCTATGAAATGTGCAATGATACTTCAACAATTGACTTTTATAGTTATATTGTTGTATATAGAGCTTTTATATTGTTATATATTGTTCCGTAGTTTTATTAGTCATTTCAATTGTGTTTGACTCTTCATGATCCCATTTGGATTGTGTGGTTTGCTGTTTCTTTTTTAGCTCATTTTACAGATGACGAAAGTGAAGCAAACAAGGTTAAATAACTTGGCCATGTCAAACACACACACACACACACACACACACACACACACATGCACCTATACACACAGAAAAAATGTGTGTGTGTGTGTTTCTGCAGATATATGTGACTCTCCTGAAATTATCTTGCCCACTTTTCAACTCTTAGAAAATGTATATCTTATATCATTCAACAATAATCTGTAGTTATGTGTACTAAGTGCTAGACAGAAAAAAGCCAAAATTATACTTGCCTTCAAAGATATTACATTCTAACCTCTTATAATATCTCCTCAATCTTGAGTTGCTAATTATGTTTTTATATTATTGTTCAGCTTTTTAGATTGTTTGCCTAATAAAAATATGGATAAAAGCAATAGTGCTTAGCATTTACAAATAATTATTTAAGGTTTGGAAAAGGTTTTATATATGTCTTTTGATTATAACAACTTTGCAAGACAGGTTCTATTTTATACCCTTTTTCTAGATGAAGAAACTGAGTCTGAAAAAAGTTTCAATCACTTGCTTAAGGTAACATAGCTAATAAGGCTCACCTAATGAGACACAATTTCATCTCAAGTATTTTGATACCAAGTCAGTCCTCTATGCACAGTGCTACCTAAATTCCCTGACTAGGTTTCTAAGTATCAATTCTACTTGTTTATCCAATATACCAATTATTAAAAATATCAACTAATCAACTGCATGTACTGTAGTCATTTGTACTTCGCAAAGCAAACAACTTTCTGTACAACATATTTGTGAAAGAGATAGTGTAAATGTTATTAATTTCATTTTATATATGTAGAAACCAAGGAACAAAGGAATGAATTGGTTTGCTCAAGGTCACAAACTTTTAGTGGCAAAGTGGGATGTAAAGTCCTTGAAGGTGATTTACTCTAAGTGCAATATTCACTGTATCTTGCTGCAGCCTATAAGACTTTGAAGAATTCAAAGAATATGTGTTGCTTGATTCCCTATAGTGAATCTGGGAAAGTAGATCCAATAAAATAATTTTCTAAAGTGCTAAGGCTAAAGCCCCCATTCTGTTTTACTCTGAAATGTGATCAAGTAAAAGACTGGTCTTTGAATTATTCAGTCATTAGCTGCTGAAATTACATAGCCAGTCTTTGAATTATGCAGGCCCTGACAATGTACCCTTGAGTAAATCTTTCAATACCTCAGATTTCTCACACACACACACACACACACACACAAACACACACACACATGCATGCACGCATGCACAGCACAACCATCATTTCCACTTCCAACCTTCATTATTCTAATATCAAAAACTTTGCAAAATAACTGGACAGCCCCAAAATCAGGTGTGCTAAAAATATTATCATGTGGACTGATTAAAAATAAAAGCATGACTCATAATTTTGTCATTTGACAACCAGATAATCATTATTGCATCTCAAAGAGTCACACATTTTTTTCACTGCTATCAACTAAAAATCATTGACTATTTAGAAATTCAATACTTAACCTTTATTTTACTATCAGAGACTCCCTTGGCAGTCTTTTGAAAGCACTAAGACCCCCTTTCAGCATACAGTTTTAAAATGCAAAACATAGAATACAATAGGATTATAAAAGAAAGCAATTATACTGAAATACAGATTTCAAAATAATTAAAAAATATGTGAACATGAACAAGTCACTTAAATATCTAGAGTCTCAGTTCCCTCATCTTTAAAATGGTGGGAAAAATTCTTGCATTGCTGTTATAGATTTCACATGAGATAAAAAAAATATCACAAGCCTGAATTTGCTAAGAAAAAAAAATTACAATTTACTGTAGGAGTAGAGATTGGTGCAGCATCTATGATTTCATTGGCATGGAGAACTCATAAGTTAGGATATTCTCTCTACCAAAATTGATTGGTATTTTCTCTGCAACTCAGTTCTCTGTTAAGAATTGCTTAGGAGAGTGAAAATTTAGGTGACTTGCCCAGATTTGCATAAGTCATATATGCCAAAGCCTGGACTTATACAAAAGTTTTTTTGACTTTTCCGCTTACTGTCTATACACTATGCCATGCTCTACTATTATAATGACACTAAAATACACTCAAAACCATGTCATATGGAAAACTTCCAGTCTTGCCCTTTCCAGCTGTAATCTCAGATAGTGATCTCCAATTAATCTTCAGAATCTAAACTGAGTCATCCCCTGCAGTTACCAAAAGGGAGCTTTTCAATTAGGCTGGCTTTGCTATATATAAACATTTGGATCAAAAAAACAAGGACAGCAGTGAAGACCCTCCACCTGCTCCCAATCAGAAGGATCTTCAGCCTCCATGCAAACTTTTGAACCACTATGTCAATATATCCATGTCATAATTAGGTCAGAGTTGAAGAAAAGCACAGCCTAATTAATTGTCAACAATACTAATCCTTATTTGTTTTCACATGGCATGATTCTCAGATTTATTCATCCTATCCCCATTTCAGACCACATGCTCTTCTCCTTGCTAGGCATTTTTCCTCAAAAGAAGACCCATTGTTTATTTTAAAGGCTCCATCACTTTTGAAATGCTGTTAGCAGCTCTCTGCTTTCAGTTTGTTTTCTTCTCATTGTCAAAATAGTTGAAATAAAGACTGGGAGGAAGGAACGGTTAAAGAGGTAAAAAAGACTAGCTTGCTTTTATTCAAATATCCCCAAGTCATGATGACTACTGCCATGCATATCAAGAGCTTGGTAGCTCATGGCTGCTCAGAGATCCCTCATTCCCCATTCCCTATATTTGGGAATTGTATTTATTTATGGGCAATTATTTCCTATTTATTTGGATCTTTCTCCCTCTGGAAATGATTTCATCTCATTTTATTAGAAGCAGATTCATTTTGCTCTTCAGAGCATACACATATATGTGTGCATAGGTTTACAGATACAGATATAGATGGTATTGAAAAGGATATAAATATAGATCTAGAATTTTGGAAATCACCTAGATTTCCTGTCCTTGCCTATACCCTTGCTCCTTCCTTTCTTGGGGAGAAACCTTTTAAAACAAAGAAATGCTTCTAAATATTTTTTTAAAATTAGTAAGACTGATCATCACATTGAATCTGAAATTATGTGCAAATATTCCATCCTCATTTTCCTCAACATCTTCAAAGGAAGAAGTATAGGTGCCTTCTCAAATCTCTCCTTTAAGGTCAAGAGTATTCTTAAAATTTGAAAACATTCTGTTTGAACATAACTAATCACTATTAGGTTAAAGACATAAAGCTCTAGTATACCGTTATTAAAACTAAAAATTGGCCCACATTTTCCAAAAATTACTTAATAATTATGTCAGAAAATTCAGTAGACTGTGCTTATCATTAGATTCAGTTTTCTCATTATTGATTTCCTGTTTTAAAGCAGTTAAAGACAGTAAAAATGGCACCAAATATTCTAAAACATTGATTGCCAAACTTTTATGTGTCAGACAATACTGGAAACAAAGGTGATATCCATTGATTTAGGAACAGCTGCATATTTGTGATATGAATCCAATGCAATAAAATTGTGCCATTAAAAATAAACATTCAGGAAATATGGGAAGATTGTAGTTAGACACTGATGTAAAGTGAAGTAAGCAGAACAAGGAGAATGACATGCATGATGATTACAAACTAGATTAAAATAAAATCATTCTAAATCTGATTAATTATAATGGACACTCTTGATCCTAGAGAACAAACAATGTGGCACAACCACCCTCTTCTTGAAGTAAAGAACAATGGAAATAGAATTTGGTGTACTTAGACTTGGTCAGTGCATTGGGAGTATTTGATGTTCTATTTTTATTTCATTTTCAGAAAGGAATGCTCTCTTTTGGATGTAGATTGATGTAAAAATTGAACGTCAATAAAATTTCAAAAGCACATTTCATTTTATAATGTGACACCCGTGACTGAACATGATGAAAACTGTGAATTAGCTGGGCCATAGTAGAAGTATGTTCTAACCTCTGCCCATTACATGTCAGATGTGGTATATAGGATGTTCAGAAAGAACTAACACTTCTGGTCTGAGGGCTTGCTGAGCCCACTTCAGGGCTGCTCATCCACCTTTCAAGACTGACATCCATTCATTAACTGACAATTACCTGTGGCTTCAAGAAGCTATCACATGTTCAGTAGCCTCACCACAGTAAAACTCTTAGTAGACAAAATAAACATGGTTGAAGGTAACCAAAAGGCCTCAAACCCATCGCTGAGTTAGGGGGATATCTACCCCAAGCATGTGCAGACTCCCCTCAGAGGAACAAGTAGATGAGGAAATTCTTCTAATGGCCATGAAAACAGATGAAGCAGGTACTGTGAAGTGCTAAGAGTTTTGTCAGACGTCAAAGATGCCAAGATTTTCCATTGCATCCTGGGACATCTCCAAGCATCTTGAATTTTGTCTTGCTGATGGACTTCTGTGATGCTGAAAGAGAAAATTCAACTGACGACTGTGCAACTCTACCTCATCTAATTCTAATTCATTCATAGGCAAGTCAAGACATCATCTGCATGTCATTATTGGTACTCTTTGAAAATGAATGATAAACAACATAGACAGATATTACTTTCTTTGCTCAGAAGTCTATGGATCAATGAATGCAGTATAAAATTTCATTAACATTTTTGGCAGCCACAACACATTGTCAACATATTTAGAGAACTCGCAGTTCTTTTAAACCCTCTGGTAATTTACAATGCATTTCTGCGTGGCTAATTCCTCTCTCACTTCCCTTCAATTCTGTGCTTGTATAGTTGATTTGTTGAATCTAAGTGGAAGACTTTACATTTTTTCTTCATGAAATTTCATCTTGTTAAATTTGGCCCAGCATGTGGTGATCTTTCTGGATTCTGATTTTGTCATCCAGTGGACTCATTATTCCTCTCAGCATCATGTCATATGAAAATTTGATAAGCATGGAATCAATGTCTTCATCCAAGTTACTGATAAAAATTTGAACAGAACAGGATTGAGGATGAAGCCCTGCAGCTTGCCATGAGAAATGCCACTCTTCCATTAATAAACATTTTTTATGGAAATTCAGCTAGTGTTTGAACATTTAATTCACAGCTATAGTTGCATTTTTCTGCAGAGATATTAAAAAAATATTTTGACAAATGTTCTCCTTAACCCATACTCCTCCCTTCCCATATAAAGTGAAATTATAGCAGTTTGTATTATGTAAGCATATGTGCATATCTGTATCTACCTAATACATATACATGCATGTATGTGTGTGTGTATGTATAAAACATATATTTGTACAGAATTTATTTGGCATAGGGAAATGTCAGTGAGAAAACTCCCTCTACCAAAATGGATGAACTTTTTCTTTTCAAATAGGAATCTTAGAGAATTGCCTAGGGTATTGAAAAGGCTGTACAATTTGCCTCTTGTCTCATAAACAGTATATGTCAGAAAGCAGGACTAAAAGTCTCCAAGGCCAGTTTCTATCCACTATGCAACCCTGTTTCTTAACATTTTTACTGTTTTATACATACACTCATACACAGAGATACACACAATACATACACAAGGGAAATTAAACATTTAGAATGGTTTTCTATATAAATTCTTCATCCACACACTATTTATAGATATAATTTCTAATGTGTATCACATTTATTTGTAGGTATGTCTCATTATTCCTACTATATTTTCAGCTCTTGGAAAGCAGAAATAATGTCTTATTTACCTTTTTATCTCTTAAAAGCATCTAATCCAATGAAAAACTCAATACTTGACAAAGAATAAATATTGGATAAGAAAATAAATAAATCATTTGATAGAATATACTAAATTCAATTTAAATTCTTGCATCAATTCAGTTTAATTAACAAAAAAGTGAAGAAAAATTGGTCATATATGATTTGTTTTCAACCAATCCATATTGGTTCCATATAATTACCAGTGACTTTGTAAATGGTAAAAAAAACTCAATATAATAATAAATTCTAAAATTTCATTAGCTATTGATATCATATTGATTGATCTCTAGTCTTATGGAACTTTTAATGGGAATAGAACATTGGTACACCAATATTTGAATTTTTTCTTTGATTGAAAATTATGTTTCTTCTCTACTTTTGTTTTGTGGAAGTGTTTTTAAGTAAAACCTCTTTTTGCTCTTCATTTTAAGACTAAAATGCCCAAAGAATTTATGGAAAAACTGTATTTTTCTCAAAGTTTTAATTTCCTTAATGAGATAACAATATGATCAACCAGGGATACTTCTTTTCAACACTATGTCATAGATATTGCTTCTTGAGGCCAGAATGGGTCAGGTTAGAATAATGTGTCATCTAGAAAGAAGATTACTGTCCAAAACACTGCAAATCACAAAGAATGCTTAGGATTACTGTGAGGTAGTTAATAAGGAAATGTTCTTTTAAAAATAAATTGAAAATAATTAGTTATCTGCAAGCAAATAATCACGCTAGCAGTAAAGCACTAAGGGAAAATGGACAAACTTCTTGTTAGAAAATAGGAGAAATACCATTAAATTTAACTTGACTAAAGCAAGATATGGTCTATTACAAAAGCCAGGATCAATTGCATTTAACTTTGCTTGTCTATATCACCCTAATAGCTGGGAAATATTTGGATACCTATCCTAGCATCTTTTGATGTGTCATTTCTTGTCATGTAGAATGTTTTTGTTATCTTAAGACATTCTACATTATCAAAGAAATAGAGGTGAAAAAGAAAAAATGAAAAGTTAAGTCTTTTTCCCAGTAGACTTCCCTTGATACACAGGGAAGTTGAAGAGAGCAAATGCTTTCATATATCCAAAGACATTTGTATTTTGTCTCCAGATATGAACTTCCATCCAATTTACCTACCCCAATTGCTATTCAGGAACATATGCATCCAAAAAAATAGCTTGTGCTATAGATCTTTCTGTTTCCTTTCAAGTCTGAGTTTCATTGTTTTACGTATTTTTTATATGTGTTTTGGTTTGAAACCTTTGGAAGAATGTACATTATTGAAACCTACCCCTCCATGCTACTGAACAGCTCTTCTGTGACTATTTATTATCAATCCAAGTGTAACCTACAAGTTCGATTAGCTTTGTTATTTTATATTTTTTCAACCTATTAAGATCACAGTTTATTTCCATATGAATGACAAGGTCAAGGACAAAGAACAGTTCTATCTTTATGAAGCACTGGCAATTTAATGATGACACAGTAAGACCTCAAATGACAAACTGATGGAATAAACCTTAGTGTTGAAAGGTGGCTCAGAGGTTGCAGCTGGAATTGTTCAGCCTAATTTCTTACTATAAAAATTGATGATTTTAAATAATTTCTCTTAAATGAACAATTTCATTAAAATAAGCACACTAATTCTGAGACAGATGCAGTGAGAAATACAAACTCAGAGAAAAAGAGCCAGGGACACACACAAGAAAGGATGGAAGGAAAGAAGGAAGAAAAGGAAAAAAAAGGAGGGAAGGAAGACAAAGAAAAAGGAAGGAAGGAAGGGTTAATGGGAAAAAAGGAAAAGGGGAGGGAAAGAAAAAAAGAGAGAGGGAGTGATAGAAAGAGTTACTTATTAACTCTGTGACTCTAGGCAAATAAATTTAACTTATTGAGCCTCAGTTTCCTCTAAAATAGAGATAATAGCATCAACTATCACATCATTTTATTGGAAGGGTCAAATGAGGTTATGTAAATTAAGACTTTCAGATGCCTCTATTTGTGAATAACAATGTTTTGATTGAATAGATCTCAAAACACATAGAATCCCCTAGAACAGATCAGTAATCTCTCAGAGGAGATTGATCTGATTTCATGCAGAAAAAAATAGTGGATTTATTTGCATAAATACTTGCAAAGCTTATTAGTCAATATTTATATCTTGGATGGACAATTAAGATCAGATCTTATACTGAAATCTATGGAAGGGGTCTATGCATTTATTTCAAGAAGTCCATGAACCTGAATGAGAAAAATAATTTTTTTATTTCAATACACTTAATTACTTTCTTAATTCTAGGTAGTGGAATTATTAGAGTGTTGGACTAGGAGTCAGAAAGACATGAGTTCAAATCCACTCACAAATACTAGCTGTATGACCCCAGGGAAGTCATTTAAATGCCCTTGCTTTAAGTTTCCTCATGTATTGAATGAAAACAATAATATGTAATAGCGGCACTTACCTCACAGGGTTCTTGTTAGGATCAAATGAAACTTAAATGTCAACCCAGTGCTAACTCATTATCATACAAGTTTAAAAATCTTATTTTGAGCAAAATGTTTTCACAGTAAAGAATAGTGATTTTGACATTGATTTCTTACAAAATATTCTAGAATGTATTATTGAAAGAATGGATATTTAGGAAGGTAAGTGTAAATATTCCAAGATATCATGGCTTCATCAAGAATAGATTTTGTAAAGTAACTTAAATTTCTTTTTTAACATGTAATTACATGAAAAGATTGGCAGATTATGATAAATATAACATCACATTGCATGCAAAAATCGACTGCAATAATATTGATTGTAGGAAATGTAGTGGCATGGTTGTACAAGAGGAAAAAGAAAGTTTTTAATTTTTTTGTACAATGCAAACTAAAACAAATGAACAGTGTGGCATCAGAAATAAAAAATTCATAGCACTTCAGATAGTATTAATGAGATTAATATCCACAATGAGGTAGTTAAGAATACGATCACATTTCATGCTGTTCGTACCACCTTGGAAAGATACTACTTTTTATACTGTATCTTCTCAGTAGGAGGAAGACCAGCATGATAAGAGTCCTGGAGACAATGTTATTTAAGGACTGATTGTATGAAATCTAGATGTAAAACCCAGAGATTGCTTTGACAGAAAAATTCTCTGAAGTATTTCTCAGGTTGTTACGTGGAAAAATGACTTATTCTCTTTGGACACAGTATAAAAAATTGGAAATAATTATTAGAACTCACAAAGAAGTATATTTCATTTTGATGTGTAGGAAAACTTAATGATAATTAAGCTGCTCAGATGTGAAAAGAACTGTCTAGAGATGTAACTTATTTATCTTCCTTTGTTGGAGCCTGGATGTTCACTTATTAGGTATTATCAGGAGTTCTAGGGTTTACAAGTTGTGGGGTTCCCATATTCTGTTTCTTAATGAACTTGATACAAGGCTTCAAGGCTCAAAAGAAACTCAAACTGAAACAAGGTGTTAATTCAGTAGCTGAAACAAGGTGTGAGCTACTTCTGAGCTTGCCATCTCATGGAGTCAGTTTTTACTTGCTTCATTCTAATTTACAGAGAGTTACTCTCTGGTAAGGCTTCGTATATCTTGTGTTACATTGCTAATTTTCTTTCACATATTTATTCCATGGGCATCATTTCTTTTCCTTAGATACTATTTGATTTGATTTTCTGTTGTTTTTATTTGTTTCTTTGTTTTTAACTCTTGGCTTTAACTCTTCTAGGAAGTCTCATTCAATTGTGTCCAATATGAATTTTTTCTTTGAGATGTTCAGATGAACTTTTCAACTCACTGTCTTCTAGGTTTGTGTCTCAGGATTAAAGTTGTCCATAGTAGGCTTCCTTTCTATTGAGACAATGTTCAGGTTATTTTTTGACTTTTCCCTTCATATTAGGTCCAGATCTTGTGCAAATTTTGTCCTTGTACAGAACTCTCCTATTTCCACAGTTCAGGCTGCTTTCACAGTTCTGAAACTTAAGTGATCACAAGTGAAGTCTAATCACTTCTCAGTCAGTGTGATTTCTGCAAGTTACTTACCCAGGTATTAGTCTATCAGTTTTGTGGGGAAAATGAACACAATTTGCTGGACTGTGATTAAAAGTGGCTTCCAATGTAATGAAGATACAGTTAATAGAAGACCTTTGTTTTCAGAAGAACATAGGAGGGACAGTAAAGATAAAACATGGCCAAAATAAGCATGAACAGAACATAACATTTACAAGATGAAATTTGTTTGAAACTAAGAACAATTTAAAGGGGAACATTTACAATTTTGTTTTCCCCAAACAAGTATGGATCTCTATTGCCTATTTGAAGGGCATATGAGTGGTGCTTAAGCAATACTTGAAATGAATTGGCTTGACTCTTGCAGATAATGAATTTCTCACATTAGTGATAACATTGATAAATCTTGAGACTAGAACCTTTTAGAAGTGAAATAGTAGAATCATTCATACCTAAAAAATCCAATTAGATCACATATCAATTCCATTTATAAGACTTACAATGGAAGACTTATCAATATAGAAGGAGTATACTAGTAAGCAAACTGTGACTTATAAACTGTTTTTATGTATTCCTAAGCATTTTATTTTGTCTAGTACTGTGTTTATTGTAAACATTTATTTTTGTTATTTGACACCAGTTTTTAGCATCCTCAACTTCAGTCAATGCTCAATTCAGGAGTTATCTCCTACAGAAAACATTTCCTGATTGCCTTAGTTACCAGTGTTTTCTTCCCTTTCAAATTAATTTTAGAGTGAAAACTCCTTGAAGGAAGGTTTTTAAAAAAAATCATACCTGGAATTTGCATCATACAGATAATATATTGCAGCATATTACATTACATTACATAGTATAACATTTTCTTATAGATAACGTATTGGGGAGCTAAGTAGCACAGTGAATGGGATCCCATGCCTGCAGGCAGAAAGACTCATCTTTTAGAGATCAAATCTGCTCTCAGACATTTACTCACTGTGTAATCCTCTGTAAGTCACTTAGTCCTATCTACTTCAATTTCTTCATCTGGAAAATAAGCTGGGAGAAATGGCAAACACTACAGTACCTTTGTCAAGAAAACACCAAATGAGGTCGTAAAGAGTCAGATGTAACTGAAAACCACCTGAACAACAGATGATTTACAAAAATGTTTTTTTTATATATCGCAGCTTTACATGTGGCTGTTGATTTAAAGAATAAAGAAGTCAAGATATTTGAAGGATCAATGTGACTACCTAGGGATCTGTGGTGGTTCTCCCTAAATTAAAAAAAAAATATTAATTAACATAATCAATCAAGTAAAGTAGGAATTTTATGCAGACCAATGAGAACTATGAGAGATGAAACAGCACCTAGGGATATTGCTACATAATATATAAGAAAGGGAAAAGCAACAAAAAATAGCAAATATATAGCAAAATAGCAACAAAAATAGCAAATAGGTAATGCAAAAAATATTGAAGAACAAATGTGAGAACTGAAAAAGTAACTAGTCTAATTTTTAAAAATAACAGATTCAGAAGAAAAAGCAAGAAGTAAAAAGATAAAAATGATTTTTAATAGATAATACATTATATATGAGCATCTAATTCTTCAGTGAACTACTTCAGGTAAAGCTCCATATGAAAGCACATGCAAGAAACTATCAGTGTGATCTTAGCTTATTCTTGTCAAGGCACATAATCAAAAAGCACAAAAAATAAATAAAAGCATTGTGGGAGAAATCACATTAAAAACTATCAAATAGACTAATAGAGTATCATTAGATTTTTCAAAAATTAACAAAGAAAAAAACCTCTAGGATGAAAAACACAAAATTGTATTAAAATAAAGCTTGAAGATACTAATTACAGACTGAAAATATGTGCATATTATGTACAAACAGAATTAATTTTGAAGGCAAACTATTGTGGTGGTTGAGTTTTGATGTGACAAGACTAAAGAGATCCTTAGAAATAGAATAAAAGAAAATTCCTCATTTGGAAATTATTTCTACCATTAAAATTATAGGGGAAAATCCTTATCCTTAGTAATTGTAATAATAATAAAAAATTGAGTTAGATTGTGCTCCCTTTAGACAATACAATAAATATGAAGTAGAAAATGAGAGGAAATCAATTATTTCTTGTAAAGATAAATAGAAATTAATGGTAAATATTTTATTCAGATTTTTTTTTACATGGGCCACTCTCCTTTCATGTCAGAAGAGGCAATCAATACTTTGTGTCTAATATCCCTGGACACAACCTTCCCTGAAATATCCACGTCCCCACCCCAAACTCCTACACATATCTAGGTCAGCCATCTACATCTACACTCTAACATCTCTCAAGATAGTGTCCATTATCTGAGACATCATCAATATCAACCAATTAAAACTTCAAGTAATGGGCAGTTGTAATGCCTAGCAAAGAATTACTTAGCACTATGTCTCAGCTATTTAATTATTTAGCACCTTGTTCCAGTTCAAGTTTTTTTCAATACTTGTCCATGATTATATTAAGTCTTTGTTAAGAAACAAAACTTGTGAACTCCACAGTGGGAGGAACTTGCTGATGCAACAGAAAGGGGCAGAACAAGAAGGAGCTAATGACCATATATAAGGACAAGCCCAAGCTGGGAAACAGCAAATGTGAGGAGGGGAATGGTTGCAGAGGCCAGGCATTCTGTTTTTCTGTTCTGTTGTGTTTGATACTTCCACATAGAAAGACTTACTGAAAGCTTTGAAAGAGGATTTTCTCTTTTTTCTAATTAACTTCTGTTTATTTTTAGTTTACATCATTCATTTCCACAAGATTTTGAGTTACAAATTTTCTCCCCGTCTTTCCCCTGCCCACCACCCCAAAACAGCAATCTCACTGTATATCCCTTCCCCAATCTGCTCTCTCTTTTATCTTCTCCAATCACCCCTCTGACATTCCAGTAGGGCAAGATGGATCTCCCTACCCTCGTGACTGTATGTTTTACTATCCAGTTGTATATAATAATAACAATAATAATAATTATATACACATATGCACATATATACATATATATGCATATATATTTAACATTTGGTTTTAGAACTTTAAGTTCTAGATTCTTTCCCTTCCTCCCTAGTCACCCACTCCCAATGGAAAGAAAAGCAATTCATTACAGGCTGTATATGCGTAGTTATGCAGAACATCTCCACACTGGACATATTGTGAAAGACTGACTATATTTCCCTCCTTGTCATCCTGCTGCCTACTTGTTCTATTCTCTGTTTCAACCCTGTCCCTTTACAGAAGTGTGTACTTCTAACAACACTCCCCCTTAACTTTACCTCTCTTCCATCATCCCCCCTCCAATGCACATCCCACATACTCTCCTGTAGGACAAGATACCCAGTTTAGAATGTTTGGCATTCCTTCCCTATGCCAAATTCAGTGAGAGTAAGGTTGATCCATTCAGTTTTGTTTTCCTGTTCTTCCCCCTTATTGTTAACAGTTATGCCTTGTCTCTTCTATATGAGCTAATTAACCCTATTCTGTCTCTCCCTGTCTCCTTTCATTCTATTCCTCTCCCACCTCTCAATTTCACCTTTTAAAATATCATCCCTTCCTATTCAATTGATCCTGTGCCCTCTG